>CM061142.1:779103705-779168924 GCA_030789695.1 Scilla litardierei
TCTCTGCCTCCCGGAGCACTCAACTTGCACCTCTTTGACTAGGACCAAACTTACTGCTTCTTTCGTGGTGGCGAGGTAGAGGTCGAGCCGCTCTTCTTCCTCCGGCTTTACAAGCAGCGGTGGGCTTTACATGTAGGCTTTTAGTTCGCCAAAGGCTCAGGCGCAGCAGTCATCCCACTCGACCTCCTTCCTTATTCCCTTCCTCTCGCTCAGGGCCTTCCGCAGAATTTTGAAGAATGGGAGGGACCTCTCGACAGACTTCGACGGGAACCTCCCCAGTGCGACGATCCGGCCGTTCAGCTTCTGCAGGTCTCTAATCGTCTTTGTCTCACTCATGGTGATGAGAGTAGATATCTCGTCAGGATTGGCCTCGATTCCTCGCTTCGTGATCATGAAGCTGAGGAACTTTCCAGACCGGACGCTGAATATGCACTTCACTGGATTGAGCCGCAGATTGTAGCGCTGCACTTTTTGAAAGGTCTCCTCAAGGTCGACGAGGTGATCCTCGGCCCTCTTTGATTTGACCAGCATATCGTCGATGTAGACCTCTAGATTTCTACCGATCTGGGGATGAAATATCTTGTTCACCATCTGTTGGTAGGTCGCCCCAGCGTTCTTCGGGCCGAACAACATCTTGGTGTAGCAGAACGTCCCTCGGTCAGTGATGAACGACGTCTTCTCCTCGTCGTGGGGGCACCATCTAAATTTGATTGTAGCCAAAGAAGGCATCCATGAAGGTCAGCAGCTCATACCCGGAGGCATTGTCCACCAGATGGTCGATCCTCGGCAGCGGGAAGCTATCTTTCGTGCAGGTTTTGTTGTGGTCATGAAGTCCACGAACATTCGACATTTAGTGCTAGGCTTCTTCACCATCACCACATTGGCGAGCCAATCAGGATAACTCACTTCTCTGATGAACTTGGCCTCAAGGAGCCTCTCCACCTCTTTGCCCGCAGCCTGCATTTTCTCCCCTCCATCACTCCGCTTCATCTTCGGACTGGGCGAGCTTCCGGGTCGACGTATAGTACATGGTCGATCACCACTGGGTCAACTCCAGGCATGTCCGAGGGCGACCATGAGAAAATGTCCGCATTTGCCCTAAGGAGGCTGACTAGCCCCGCCTTCAGCTCTGCGGGCAGCTTCGTGCCAATGGACACAGTCTTGTCCGCTTCCGCTGCCACTGGTACCTCCTTTACATCCTCCACCGGAGCTATCGTTGATGAGCGAAGTCCTCCCGACCATCGAAGAGGTCAATTAACATGGCTTCCTCGGACTTTTTGTGCTTTGTGGAGCCGACGTAGTAGCTTCGTGAGAGCTTCTGGGATCCCCGCACCCGTCCGACCCGTGTAGAGTCTGGAACTTCACCATTTGATGCAGCAACGAGGTGAGAGCTTCAACTGCAGTCATATAAGGCCACCCAATGATGCCATTGTATGCTAAGGTGGCGACGACAACGACGAACTGCGTCATTCGAGTGATGATCTTTGGCCTCTCCCCCAGGGTGACGGACAGGGTGATCACTCTGACAATGGGCACCGAGTGTCTGGTGAAGCCGACAATCTGGTGCATGCAAGGCTTCAGCTTCGCCTGGTCTAGCCCTGTCTTCTAAATCGTGGACAGGAATAGGATGTCGCACGAGCTGCCTGTGTCGACCAGGAGTCTGCTCACGATCGCTGGCCCTATGATAGATTCTATGACGATGGCGTCTTCATGGCAGATCGACACCCTCCAAGTCCATCAGAGAAGAAGATGGGGGAACGAGCTACTCTTCTCCGCTTTGCCCCTGTGTCGCTGCCCACCGTCATGACCTGTCGGGCATACGTTTTCCTTGCCTATGCTGATGTTCCACCCTGGGATGGCTCGCCGCAGATTACACCCACATGCATGATCGGCTCGGGCCTATGGTGGGCCACTTGCTCAGTGTCGTAGGTTAGTTGGTCAGGCCCTGCGGTCGCCCTTCCCTCGTGGCTTGGTCGCTCTGGGTCGACGAATCTCCGGAGATGCCCGCCTTGGATCAGTTGCTCTATGTCCCTCTTCAGGGCATAGCAATTGTCGGTATCATGGCATGGTCGCTGTGGTATCGACAATACTTTTGCAGATTCCTTCCGCAGGGCCTCGTCCCCATCTATGGGGGTTGGTCTTTGAGGAATCCGCCCTTCATGGCTGTCGCCATCACTTCGGCCAGGGGGCATTGAGCCTCATGTAGTGCGCCACCTCCTGCGCTCTTTCTGGCCTGCCTATCAAAGCGAGGTTCCTGGGCACGAAGAACCCCCTCAGAGGTCCGGGGCGATCTTGTGCTTAAGGGCCTCCCTGGTCGCGCCCTCGGGGGGCAGTCTTGGTCACACCCTCTGAGGCAGTCTTGGTCGTGCCCATGGGGGCATTCATCCCGTCTCGGCTGCTCACTGGGCATATCTTTAACACAGGTGGCTCTGACTGGTGGGACCCCCTTCACCATCCCCAAGGCTAACTCTCTCAGCATGAACTTCTCCGCCCGGGCGAACATGGCGTGGAGGTGGCAGGCGGATCACGGAGTAGCGACTTGTGTAGACTTCTATTCGTCAATCCCTTCTTGAAGGTTGCCATGAGGAGCTCGTCTTCGCAGTTCGTGAGGTTGAGTCTTTCTTTGTTGAAGCGCTGCAAGAAGTTACAGATGATCTCCTATTCCTTCTGGACCACCATGAACAAATAGTCTGACGCCTTCTTCCTTCTCCGCCCCGCCAAGAATTGGTGACAAAATTTTCGAGAGAGGTCGCCGAACGAATCAATGGAGCGATCGAGCAAGCCGTTGTACCAATCGACTGATGCCTTCTTTAATATCGTCTAGAAATCTCGACAGAGGAGGGCATCACACTCACCATGGATCTCCATCACTCCTCGGTATCGCTGCATGTGCTCCAGGGGATCGCCCGAACCATCATACAGTTCAATCTAGGTAGCTTGAACCTATGTGGTACCGGTGTCGAGATCACCCTTTGGGTCAGTGGATTGGCTTCTTCGGGGTAGGAGGGATACGGTGGCGACCTTTGGGAAAGGTTCTTGTCGCTCTGATGCTCTCGTCGCTGGTTGGAATTGCCAGATGAGTCACAGCACTCAGAGGTGTTCCTCCTTCTTTCCCGGGGGTCAGGCTGCGGTCATGGCTCCTCCACCATCGGTCATCACACCTAGGAGAGTGACGATCTGGTCGGGGGAGCTCCTAATATGGTGGGCATGCCCTTCTTGCCTCGGGCTTGGTAATCTCCCGCTGTGCTTTCATTAGGATAGTCCAGCACAGGGTTCCCCCGCACTATCAAGGTTGACGCCAGGGGGACACCTCGGCTCCCCTTGAAGCCTCCCCCTCTCAGCATCAAAGAATCGATGCTGTCGAATGGTCGGGTCCTCATTTATTCGCCTCTGATGGGCAGCCTCCTCCTCCTTATCGAACTCCCTCTGCAGAGCGACCACTTCTGCCTCTTCGAATCACCTTTGCTGTGCGACCGCTTCTTCGTCAAAATAGGGGAGGAGATCTCTCTTCACATGGCGGGTTTCGGAGTGGCCTTCCGGCTGAGGTGGTATCGCTTGATTGGCAACAGTCCATTCTTCCATCATTTTAGTAAAGTTCTAAAAACTCTTATAGATGCTGAGGGCCGCGCCTTGAATGACAGCAGCCGACCCCTCAAGGGGTAGATTCATTGGGGGAGTTCTTCTGGGAGAACGGGGCTCTTCGGCCAAAGGGCGATTTCAGAGTGTTATTAACTAGTGTCTCAAGTCGTCCTGGCCTTTTTGAAGATGATGGGGTGGGGTGACGTCGGGCGACTTGCCATGACAGGAATTACGACGAAAGTGTGTGGAAGCCTGACATGGGTATAACCCTTGATTCCTACAAACGGCGCCAATTGTTGCGGGTCAAATCTGCTTAACAATGAGATTTGTAGTTAATGGGAATCATGGGTACAATGATTACAGGTTTTGGATTGATGACGAGGTTAGTACGACTCGGAACACGCTTCGGGAGTGAGGAACCCAAGGTTGCCCTCAAGGTCACCCAATGTCACCGTCTCCTGGTAACTGAGGCGATCTTCCTGTGACAATATCAACTCGTTAGAAATGCAGGGCTGGCTGTCAACCCGTAGCCTCTCCGATACTTAAGTTAGTGTATGACTTGAAATAAGTGTATCAGACACGCTTGGCGATCTTAAGGTAGATCGACGAAGTGTGGCGAGCTTAGGAGGACGACACAGATATATGGGAGATATCCGACCTTGAATATTGGAAAGGAGTTAAGGATTTCAACTAACCAACCCCCTTGGTGGCTGGAGGGGGTATTTATAGGGTTGAGAGGCGGTTGCTCGCCGTCCAATCAGTTGTCGAGTCATCTTAGCTAGAGCACAACTGGAGAAGGGATAGGTCGGCGGGGGCTGTTAGAGATATTTACGCATTAATGGGTGTCAGACTGTGTCAGATGCATTAATGAGACGTGATGGGTGGCCATCAATACTTGCCCTTAACATGTGGCATTAATGGGGGATAGGTGGCCCTACGTAACCCTTTCAGAGATATTTATGTTAGGCCACCCTTGGGGAGAGTCAAGCTCGGTGACCAAGCTCGACGCCTTCGGACTATCTGACCGTGCTTCCTATCGGAGAGTAGGCAAGCTTCTTCTTGGCATGGCAAGCTTATTGATCGGGAAGGCGAGCTTCTTCAGTTGGTCCTGAGGGTGAGCTTGTCGCCCGGCGTGGAGAGCTTCCTAGGATAGAGGCGATCTTCCGTTCGGGCTAGTACCCCTTTCAGACGGTCGGAGGGCTGTCCGCTCGGGCTTTCATGCATGTTGGGCTCAATTACATGGGCCGGCCCTAAGGCCGTAAAAATAACAAAATCACTCACCATGCATAATATTGTCACGCCCCGCTTCCCATTATATTTTGGAGCAAGGACGCGAGCGGGTCCACTTGGGTTGGAGCGGTGAAGCTCGAACCCATTAAGCGTCTGTGAATATAAACCATTTACAGGAACTTGCAATGCATTTAGAACAACATAGATAACTATAAAATTTAAGCCAACATCCAGATAAGAAGTACAAAAAAATAATAAGGCCACAAGCATGGCCAACAAAAACAGAGTTCTACAATTGGGTACACGCACTACAAAAATGCCATAAAATGAAACTTAAGCAGTAGCAAGTGAATCTCAGCAACTAGTCCGCAACAGGGAGAACTCCAGGATCAGCGGGTCAGTCTCTTCATTTTGTCCTGACATACAAAATGGAAATGGCAGTTAAAGTTTCATCTTGTCCTGACAACAGGGAGAACTCATCTTGTCCTCAATGCAACCTGTCTAGTGACCTGACATACATTTCATAAAAACATGGAAATGTATGGTAGCAAGGGTCCTCGGCAAGCAAAGGTTATGAGTAGGACCCTTGGCAAGGTTTTCAAAAAGTTTACATGGCAGTTAAAACACTTATGATAAATGAGCAATTACATTTTCAAATGTTACACTAACAAGGCAGTTCAGTTATAAGTTAAAACATGGCAGTCCTAATAAAAGTGAAGACATGGCAGTTCTATTTAAACAGTTAAAACATGGTAGTTCTATAAAAAGGGAAACTGTAGCAGTTCTACATGTTAAAACATGTTCGATATAGTATTTCAATCTGTTCAATAGTGTGTGCAAGTGCATGTCTAAGGTTCACGTCTTTAGACGGCTAGTAAGTGAATCCACCTTCGAGCGCCCCCGCAAGGTGACCCTTTTACTACCGGCTAGTGCCCGCGAATCCAACCCCACCCACGTGTACTTTCTGGACCACGAGCCAGAATCAGCCAATCGGCCATCATGATTTATATACTGGACACGAGCCAGACTAGCCAACCGGCCAACGGGAATAGCCAAATATTGGCATACAATATCTATGAGCCAACGACATGCAATATCTATGGGTTAGCCAAACCGGCTATCATGTTCTATGGTATTCAAGTTGTTCATTTCATTGTTGGTACATTTCATGTCGTAACACAGTATATTCACTTTCTTAATGGTGTCCACACACATGCACATGGGTTCAAGTTTAGCAATTCTCAAACGTATGTTTAAGGGGTTTTAGTGTCATTGTGTCATATGGCAATTTTTTTGTGTACGAGATATCGCGGTTTAAGTCATTTAGAAATAGTTAAGTGCAAAAACGTCTAAATGAGCAACATTTAAATACATGTATAAAATTGCACGCTTGCATGTTTCCGATGATTCTGGTGTCGACGAGTTCGTACGGAAGGTGCGGTTGTTTCTTGCGTCATCGGATATACGATATTAAGCTAACAATTATTAAGCAATTAAAATACTATGTTAATATATAACTTATATATATATATATATATATATATATATATATATATATATATATATATATATATATATATATATATATATATATATATATTCACTAACCTACCTAACATACATTAAATAAATATAGTAGTAAATTAATTAACTGTTATACATTTATAACACTATGTAACAACTGTTCAATTACCATTTTAATAATGTTGTTTTATAACTTATTACTCTATAATATATTGCATATGTAATATAGTTGATATAATAAGATATCTATATTTATAAATCAACCTAGCCCACTGTTCACATGCAAGGGACTCACGTTTAACATACGACCACTATTTACATTGTTCATTAATCATGCTATTGTTCATAACATATGACTTACAGTACTACCTCTTTCGTCTTCGTTGTTTTTGTGTGATTTGCAGGTGGGCGTCCACGGCATGATTTGGGGACTGGCGATTGTGGCTTTTGCAGTCGGAGGGGGGATGGAAGTGAGGCACGGAGTGGAGAGTGGCGGCGCGGGTTGCTGCAGTCGAGAGGAGAGGCACCGGTGAGGTGATCTGCGAGGGAGGGAGGTTGCCGGAGGCCTGGGAGATCGGAGGGGAGGTGGTCTGCGGTGTGTGGGCTTGGAGCAAGGGAGGAGGAGGGGTTGGACGTGGGTGGTTGCTGGTGTGGTCGGACGTCGGTGGAGGTCGGGGTGTGCGCGGTGTTCGGAGCAAGGAAGGGGGAGGAGGGGTTTAGGGCACCGGAGATTTAGGGTTGTAGGGGAGTTGTCGGGGTGGCAGGGCGTCGGTGGTGGGTGGCCTGCGAGTAGGGCTGTTGACGAACAGAACATTCGACGAACTACTCGTGAACAAGCTCGGTATATGTTCGTTTACGTTCGTTTAGGAAGCTTAATGAACAAGCTTGAACAGATTTTTAGAGCTCAGTTAGTAAACTAACAGAGCTTGAACATAACTGTGTTCGTTTATTTATGTTCATGAACAAGCTCGTTAAATGTTCGTGAACAAGCTCGTTAAAAGATGTTCATGAACAAGCTCGTTAAGTGTTCGTGAATGAACATGTACCGAAAATAGTAAATTTAGACATATACTATAATTTTTTACTATGCTTGGAATGGATGCTTGTAATGGGATCTATGGAGCTATTATGCTGGATATATTTGTTTTTGTCCTACAAATATTTAATCCTTTTATTTAATTGATTTAGTCATTGGCAATTATGTTTAAATATTATTATTTCTAATTAAAAAATTGACGTTTGTTTGTTTGATTGAAAATCTGTTCATGAACAAAATCGATTGTGTGTTCACGAACATGTTCCTGAACATGTTCACGAACAAGCTCGATAAGTCTTGTTAACGAACAGAACGTTCGATTAACTATTCGTGAACAAGCGCGGTAAATGTTCGTTTACGTTCATTTACGTTCGTTCGGTAAGCTTAACGAACAAGCTTGAACAGGTTTTTAGAGCTCGGTTAGTAAACGAACATAGCTTGAACATGGATTTTGTTCATGAACAAAACCAAGCTCCATGTTCAAGCTCGTTCAAGCTCGTTCGTCAACAGCCCTACCTGCGAGCTTGGATAAAGGTGGAGGAGGTGTCGGTGTGCTTGGCTATTGGGAGGTGGAGGAGGGGCACCGGAGGTTTAGGGGGTGGAGTGTTTGCGGTCGCTGGAGGGCTTGGAGGCTAGGTGACGGGAGGAGAGGTGCGGGGCTTTGCAGGCGACACGTGGAGTGCAGGTTGTCGGCGAGGGGTTCGGAGGAAGGGTGAGGGGGTGGCGGAGGCTTACAGTCGGCGGGAATGACTGGAGGGGAGATGGAGATGGTGACGGCGGTGTGGTGGTTGGAGGATGGCGGAAGGTGGCGGGTGTACGGCACCAGTGGCTGAGGGAAGGGGCTCGGGTTTTGGATGTGGGGATGGGTTGCGTGAAGGTGAGGCTAGGGTTTGGCCTAGGTTTTAGCTTTGGGTTCTTAGAAGAGGCAGGTTTGGGGTTTTTAGAGTGAGCTAAGGTTTTGGGAGAGAAAAATAGGGTTAGGGCTTGGGTAGGGTTTTATTTTAGAGAGAGGGAGAGAGTGAAGGCCTGTGTTTTGGGAGAGAGGGTGGCTGATGTGCGTGAGTTATGCCTGGGTTGGGTTAGGGTAAAAGAATTAGGAATTAGTTTTAGAAATAGAAAGTGTTTGAAATCAGAAAGTGTTTAAATGAAAACCGATTTGCTTTTAATAAGATTTGATTAGTTTTAAAAAAATATTGATTAAAATAGATTTTTGTTTTAATATTTTTAATTAGGGAAATAAAATCTAAGATTATAAGGAAAGTTTGAATCATACTAATAATTAGGGGAATAATGGGTATTTAATGAGTGATTATTACCAAAATAGTTTTAGTTTTAATTAGGATTTAAAAGGAAAAGTTTTTAAACGAATTTGAATTTAAATTATTAAAACATTTGAATTTGAAAACTTAAAGTATAATGATAACAGATTTAAAATAAACTAATTTAACGTAAGTATATTAATGAGATCAACACATCAAAGTATAATTATGAAAGACATACATAAATATAACTCAACTCCAGCGTATCAGAAAATACCGGTCGTTACATTCTACCCATCTTAAGAAAAAGTCTGTCCTCGGAATTCATATCAACCAAGATGCGGTGATTAAGCGAGGGTAGTGCTCGCGCATTTCTTCTTCCAATATACACACACCACATTCTCTACTATGCTCACACATCGTCCATAGTTAACAACAACCATATCATCATACCTAAATACTCAATTAATTCTAATAATAGTAACAATGGTAGTACTACTACTAACACTAGTTCATAATCATACTTATAATAATATTAATATTTAATATACATCACTAATTAAATATAGTAACGCCAAACATCAAACATACATATACATATACATATACACTATATCATAATACAAAATTACACTCCTATTATTACTATTACACCATGCACTTCCATATTTAAACAATCAGAATCCTCAATCATATTGTTTTACACGTCGTATAAACACATCACTCAATACTAATACATAAGCACAATCACATTCGATCAAATAATACCACAATGGTACAATCACTTTACACATTACGTAGAACACTATACACACCACATAATACATATCACTACACACGTTTATGTACACAATACACTACACTATGCACAAGATGGACATATCCTACTAATATGGCACTATGACCACTACAATCTACCCACCTTAAGATCAAGTCCGTCCTCTGACTTCCTTGAGTAGGGCCAACTTAAGGGTGAGCCACTAAGATCACCCTACTTCAGACATACATACACTATAATAAAGAAGTGTCCACCCACATGCATACACTCATACATATATCTTATAGTCATACACATTCAAATACTTTTACATGCCTACACCTTACACACATATCCATACTCACACTATTATATCTATATCGTATATATACATCCATAGACATACATACTATATGTTCACACAAGTATACACTGTCGGGTTTTCCGGGACCCTTAGGGCACAAAAACTCTATGCCCGTCCTAAGTCGGACGGAACATAGACAGATAAGCAGCGGAAAAATTTACATGTTAATCTAATTAACTTTTAACCCTAAGGTCTAAGACCCTAATCCAAGATCTATGCCGACTTGGGATGGGTCTGATCATCCCAAGAAGGATCTAGCCTACTGCGATTAAATTAAACTAATGCTAATAAACACATACCCGGAATCTCAACCTTGGAGCAGGCGAGATGTTTCGCACCGTCTTCCGAGCCGCTCCCCGTCCCACGCCGAGCCGCTCCTTGAACCGCTCCCCGAATCGCTCATCGAACCGCTCCGCAACCCGAGGCGATCAATCCCGTGTCGTCGAGCCAACCACGCGCCGAAGAAAGTTTCACGCGAGTGAAACCTCCGCCTAGATTTCGGATCTGAATCCGAACTCCTTTGCGGCTTTGCTAGAGCCCTCAGGAGCAAGGCAGAAATTTATAGGGAGAGGAGAAATATTAATTTAGCTTATATCCGAGCGTGCTCCAACATTTACGAGAGCCGCTCAGATCTAGAGCTTGGGACGAGTTTGGAGGAAGGGGGGATGCCCCTATTTATATAGGCGGCGGAATCTCCCCTTTTCTCAAAATCCGATGTGGGACTAATAATTGAGAGTTAATTAAATCAAGTTAGTTTGCCTTTCACAAAGGTCAAAATTCCTCGAATTTTAACTCCCTCAACATTGAGCTTCAATGTTGGTACAACCTACCAAATCGAAGAGGGTTCAACGGTGAACGCGTAGGAAAAAATGGCTCGTCAATCCAAGTCCGTTTGACCCTTCAAACAATTGTCCAAAGTTAGCCAAAAGTCATGCTTCTCTTAGAAACGTAGCCGTCAAGAAAATCCCAGGTTTCAAAAAACCCTAACCAGAAAATTCGGGCTTGGTGGGCCTCCATTTTCGCTGGTTTCAGCCCAACAGTTTGGGCTGACTTGTTTTGGCTATAACTTGTGCATTTGGACTCCGTTTTTGACGTGGTTTGAACCTGCGTTTAGAGCGGGACGATCCCGTCATCTAGGTAACCTTTTCAACGCGTTTATTTAATTAAATATAGTCTTAAATAATTTAAGACACATTTAATCTCTTTTGCATCATATGCAAATTAGTCCATATATAGGCTTAAATTTTCATTTGCATCAAATACAAATGATCCGAGGGCATATTCCTCTACATCTCCAACTTGCACTCAGGATCATTTATCCCGAATGCAGGAGATGATTGCAAACATCTTTTGCAATATTTTATCACTTGCATCAAATGTAAATTATTCTCCCTAACTAATTTCTACCTTTTACTAGACGAAGATCGCACTCTGTGTGAGACCCTACAGCCTGACCCTTACAACAGGTTGGGCTCAAAGCCCTATACGGCAGTGACCACGAGCAGTGGTTACCGTCCCTGCTTCAGGAATCATCATTATGTGGTTGACTCATTGACATGAGTATTGTCGGGACCACCCTGACTGTTTCCGTGATGAATTCCGCAGTTATAGTCTCTTCGTCTAAACTATGTCGTATAGATCAAGTCTAGGGTACGGTCAAACTGTCAACCCCAATAACTTGACTCCGATTAGTTTCTATCGATCTTTTAGTCAAAAATGTTGGACTTCTTCCAACATACTCTGGCCAGAGTTTTTACTAAAGACCGAACTAACCCTACGACACTAACTCCCATTGACCGGGAGAGACGAATCCTCTCTTGGTCATTACTCTCCTCATACGCTTCAAGTGTCACCCAATCAAAGACCTTTCGACAGGCCTTGCCTCGAAGCTAGGTCATTTGATCTAAGTGGCACCGTTCACGCACAGGTTCGTCAAAATGACCTCAAGTCAAAAGACCAACTAGCCTATCATCACTCAGAGTCATCATTGACAGATTGGTCAATATAACCATATGATAACTCTTGTGGATCGTTCAGTGAACTCATTCTCTAATGAGCACCTGTGTCTCGTCTACGACTTTGCCAAGTCAAGCTATCATGAGATCATCGCCACCGCTAAACGGTGAAGACTAAGACACAATGGTCTATCCGATGTTTCGATATCCATGTCTCGAAACATCTACGACCACAAACCCTTTTAAACTTATGCTACAAACGGTCAAACATTTCTCCATGATCGAGATACTCATCTCGATACATGTTTGACCTTGCATAAAGTTTTAGGACTTTACCTAAGTTAATATCTAATGTTAACTACATTATAACATAACTTTAGATAAATTATTACCAAACAACTTACTGTTATTTCGAACAAGATGTTTTTGCTATTCACACATGAAGATAGATAGCCTCGAGGGTATCATCTCTCAACATCTCCCACTTGCACTCAGGCCCATTTATCTCGGTATCTAATACCGTTTTTACACATAAGTTTTCTCGACTTCATGTGGTAGAGCCTTCGTGAGTGGATCTGCTAAAACCGTCTACACTATAGACTTAAGGAGTTTCTATGTTCATATTAGACCAACCATTTGAATCTCATTCAAATAATTCATTTGGTCTGTCGGAATCCATAACATTTTATTTATTTGGATCTTATCCAGTTCATCGTACCTTACGATAATAATCTTAAATTAGTTAATGGTCATAAATGGCTCATATGTGTTTCTGATAAAGTATCAAACTTTTGATTACTTTGTCAAAATATATGTTCCATTTCTTTGATGCATAGCATGTAATTTATACGCTCCCACTGACCTTGAAAACTATCTGGCTAATTCATATAAGTTGGTTCGTCTAAATCATATTTAGAAAAACGAACTTATAAGTGAATGCTCCAATTTTCATGGTCAACTTAAGCGTTTACATCGAGTTTGGTCCGAGTAGATCTGTACACATCTGCTGGCGAGACGGTTTCAACATAATCCGTTTATAGGAATTAATATGAAAACCGTTTTCGACCAACATGATTGTACTTCACTATTTTCTTTCTGCTCTTAATCTTTCAACTTAAAGATTTACTTGCAGTAAGTGAGGAAACATTTTCCTTGGGCACGTAAACTAAATTCCAAAATTTATTTACGCACACGGACCTATTCTGATTGCATTAAGTTTTTAAATCGGAGTTACTACTCCGAATTTCATCCCAGAAGTTGACTAAGTCATCATCAGTTATGATGTTTAACTCGACTCTTCGTCTCACGAAATTCGAGTAATTATACAACTTCCTAATGATTGATTTAATGAATATCTTATTGATAATGTCCTCACAGAACATTATCAAAACCTAGGCATTAATATCTGGGACTTAACCCAGAGGGAGGACTTAACTCAAAGTCACTTGCTATGGATCGCACCAAGTCTAACTCAGTGTGATTCATACTTTTAACACACGGATGTGTTAACAAACTTGACCTGAGAGAAAATCACATTTTCTTTTAATTACGCAAGATTTTAAGTAGCTAGGTATTTAACCGTTCGATCTAATCGAATCAGTTTAAATACTTTAGTCATTTCGTTCTTTATTTTATCAGACTTGTGTTTCATCAAGAACACGTGTCTTAATAAAATATACGAATAACTTAATATGGTTAATCTAGACTCGGGTACATCAGTATGTACCTGACTGAGTTCGACAACTCATTCTCCCACTGTCTCACAGATGGGTTTCGGCCATTATATCTAAGAGGATAAGACTCACAAGTGTCCGCAGACTTCATAATACGAGAGGTCAGACCCCTCTTTATGTGACTTGTGAAGCTTAGTCTCTCGATACGGCCTAGTCTATTTAGCCATATAAGTTTGCTACTATCTTGTGTATTTATATATTAACATTTAATATATATATATATATATATATATATATATATATATATATATATATATATATATATATATATATATATATATGAATTGATCTCGGGACCTCTCTCCTCCAAACAAGAAGTAATACCATCAGGCTAACAACTTCCTCAAAAAAAAAGACGTTAACCCTTCAATATATATATATATATATATATATATATATATATATATATATATATTATCGTTATACATGTCACTCATTGCTTCAGAAGCAACGTGACGACATTCGTCAAAATTTGTTAACCTTTTGTATAACAATAATTATGAAATCGTGACATCAAAATATGTCACATTTCCGTTCCCTCATCCTTATGCCTTTACTAATGATAAATTAAACTAACTAACTCGACTGACTTTCCGGAGTGCCTTCTTCCTTTTCTAAATCACATTTAGATATAAATAGCCCAACATAAATAAATAGCTATGCAAGCATCTCATGTATCCAAACGCCTGAGAGTTGCAATCTTGAGTGTAGCTCAAGAAGTTGCTTGTCTCAAGATCCGGTTGGGATACATAGTCTTGCACCACTCATGCACTCGTATTCGACTCAAACGGTTTGATCGAATTCTCGAACTTTGCGGATCAGAATTGTTTGTCCATACAACCTTGAGGGTAGCTCGACAAGTTGTAGGGAGAAACATATTTCGAATATCCTATATGCTCAAGCTGCCTCATATAGAGACGAGTGACATGTAGCGTGAATTTATTTGTTGGACCCAGAACTTAATGAAATCATATTTCTTAAGTCTGTTCTTTAGAAGGTCATTTTAATGTCAACGAGAATATAGTTTAATTCTATCAATTAGAATTTAACTTGATATTCATTTAATCAAACTATTCGACCAGTTAACTAATTCCATTAAAATATTATAATTAGATTCCTTCGGTAAACATAGTCTTGCCCTAGTTTAGCATATGTTCAATATTAAATATAAGTAGATTGGCATTCATCTATCTATATCCTCCCACTATTTTTACGATCATTTCAAAACTTAATAACGAACGATTTAATCGAATTAAAATATTTAAAATTTAGTGAAAGAGGGATCCAATCATCCTGAACCTCACAACCTTGAGGAGACTCAATAAGTTGATTGGTTCCATGATTGGTAGACTAACTCTTAGTCAATCACATCACATGTGACTCCCTATCGTTTTTTACCCACAGTCACTTATGATCTTGAGGAGACTCAACAAATCATAATGACTGGTCTTGTCAGACCCTTGATTTCGTGTCCAGATTTGACTTAGATCGATGCTCGAGGAGACCCGACGTATCGATTTGGGTCAAGTCTAGACTACATCACATGTATGTTGGAGTTTGTTCCTTAAAGATACACTTGTCATATCTTGAGGAGACTCAACAACTATAATTGTCTTCTTTGAGTTGCCAAGCTCCAAAATCAAGGAGGGATACGGATTAATCTTTAATAAGATTTATAACGCATTGACTAGATATAGTCCAGGGTGTCATACAATCATGATTCGCGACATTGCGGTCTAGCGAAACACAGCCAGGGAATTGACTAAGCCAGGATCACTATCCCTTAAAGGGTGATCCAGAACTCTTAGCCAAGCACATTGACTGGATCATGGTCCATTGAATGAAGCTTGTCATTTTTATATGTGTGCCATAGACTAAACAGCTTTTATTAACAACTAATTAATCCTATCAACTAGTTGAATCCTTAAATTCAAAATTTTAGGATTTGTTTAATAACTTTTATTAAATCCTTATCAACTATAAGGTTCACGTGCTATCCTAATCGTTATTAGGATTTTAATTAATTTATTAACCAACGCCAAAAGCGAAGTCCTTTAATGAGAATTAATAATAACAATTAGAATTAAAATTTTCATTAAAAGGACTACCCTAATCAGGAATTAGGTCTTGAAGCATTGTTAATATTTTATTAAAACATAGCATGCCATTAAAATTCAAGTAATAAATTTTAATCATTTCTTAATGGCTAACCTAAAAGGTTGTCTTGTGTTATCAAATAAGGGACAAGATGAACTAGCCATAAAGCTACACTAATTTATCGCATAAGAGGTGTACAACTATTTAACAATTTAAATAGAACAATGTCTATCACATAAACAATTTTAGCATGCAAACATAAATTTAACATTTAAATTTAAAATATGATTTTAAAAATATTTTATTTTTATCTCATAAAAAATTGTTTTTAAAATCACAAATTTGCATGCTACCTTTTAAAAAATTTATCGCATAAAAATTTTAACCTTTAAAATCAGTTTTAAAATATCTCATAAAATTAAAACATCATTTTTAAAAAACTTTCATGCTTAAAAATTTATCATATAAAATTTTTAGGCACTTTAAACTTATCGCATAAATTTTAAAAGATTTAAAATTAGTTTTAAAAATTATCACATAAATTTTAAAACGGCATTTAAAAAATTTCCATGTTCAAAATTTATCAAATTGAATTTTTGAACATCTAAAACATTTTTGAAAATTATCTCATAACTTTAAAAAACATTTTTTTTAAAAGTATTTAAAAGCATTTCAGGTTTAATAAAATCGCAGGCTAGATCGAAACACAGACCCAGCTCTGATACCACTGTCGGGTTTTCCGGGACCCTTAGGGCACAAAAACTCTATGCCCGTCCTAAGTCGGACGGAACATAGACAGATAAGCAGCGGAAAAATTTACATGTTAATCTAATTAACTTTTAACCCTAAGGTCCAAGACCCTAATCCAAGATCTATGCTGACTTGTGATGGGTCTGATCATCCCAAGAAGGATCTAGCCTACTGCGATTAAATTAAACTAATGCTAATAAACACATACCCGGAATCTCAACCTTGGAGCAGGCGAGATGTTCCGCACCGTCTTCCGAGCCGCCCCCCTCCCACGCCGAGCCGCTCCTTGAACCGCTCCCCGAACCGCTCCTCGAACTGCTCCGCATCCCGAGGCGATCAATCCCGTGTCGCCGAGCCAACCACGCGCCGAAGAAAGTTTCACGCGAGTGAAACCTCAGCCTAGATTTCGGATCTGAATTCGAACTCCTTTGCGGCTTTGCTAGAGCCCTCAGGAGCAAGGCAGAAATTTATAGGGAGAGGAGAAATATTAATTTAGCTTAGATCTGAGCATGCTCCAACATTTACGAGAGCCGCTCGGATCTAGAGCTTGGGACAAGTTTGGAGGAAGGGGGGAGGCCCCTATTTATATAGGCGGCGGACTCTCCCCTTTTCTCAAAATCCGATGTGGGACTAATAATTGAGAGTTAATTAAATCAAGTTAGTTTGCCTTTCACAAAGGGCAAAATTCCTCGAATTTTAACTCCCTCAACGTTGAGTTTCTATGTTGGTACAACCTACCAAATCGAAGAGGGTTCAACGGTGAACGCGTAGGAAAAAACGGCTCGTCAATCCGAGTCCGTTTGACCCTTCAAACAATTGTCCAAAGTTAGCCAAAAGTCATGCTTCTCTTAGAAACGTAGCCGTCAAGAAAATCCCAGGTTTCAAAAAACCCTAACCAGAAAATTCGGGCTTGGTGGGCCTCCATTTTCGCTGGTTTCAGCCCAACAGTTTGGGCTGACTTGTTTTGGCTATAACTTGTGCATTTGGACTCCGTTTTTGACGCGGTTTGAACCTGCGTTTAGAGCGGGACGATCCCGTCATCTAGGTAACCTTTTCAACGCGTTTATTTAATTAAATATAGTTTTAAACAATTTAAGACACATTTAATCTCTTTTGCATCATATGCAAATTAGTCCCTATCTAGGCTTAAATTTTCATTTGCATCAAATACAAATGATCTGAGGGCATATTCCTCTACATACACAACCATAGTAATTTACATAAAGCTAATATACTATTACATATATATCTATATCTGTACTTATTTACAATATACAATCATGTATACATCCTAGCATACATTTAACATACGCACATATATCATTAGGGCAGTACAATACAATACTATAACCTTACTACTATACATAAGACTCACATATTCATACTATGAATATAGATACATATAACTGTAGGAATATTATGCCCTCGAGGCCATTTATTCCTGTGTGAATAGCATAAACATCTTGTTCGAAATAACAGTAAGCTGTTTGGTAATAATTTATCCAAGTTATTTTATAATTAGATATCGACTTAGGTAAAGTCCTGAGACTTTATGCAAGGTCAAACGGGTATCGAGATGAGTATCTCGATCATGGAGAAACGTTTGACCGTCTGTAGCATAAGTCTGAAATGGTTCGTGGTCGTAGATGTTTCGAGACAAGGATATCGAAACATCGGATAGACCATTGTGTCTTAGTCTTCACCGTTTAGCGGTGGCGATGATCTCATGATCGCTTGACTTGGCGAAGTCGAAGACGAGACACATGTGCTCATTAGAATGAGTTCACTGAACGATCCACTAGAGTTATCATATGGTTATATTGACCAATCTGTCAGTGATAACTCTGAGTGATGATAGGATAGTTGGTCTTTTGACTTGAGGTCATTTTGACAAACCTGTGTGTGAACGGTGTCACTTATATCAACTGACCTAGCTTCGAGGCAATGCCTGTCGAAAGGTCTTTTGATTGGGTGTCACTTGAAACGTACGAGGCGAGTAATGACCAAGAGAGGATTCGTCTCTCCCGGTCAATGGGAGTTAGTGTCGTAGAGTTAGTTCGGTCTTTAGTAAAAACTCTGCGCAGAGTATGTTGGAAGAAGTCCAACATTTATTGACTAAAGATTGATCGAAACTAACCGGAGTCAAGTTATTGGGGTTGACAGTTTAACCGTACCCCAGACTTGATCTGCACGACATAGTTTAGATGAAGAGACTATAACTGCAGAATTCATCACAGAAACAGTCAGGGTGGTCCCGACAATACTCATGTCAATGAGTTAACCACATAATGATGATTCCTGAAGCAGGGACAACAACCACTGCTCCTGGTCACTGCCGTATAGGGCTTCGAGCCCAACCTGTTGTAAGGGTCAGGCTGTATGGTCTCACACAGAGTGCGATTCTTCGTCTAGTAATAGGTAGAAATTAGTTAGGGAGAATAATTGCATTTTTGATGCAAGGATGGAATAATTGCATTTGATGCAATATGGTAATTTAAGCTTAGATAGGGACTATTTTGCATTTGATGCAAAAGCAATTAAATGTGTATTTAAATTGTTTAATACAATATTTAATAATATAAACGCAAGGAAAAGTTCACGGGTAAGACAGAAATATTCCGGTCTAGACCCAGGTTCGAACGGCGTCCAAATCGGACACCGGATGCTCAAGTTAGAGCCAAAACAGCCAAACAGATCAGACCGGGTAAGACCAGGCTGACCCAGACCAGACCAAGTCTGGCCTGGGTGCCTGGCCAGACCTGGCTGAGCCAGGAACCCAGGCAGGCAGGCCTGGGCATAGGCCCAGGCGCTGGGCGCCTGGGCCTGCGCCCAGGCGGGCCTGGGCGCCTGGGAGCCCAGGCGCCCTGGGCGCCTGGGAGCCCAGGCGCCCTGGGCCGGGCGCCTTGGGCGCCCGTGCCTGGGCGCCGGGGCGCCCGTGGCAGACCTAGGCGCCCGTGCCCAGGTCTGGCAGGCGCCCAGTCAGCCTGGGTTTGAGGCTGTGGGGCCCACAGATTGGGCCTCACCTTAGGGTGCTGAACCCTAGGTTTGATGGCAGATTTGACGGCTGGTTTTTGCGAAAAACTAGCCGTAGGCTGATCTTTGGACACTCAATTGGAGGGTCAAACGAACTCCGATTGACGAACGGTTTTTTCCTATGCGTTCACCATTGAACGCTTGTCGTATTGATAGGCAATCCTGAAGCTCAACGGTGAGTGAGTTAAAATTCACGGAAGTTTGCACTTTGTGAAGTGCAAACTAACTTGATTTTAACTAACCCAAATAATTAGTCCCACATCGGATTTTGAGAAAAGGGGAGAGTCCGCCGCCTATATAAATAGGGGTCTCCCCCCTTTCTCAAAAGTCTTCCCAAGCTCTAGATCTGAGCGGCTCTCGTAAATGTTGGAGCACGCTCGGATCTAAGCTTAAATTAATATTTCTCATCTCCCTAAATTTCTGCCTTACTCCTGCGGGCTCTAGCAAAGCCACAAAGGAGTTCGGATTCTGGATCCGAAATCTAGGCGGAGGTTTCACTCGCGTGAAACTTTCTTCGGCGCGTGGTTGGCTCGGCGGCACGAGGATTGATCGCCTCGGGATGCGGAGCGGTTCGAGGAGCGGTTCGGGGAGCGGTTCAAGGAGCGGCTCGGCGTGGAACGGGAGCAGCTCGGAAGACGGCGCGGAACATCTCGCCTGCTCCAGGGCTGAGATTCCGGGTTTGTGGTTAAAGTATTTTATTAGCATTAGTTTAGATTAATCGCAGTAGGCTAGATCCTTCTTGGGATGGTCAGACCCATCCCAAGTCGGCATAGATCTTGGCATAGGGTCTTGGACCTTAGTGCTAAGTTAAAAATGTTTTTAACTGCATGTTAATTTAGATTAACTAGTTTCCTTCCGCTGCAAATGATTTTTGTGTTTATGTTCCGTCCGACTTAGGACGGGACTAGAGTTTTTGTGCCCTAAGGGACCGCCAATTCCCAACAGTGGTATCAGAGCCTAGGTTTACGTAGTCGATCTAGGTACTGCGATTTCATTAAACTTATTAATGCTTTTTAAATACTTTTAAATTTTTTTAAAGTTATTAGATAATTTTAAAAATGTTTTTGAAGTTCAAAATTCTATGTGATAAATTTTTTGAACATGAAATTTTTTAAAATGACGTTTTAAAATTTATGTGATAATTTTAAAACTAATTTTAATATTTAAAAGTTTAAATTTATTTTGGATGCCTAAAAATTTTTATATGATAAATTTTTTTAAGCATGGAAATTTTAAAATGGTGTTTTTAAATTTATGTGATAAATTTTAAAATTGATTTTAAGGCTTTAAATTTATGCGATAAGTTTAAAATATTTTAGATGTTTAAAAATTGTATATGATAAATTTTTGAACATGGAAAATTTTTAAAGTAATGTTTTAAATTTATAAGATATTTTTTAAAACTGATTTTAAAAGTCTAAAAATTGTTTATGCGATAAACTTAGTTTATTTAATTGTTAAATAGATATAAACTTTCATTTTATGTTGATAAAATTAGTGTAGCTTTATTTTAATGGCTTGTTAATCTTGTCCCTTATTTGATAACACAAGACAACCCTTTAGGTTAGCCATTAAAAATGATTAAAATTTATTACTTGAATTTTAATGACATGCTATGTTTCAATAAAACATTAACAACAATATAAGACCTAATTCCTGATTAGGGTAGTCCTTTAAATGAATTTTCAATTCTAATTGTTCTAATTAATTTTCATTAAAGGACTTCATTTTTAGCTTTGTTAATAATTTATTAAAATCCTAATAACGAATAGGATAGCACGTGAACCTTATAGTTGATAAGGACTTAATAAAAGTTATTAAACAAGTCCTAAAATTTTGAATTTAAGGATTCAACTAGTTGATAGGATTAATTAGTTGTTAATAAAAGCTGTTTAGTCTATGACATACATACAAAAATGACAAGCTTCATTCAATGGACCATGATCTAGTCAATGTGCTTGGCTAAGAGTTCTGGGTCAACCCTTGCTAGTCCAAGGGGTAGTGATCCTGGCTTAGTCAATTCCCTGGCTGAGTTCCGCTGGACCGCAATGTCGTGAATCATGATTGTATGACACCCTGGACTATATCTAAGTCAAATACGTTAATGATCTTTTTCAAGATTAGCCGTAGCCCTCCTTGTTTTAGGGGTTAGCAACTATATGGCCCGTGTTACAGTTGTTGAGATACACTCAAGCTGTGACATGACAACCTTGTAGAAACCAACTTCTTAAATACATAAGATGACATCTTGACTTTACCCAAACCGACGTTGTCATGAATACACCGAGCGGCGGCGCAAGTTTAGTCAAGGATGTAGTCTGCCTAGATGTAGTCTAAGACCTGACCCAAACCGACGTGTCGTGCATACACCGAGCTGAGGGGCAAGTCAGGCTAGACATGAAAACAAGGGTCCGACTAGACTAGACATTGTGATTTGGATGAGCACACTCATGATCACGAATGGCTAGGGGCAAAAACCGATTAAGAGAGTCATATCCAATATGATCGATGAAGAGTCATCTTCCGATCGCAGAGTCAATCAACTTGTTGAGCTACACTCAAGGTTGTTTAGACTCAAGGTGATTGGAACTCTTACCCATTAATTTTAATTCGATTAAATCGTTCGTTACTAAGCTTTAAAACGATCGTAAAAATAGTGGGAGGATATAGATAGATAAAAGCCAATCTACCTATATTTAATATTGAACATATGTTAAAACTAGGGCAAGACTATGTTTATCGAAAGAATCAACTGATAATATTGGAATTAGTTAACTGGTCAATAAGTTGATTAATTGAATATCGAGTTAAATTCTAATTGATAGAATTAAAACTATATTCTCGTTGACATTAAATGACCTTCTAAAGAACAGACTTAAGAAATATGGTTTCATTAAGTTCTGGGTCCAACAAATAAATTAAAGCTACATGTCACTCGTCTCTATATGAGGCAGCTTGAACATATAGGACATTCAAAGTATGTTTCTCCCTACAACTTGTCGAGCTACCCTCAAGGTTGTATGGACAAACATGATCCGCAAAGTTCGAAAATTCGATCAAACCGTTTGAGTCGAATACGAGTGCATGAGCGATGCAAGACTATGTATCCCAACCGGATCTTGAGACAAGCAACTTCTTGAGCTACACTCAAGATTGCAAAGCTCAAGCGTTTGGATACATAAGTTGCTTGCATATCTATTTATTTATGTTGATATCTAAATGTGATTTAGAAAAGGAAGAAGGCACTTCGGAAAGTCAATTGAGAAAGTTAGTAAAGGCATAAGTGGGAGGAAATGAAAACGTGACATATTTTGATGTCACATTTCGGAATAAGTTGTTATACAAAAGACGTTTAACGTATTTTGACGAATGTCGTCACATTGCTTCTGAAGTAATGTTGTGTTAAGTAATTTGTAAATAACTATATATATATTTTAAATGTTAATATATAAATACACAAGATAGTAGCAAACTTATATGGTAAAATTAGACTAGGCCGTATCAAGAGATTAAGCTTCACAAGTCACATAAAGAGGGGTCTGACCTCTCGTATTATGAAGTCTATGGACACTTGTGAGTCTTAGCCTCTTAGATACAATGGCCGAAACCCATCTGTGAGACAGTGGGAGAATGAGTTGTCGAACTCAGTCTCGTACATACTGATGTACCCGAGTCTATCTTTTAACAAAATAAGTTATTCATATATTTTATTAAGACACGTGTTCTTGATGAAACTCAAGTCTGATAAAATAAAGAACGAAATGACTAAAGTATTTAAACTGATTCGATTAGATCGAATGGTCAAATACTTAGCTACATAAAATCTTGTGTAATTAAAAGAAAATGTGATTTTCTCTCAGGTCAAGTCTGTTAACACATCAGAGTGTTAAAAGGTATGAATCACACTTAGTTAGACTTGGTGCGATCCATAAATAAGTGACTCTGAGTTAACTCCTCCCTCTGGGTTAAGTCCCAGATAGTAATGCCTAGGTTTTGATAAAGTTCTATGAGAACATTATCAATACGATATTCATTAAATCAATCACGAGGAATTTGTATATTTACTCGAATTTCGTAAGACGAAAAGTCGAGTTAAGACATCATAACTAATGATGACTTAGTCAACTTTCGGGATGAAATTCGGAGTAGTAACTCCGATTTAAAACTTGATGCAATCAGAATAGGTCCGTGTGCGTAAATAAATTTGAGAATTTAGTTTACGTACCCAAGGAAAATGTTTCCTCACTTACTGCAAGTAAATCTTTAAGTTGAAAGGTTGGTGCAGAAAGAAAATAGTGAAGTACAATAATGTTGGACGGGAACGGTTTTCATCCTAATTTCTTTAAAACGGATTATGATGAAACCGGTTTCGCCAACAGATGTGTACAAATCTACTCGGACCAAAGCCGATGTAAAACGCTTAAGTTGACCATGAAAATTGGAGCATTCACTTATAAGTTCGTTTTTCTAAATATGATTTAGACAGACTGACTTATATGAATTAGCCAGATAGTTTTCAAGGTCAGTGGGAGCGTATAAATTACATGCGAATCATCAAAGGGATGGAACATACATTTTGACAAAGTAATCTAAAGGTTTGATACTTTATCAAGAATAGATATGAGCCATTTAAAATGACCATTAACAAATTTAAATGATTATCGTAAGGTACGATAAACTGGATAAGATCCAAGTAAAATTAAATATTATGGATTCCGACAGACCAAATGAATTATTTGAATGAGATTCAAATGGTTGGTCTGACATGAACATAGAAACCACTTAAGTCTATAGTGTAGACGGTTTTAGCAGATCCACTCACGAAGGCTCTACCACATGAAGTCGGGAAAACTTATGTGTAAAAACGGTATAAGATACCGAGATAAATGGGCATGAGTGCAAGTGGGAGATGTAGGAATATTATGCCCTCGAGGCCATTTATTCCTGTGTGAATAGCACAAACATCTTGTTCGAAATAACAGTAAGCTGTTTGGTAATAATTTATCCAAGTTATTTTAAAATTAGATATCGACTTAGGTAAAGTCCTGAGACTTTATGCAAGGTCAAACGGGTATCGAGATGAGTATCTCGATCATGGAGAAACGTTTGACCGTCTGTAGCATAAGTCTGAAATGGTTCGTGGTCGTAGATGTTTCGAGACAAGGATATCGAAACATCGGATAGACCATTGTGTATTAGTCTTCACCGTTTAACGGTGGCGATGATCTCATGATCGCTTGACTTGGCGAAGTCGAAGACGAGACACAGGTGCTCATTAGAATGAGTTCACTGAACGATCAACTAGAGTTATCATATGGTTATATTGACCAATCTGTCAGTGATAACTCTGAGTGATGATAGGATAGTTGGTCTTTTGACTTGAGGTCATTTTGACAAACCTGTGCGTGAACGGTGTCACTTATATCAACTGACCTAGCTTCGAGGCAATGCCTGTCGAAAGGTCTTTTGATTGGGTGTCGCTTGAAACGTACGAGGCGAGTAATGACCAAGAGAGGATTCGTCTCTCCCGGTCAATGGGAGTTAGTGTCGTAGAGTTAGTTCGGTCTTTAGTAAAAACTCTGCACAGAGTATGTTGGAAGAAGTCCAACATTTATTGACTAAAGATTGATCGAAACTAACCGGAGTCAAGTTATTGGGGTTGACAGTTTAACCGTACCCCAGACTTGATCTGCACGACATAGTTTAGACGAAGAGACTATAACTGCAGAATTCATCACGGAAACAGTCAGGGTGGTCCCGACAATACTCATGTCAATGAGTTAACCACATAATGATGATTCCTGAAGCAGGGACGGCAACCACTGCTCGTGGTCACTGCCGTATAGGGCTTCGAGCCCAACCTGTTGTAAGGGTCAGGCTGTAGGGTCTCACACAGAGTGCGATTCTTCGTCTAGTAATAGGTAGAAATTAGTTAGGGAGAATAATTGCATTTTTGATGCAAGGGATGGAATAATTGCATTTGATGCAATATGGTAATTTAAGCTTAGATAAGGTCTATTTTGCATTTGATGCAAAAGCAATTAAATGTGTATTTAAATTGTTTAATACAATATTTAATAATATAAACGCAAGGAAAAGTTCACGGGTAAGACGGAAATATTCCGGTCTAGACCCAGGTTCTAACGGCGTCCAAATCGGACACCGGATGCTCAAGTTAGAGCCAAAACAGCCAAACAGATCAGACCGGGTCAGACCAGGCTGACCCAGACCAGACCAAGTCTGGCCTGGGTGCCTGGCCAGACCTGGCTGAGCCAGGAACCCAGGCAGGCAGGCCTGGGCACAGGCCCAGGCGCTGGGCGCCTGGGCCTGCGCCCAGGCGGGCCTGGGCGCCTGGGAGCCCAGGCGCCCTGGGCCGGGCGCCCGCCTGGCGCTAGGCGCCTCGGCGCCAGGCGCCTGGGCGCCCGTGCCAGACCTGGGCGCCCGTGCCCAGGTCTGGCAGGCGCCCAGTCAGCCTGGGTTTGAGGCTGTGGGGCCCACAGATTGGGCCTCACCTTAGGGTGCTGAACCCAAGGTTTGATGGCAGATTTGACGGCTGGTTTTTGCGAAAAACTAGCCGTAGGCTGATCTTTGGACACTCAATTAGAGGGTCAAACGAACTCCGATTAACGAACGGTTTTTTCCTATGTGTTCACCATTGAACGCTTGTCGTATTGATAGGTTGTATCAATCCTGAAGCTCAACGGTGAGTGAGTTAAAATTCACGGAAGTTTGCACTTTGTGAAGTGCAAACTAACTTGATTTTAACTAACCCAAATAATTAGTCCCACATCGGATTTTGAGAAAAGGGGAGAGTCCGTCGCCTATATAAATAGGGGTCTCCCCCCTTTCTCAAAAGTCGTCCCAAGCTCTAGATCTGAGCGGCTCTCGTAAATGTTGGAGCACGCTCGGATCTAAGCTTAAATTAATATTTCTCATCTCCCTAAATTTCTGCCTTACTCCTGCGGGCTCTAGCAAAGCCACAAAGGAGTTCGGATTCTGGATCCGAAATCTAGGCGGAGGTTTCACTCGCGTGAAATTTTCTTCGGCGCGTGGTTGGCTCGGCGGCACGGGGATTGATCGCCTCGGGATGCGGAGCGGTTCGAGGAGCGGTTCGGGGAGCGGTTCAAGGAGCGGCTCGGCGTGGAACGGGAGCAGCTCGGAAGACGGCGCGGAACATCTCGCCTGCTCCAGGGCTGAGATTCCGGGTATGTGGTTAAAGTATTTTATTAGCATTAGTTTAGTTTAATCGCAGTAGGCTAGATCCTTCTTGGGATGTTCAGACCCATCCCAAGTCGGCATAGATCTTGGCATAGGGTCTTGGACCTTATGGGCTAAGTTAAAAATGTTTTTAACTGCATGTTAATTTAGATTAACTAGTTTCCTTCCGCTGCAAATGATTTTTGTGTCTATGTTCCGTCCGACTTAGGACGGGACTAGAGTTTTTGTGCCCTAAGGGACCGCCAATTCCCAACAATAACTAAGCACATACCTGTCCATACATGAGCACACGCCCATACATACAGTATATATATACACTACAAACATCTCAATTAATACAAATAGATCTACATATACTATAAGCATGGTTCTGCCTCATATTCAACTCCTTCTGAGTCAAAATATATCTCAGACTTTTGTGATTTGTTCAGGTCTTCACTTGCTCACTTAGTAAGAAATGTCTCCCTAAACTTCAGGGCAAATAAGACAGCGACTAGCTCCAAGTCGCTAGTCGGATAATCCTCCTCGTGAACCTTCAACTGTCGTGACACATATGCGACCACGTGACCATACTGATGTAGAACACATCCAAGACCCTTGCCTAAGGCATCACAAAAGATCTCAAATCCTCCAGGCCTATCTGGTATAGCCAGAACTGGTGCAGATGTCAGCCTCGCTTTCAAAGTCCCAAATGCCTGCTCACAAGAGTCTGATCAAACAAACTTGACGTCCTTCCTCGTCAATCGAGTCATATGATTTGCTATCTTCGAGAAATCCTGAATGAATCGACGGTAATAACTTGCTAATCCTAAAAAACTCCTGATGTCTGAAGCCGACCGAGGGGTAGGCCAATATCTGACTGAAGCAACTTTCTCTGGGTCGATAGAGATACCATCACCCGATACCACATGTCCAAGGAATGCGATATGCTCCAGCCAGAATTGGCATTTGCTGTACTTGGCATACAACTGATGACGACGAAGCATCTCTAACACAATCCTCAGGTGCTCGGCATGCTCCTCTTCACTCTTCGAGTAGACCAATATGTCATCAATGAATATCACTACGAATTTGCCCAGAAACTCGTAGAATATAAGATTCATGAGATTCATGGATACTACAGGAGCATTGGTCACATCGAACGACATGAAAACGAAATCGTAGTGTCCATACTTGGTCCGAAAGGCCGTCTTATAGATATCCTCATTCTTGACCTTCACCTGATGGTATCCGCTCCTAAGGTCCAACTTCGAGAAAACTCGTGATCCACCGAGTTGATAGAGAATATCATGTATGCGAGGTAACGGGTACTTATTCTTCACAGTGACATTGTTCAGTTCCCGATAATCCACGCACATTCTCCTCGATCCACCTTTTTTCTTGACCAACAGAACAGGGGCACCCCATGGAGACACGCTGGGATGAATGAATCCTTTCTACAATAGGTCGTCCGACTTCTGCCGTAGCCCTTCAAGTTCTGCTGGAACCATACAATAAGGCACCTTCGAGACCGGTTGAGTATTTGGCATCAAGTCAATACTGAACTCCAAAGCTCGGTCAGGCGGCAATCCAGAAATATCTTCCGAAAATAAGTCTTTGAAGTCTCGAACCACTGCAGGCTTCTCTGGTTCGACTTGTATAGATGCGAGGGTCACTTCGTTCGGCTAGGCCCAAAATCTAATAGGTCCGAGTAAACGACTACCACTGATGAATTCAAACACTGGATGGTTGGGAATCTAAAATACTACTTTCTTCTTGTGACAGTCGATAGTAGCATAGAAGGTCCCTAACTAGTCCATGCCGAGAATAGCATCAAAATTGGGTGCGTCCAGGACCATGAAGTCTGCATAGAGCTCATGTCCGTAAATCACTAAAGGACATGATTTGCATCCCAAGGTAACACTCACTACACCACTTCCGGTTGTGATATTCCATCTCTTGGAGAGTGGGTAGATAGGAATCGAGTGCTTGACCACGAAGTTCCGGGATATAATACACAGAGAAGCTCCGGAATCAAATAAAGTCAGAGCTGGGTGGGAGGCCACTAAAATAACACCTAAGATGAAAATAACTAAATCTTAGCAAGTGGGTCTAGCTAACAAGCATGTGTGTCTAACTAAATCTTCATACAATTCTGGCGTTGAGTCTCCCTACCATGCTGAGACAAGTTACTCGGGTAAATTTTGTGTACGAGATAAATCTAGACGTTTTGGCTAATGATAGCATTTCTATTGTTATGAATTTTGCATATGGCACTGACCTGCATGGGCCACCCCTAAAACCTGTCACGCCCCACTTACTATTATATTTGGGAGCGAGGAGGCGAGCGGGTCCGCATGGGTTGGAGCGGTGAAGCTCGAACCCATGAAGCGTCTGTGAATATAAACCATTTGCGGGAACTTGCAATGCATTCAGAACAACATATATAACTATAAAATTTAAGCCAACATCCAGATAAGAAGTACACAAAAATAATAAGGCCCCAAGCATGGCCAACAACAACAGAGTTCTACAATTGGGTACACGCCCTACAAAAATGCCATAAAATGAAACTTAAGCAGCATCAAGTGAATCTCAACAATTAGTCTGCAACGAGGAGAACTCCAGGATCAATAGGTCAGTCTCTTCAATCAGCTTGTTCTCAATGCAACCTGTCTAGTGATCTGACATACATTTCATTAAAACATGGAAATGTATGGCATCAAGGGTCCTTGGCAAGCAAAGGTTATGAGTAGGACCCTTGTCAATGTCTTCAAAAGGTTTACATGGCAGTTAAAACATTTATGATAAATGAGCAATTACATTTTCAGAGGTTACAATAACAAGGCAGTTCAGTTATAAGTTAAAAAATGGCAGTCCTAGTAAAAGTGAAGACATGTCAGTTCTATTTAAATAGTTAAAACATGGCAGTTCTATAAAAAGGGAAACGGTAGCAGTTCTACATGTTAAAACATGTTTGATATAGCATTTCAATCTGTTCAATAGTGTGTGCAAGTGCATGTCTAAGGTTCACGTCTTTAGACGGCTAGTAAGTTAATCCACCTTCAAGTGCCCCCGCAAGGTGACCCTTTTACTACCGGCTAGTGCCCGCGAACCCAATCCACCCACGTGTACTTTCTGGACCACGAGCCAGAATTAGCCAGCCGGCCATCATGAGTTATATATTGGACACGAGCCAGACTAGCCAACCGGCCAACGGGAATAGCCAAATATTGGCATACAATATCTATGAGCCAACGACATGCAATATCTATGAGGTAGCCAAACAGGCTATCATGTTCTATGGTATTCAAGTTGTTCATTTCATTGTTGGTACATTTCATGTCGTAACACAGTATATTCACTTTTCTTAATGGTGTCCACACACACGCACACGGGTTCAAGTTTAGCAATTCTCAAAAGTGCGTTTAAGGGGGTTTAGTGTCATTGTGTCACATGGTAATTTTTGTGTGTGCGAGATATCACGGTTTAAGTCATTTAGAAATATTTAAGTGCAAAAAATTCTAAATGAGCAACATTTAAATACATGTATAAAATTGCACGCTTGCCTGTTTTCGGTGATTCTGGTGTCGACGAGTTCGTACGGAAGGCGCGGTTGTTTTTTGCGTCATCGGATTTACGATATTAAGCTAACAATTATTAAGCAATTAAAATACTATCTTAATATATAACTAATATATATATATATATATTGACCGGTAAGTGGAAATCTTTATTAATATCAGAAATAGAATACATATATACAAACTAGAATACTCCAGAGGGAACATATGAGGAGAGGGGATAGGACACAAGCGCCGTCACCCTCTACCTCATACATTCCTAACTTATACACACACACACACACACACACACACACACACACACACACACACACACACACACACACACACACACACACACTAACCTACCTAACGTACATTAAATAAATATAGTATTAACTGTTATACATTTATAACACTATGTAACAACTGTTCAATTACCATTTTTATTATGTTGTTTTATAACTTATTACACTATAATATATTGCATATGTAATATAGTTGATATAATAAGATACCTATATTTATAAATCAACCTAGCCTACCGTTCACATGCAAGGGTCTCACGTTTAACATACAACCGCTATTTACACTGTTCATTAATCATGCTATTGTTCATAACATATGACTTACAATACTACCTCTTTCGTCTTCGTTGTTTTTGCGTGATTTGCAGGTGGGCGTCCACGGCGTGAGGCTGCGACTGGCGACTGTGGCTTTTGCAATCGGAGGGGGAGGGAAGTGAGGCACTGAGTGGAGAGTGGCGGCGCGGGTTGCTGCAGTCGAGAGGAGAGGTGGGGTGAGGTAGTCTGCGATGAAGGGAGGTTGCTGGAGGCCTGGGAGATCGGAGGGGAGGTGGTCTGCGGTGTGAAGGCTTGGAGCAAGGGAGGAGGAGGGGTTGGACGTGGGTGGTTGCTGGTGTGGTCGAACGTCGGTGGAGGTCGGGGTGTGCGCGGTGTTTAGAGCAAGGAAGAGGGAGGAGGGGTTTAGGGCGTCGGATATTTACGGTTGGAGGGGAGTTATCGGGGTGGCAGGGCATCGGTGGTGGGTGGCTTGCGGGCTTGGAGAAATGCGGAGGAGGTGTCAGTGTGCTGGGCTCTTGGGAGGTGGAGGAGGGGCGTCGAAGGTTTAGGGGTGGCGGAGTGTTTGCAGTCGTCGGAGGGCTTGGAGGCTGGGTGGCGGGAGGATAGGTGTGGGGCTTTGCAGGCGGCACGGGGAGTGTAGGTTGTTAGCAAGGGGGCTCGGAGGAAGAGTGAGGGGGTGGCAGAGGCTTGCAGTCGACGGGAATGATCGGAGGGAAGATGTAGATGGTGACAACGGTGTGGTTGTTGGAGGATGGCGGAAGGTGGCAGATGTAGGGCGCCGGTGGCTGAGGGAAGGGGCTAGGGTTTTAGACATGGGGATGGGTTGCGTGTGGGTGATGATAGTGTTTCGCCTAGGTTTTAGCTTTGGGTTCTTAGAAGAGGCAGGCTTGGGGTTTTTAGAGTGAGCTGGGGTTTTGGGAGAGAAAAATAGGGTTAGGGCTTGGGTATGGTTTTATTTTAGAGAGAGGGAGAGAGTGAAGGCCTGGGTTTTGGGAGAGAGGGTGGCTGCTGTGCGTGAGTTATGCCTAGGTTGGGTTAGGGTAAAAGAATTAGGAATTTGTTTTAGAAATAGAAAGTGTTTGAAATTAGGAAGTGTTTAAATGAAAACTGATTTGCTTTTAATAAGATTTGATTTGACTTAAAAAAATATTGATTAAAATGTTGTGAATGGATATGAACCAGAGTCGGTTAAGATTGTGGGTATCTTAGAGATACGCCCATATCTATGTATCTTATCTTGTAACTCTCCTATCCTGCATATATATAAAGGGCTGGGGGTTCCTCCTCCAGTAGTTGATTTATAACATGTTATCAGCACGAGCCTCTAAAAATTCCACAAATATCGATAGTTGTGAAGGCGAAGAGAGACGAGAGATCCACGCACACGGTGCAAGGCTTCCTCAATCGAACGTCGTCATCCGCGTAGGCTTCGTTCAACCATCACTATACCCGAAGGACGGATATAGAGGTAAATCCCGTTAAAACGTCGTTTTTATCATACGTATGATTGATCTACCCATAGATCTCGCAAGAACAAAATGTGAATTGCTTATCGCCGATAATCGACGAATTTAATCGTACAAAAATCATATTTTTAGGGTTTTTCTTGAACCCAACCCCATGCCCATCGGTTGCCTTTGCAGCCGGCAACCCCCCACCACCCATTACGCCACACACCCCCGAAGCAGGGGGTGGCCTCGCCCTGGCACTGCAGGTGGTGGCCGCGGCTGTGCCTGTCACCGACCCCCCGAAGGGGGGCGGCCGCCCATCGCCAACCCCCCCGAAGGGGGGTGGCTCTGCGCTGTTACCGACCCCCCGAAGGGAGGCGGCCGCCCACTGCCGACCCCCCGAAGGGGGCGGCTCTGCGCTGTCGCTGACCCCCCCGAAGGGGGGCGGCCACCCACCGCTGACCCCCCTCGAAAGGGGGCGGCCGCCCACCACTGACCCCCTCGAAGGGGGGCGGCTCTGCGCTGTTGTCGACCCCCCTGAAGGGCGGCGGCCCCTGTGCACCGATGCACCCCCCCAAAGGGTGGCGACCCCACTCTAACCCCCCCCGGCCGCTGCCCGGCGGCAATCCAGGGCGGTGACGGCTAACCCTAGCCGTCGCCCCTTAACCTATTGGACCCGAAGCCCAAATTCGAATTTTTTTTTGGAAAAACAGCCTTGCGGGCCTGAAGCCTGCAGGCAAACTGCGGGCCTCAGGCCCGTAGGCGTGATTCACAAAAAAATTTAAAGGATTTCGGGCCTGAAGCCCGCAGCCACGCTGTGGGCTTCAGGCCCGCATGTGATTTCTATTTTTCGAAAAAAAAACCAAGTGAGGCTAAGATATAAGCCTTAAAAAGGCCTGTTGGGCTAAAAATTGATTAAAACGGCGTTTTGGAGAACCTAAAATCCATGTAAAATCACGATAAATTATGGGGCAGAAATGGGTACTTTGGGGGCATTTGGGGATAAATTAAAAAGGAAAACTTCTTCCTTTTACGAAGAACGTGTCTAATTTTTGGGCTCTTTTCCAATTTACTTGGATAAACCTAACTAGCACAACCCTTGCATTAAATGATTTCCTCTGTAAAATCATTAATATATGCTTTGCATCATTTTGGCTTATTCTGCGGATAAACTGTGTATGGTTGTGCATATTCTTAAAAGCTTAATAACTAGGAAGATCCTACGACCGCTCTGCCATTAGTCAGCTAACCTAACGGTGTATGACGTTACCTAGTGGTCCAATAATTATTAAGTAATTAAATTGTTTATCCCTCTCTGCGAATATAAATGCATGAGATGCCTGTGATGAAAATGTCTGCTGAAAATGTTTGATGAGCACAAATTTTTGCATGGATGGCTAATTGCGGTTTTGGATCGGCTGTTTAAGTCCCACATTTTATTTCTTGCACTTTTCTTTTACTTTTAAGAGAAATGTAGTGAGGAATCTATGTAAATGTCCAAGACCGAAGACCACTTTCCATGGAGACGGAGGCCACACTTGAAGCTGAAGATCTTATATGGGACCCACGGGGTTTCCAAAGTTGTAATTTCTTTTTAAAGCTTTCATTTGTGTAATATGGACTGTAATGGGACTTTAGACTCTTTATTTATGTGGGACTAGCCGATCCATGCAATTAGCCCTTCATATCAAAATTGCCTCCACATGAAATTGTTTATTGTTTAAATTATTAATTCATGCATATTGGTGCTCTGCTAGATAAAATGGCTAAAATTGCAAGTGTCAATTTCGAAGTGCTGAATGCATCAGGGAGAAACTATCTGAGATGGCAGCTTGATGTAAAGTTCCATCTGCGGGCTAAGTCCCTTATTTCTGCTGTGACAAAGAATAAAAATGTAAGCGATGTAGAAAAGGTGCAAGCCATTATCTATATTCGCCGCCATGTGGACAAGACCATTAAGGCTGAATATCTTACGGTCGAAGATCCATTTGAGCTGTGGACCGCCCTTCAGGACATGTATAAACATCAGAAAGATGTTATACTACCAAGAGCACGATACGAGTGGGAGAACATGGGACTGTAGGACTTTAAGTCCATATCTGAGTACAACTCAGCTCTTTTCAACATCACCTCACACCTGAAGTTGTGTGGTGAAAATGTCTCAGAAGATCTTATGCTGGAAAAGACGTACACGTCTTTCCATGAGAAAGATGCGATACTTATGCAGTAATACCGTGAACGAAAGTTCACCAAGTATTCTGATCTAATGTCATGTTTACTCATGACTAAACAAAACAGAAAGCTTCTCCTCACCACTCACAATATGCACCCCCTGGCACTGCCCCCCCTCCCAGAAGCTCATAATGCCTCTTCTTCTCAAAAAAAGATGGACAACAAAAGAAAAGAAAGGCCACAGAAAGGGGGATAGAACAAAAAGGCTAGGGGCCAAGTCCAGCAATGAAGAAAGGAAGGCAAGCACAAGTTCACCTGGCGCAGAAATGCCAACAAGAAGAATGATGCACCCCCCACCCAAAAGGAATTGGGAAGACAGTGCCATAGCTGTGGCATGAAAGGCCACTGGTCCAGAGTGTGCCGAACCCAGTAGCATCTCCAGGACTTGTATAAAGAAAATAAGATAAAGAAAGCTGAAACAAACCCGGTGACATCTGATGCTCCAGTCAAGTTCTCAGCTAACGACTTCGAAACAGATGACCTGCTAGATTATCTTTCTACTTTTATCTTAGCATGATGTCGCCACTCACAATATGCGCCCCCTGGCACTGCCCCCTCCCAGAAGCTCATAATGCCTCTTCTTCTCAAAAGAAGGGGGACAACAAAAGAAAAGAAAGACCACAAAAGGGGGGCATAACAAAAAGGCTAGGGGCCAAGTCCAGCAACGAAGAAATGAAGGCATGCGTAAGTTCACCTGACGCAGAAATGACAACAAGAAGAATGATGCACCCCCACCCAAAAGAGATTGGGAAGACCAGTGCCATAGCTGTGGCATGAAAGGCCACTGGTCCAGAGTGTGCCGAACCCAGCAGTATCTCCAGGACTTGTATAAAGAAAATAAGAAAAAGAAAGCTGAAACAAATCTGGTGACATCTGATGCTCCAGTCAAGTTCTCTGCTAACGACTTCGAAACAGATGACCTGCTAGATTAGCTTTCTACTTTTATCTTAGCATGATGTTCAAGATATTTCCATGTTATGAGAGCTTTCATTTATATATTTAAATTCGAATAAATAAATTTTTATGTTCCTAAAATGCAAATGTTTTATTCATCTTTTTAGATGGATCGCTCTCATGACTGCTTGGTAGACAGTGCTTCGACACATACGATCCTTCAGTATAAGTGCTATTTTCATAGCATTATACCATACAAAAGCCCTGTAAATACTATTTCAGGGCCATCGAAAATAATTGAAGGTTCAGGGAATGCAACCTTGTTGCTCCCTAATGGAACAGAAATTAAAATAAAAGATGCACTATTCTCTCCGAACTCCAAACGAAACTTACTAAGTTTCAAAGATATCTGCTTAAACGAACTCCATTTGGAAACCACAAATGTAAATGAAAAAGAATTATTGTATGTAACGTCTCAAGAAAATGGAGTAAAATCCATACTTGAATGCTTTGAGAGCCTTTCATCAGGCCCTTACCATACAAAGATTCAGAGAGAGGAAGTTAACCTGACGGAGCACCTGAAGTGCCCAACAGCTGACAATTTTTTACTTTGGCATGACAGACTTGGCCACCCTGGATCTGTAATGATGCATCGCATCCTAACACAATCCCATGGGTACAACATGAAGAACCAGAAGATTCTTCAGAAGGGAGAGTTCCATTACATCCCATGCTTCAAGGGAAAATTAATTACAAGGCCATCACCACTAAAAGTGGATGTCGAATCTCCAAGCTTCCTCGAAAGAATACTTGGAGACATATATGTGGACCTATCCACCCCCTAGTGGGCCTTTCGGTACTTCAAGGTACTGATCGATGCATCTTCAAAATATTCGTATGTGTGTCTTCTTTCAACCCGCAACTTAGCTTTTTCAAAGCTATTGGCACAAATTATAAAGTTGCGGGTGCATTTTTCAGACAACTGACGCACCCGGAACCTACACCTAGATTCCATCTAGCGGTGTCACGGTCGCTAGGCTTAGTATGGCCCCTAGGTGTCAATTCCGGGCTCTATCCGCAAGCGTACGGTGTCAAATTATAGTATAAAAGATGTCGGATCCCACAGGGATGGTAACAGTGTATTCGGGGTCTCAGGTTATTTTTATATCTCGAAGTGAAATAGCTGTTGGGTTGAAAGGATTGGTTGTGGTATTGTTGTTGATTCAATAATAAAAGGAACTAGGGTATTAGGGATCACTATTAAGACCGTCGGGATCGATGTTGGAATAGGATCCTTACGTTGCATTAGGATTAGGGGATTAATCTCTCAATTCGTACCACTCTCGTTGGTTAGAATTTTAAGGTATTTCGGTGACTCTCGTTAACGCAATGGCGATAGCCGTCAACGTAGTGATATAGTTCGTCAGTGAATCCCCTCAAGGCACAAGTCGGGCATGGTCACGAGCCTTGATTGGATCCACTGATTTCCATATTCGAATCCCAAGGATACCCCTTAAGCTCATCAATTCCACAGACCATGGGCATGATCTCAGTGTGGGTTATTCTAGGGATCTGGTAGGATCGACCGAAATACTCCCCTTCATTCCTAATCCAACCTAGAGATCCAGATCTACATCTTCCCCCTAAAGCCTTAGGGCTAACCCATCAACCCTAGAAGAGACTACTCACACATGGCGATATTGACAAATAAAAATGCGGTTTTTATCAAGGAGAGCATTATGGCGAATCAATCGAATAAGAAATCAAATAACTTACGCAACGAAGGCAGTGAAGAACAGTCGCAAATAATAATCCAAAAGAAAGCCCAAGATTCCCGCACACAAGAATAGTAGATCTCCAAGAAATAGTTCAATAATCTCCAAAAAACTAGGTTTAGATCTAAAAAAATTGTTTCTAATCTCCGCTGCTCTCAAAACATAATTCAAAATTACAAAATGAACGAACTCCATCAAATGCGCAACCCATATCCACTCTTCACTCCCAAGCATGCATCAGACAGCCGCGAGGAATTTTCAAAAATAGTCTTCAGTGTCGTCGACCGAGTCAGTGACTCGGTCGAGCAGGAGCTTGCTCAGTCGGATGCTCGGTCGAGCACGTCAGTAAGTCGGTCTTCTCCAAAAATTTTGCGTTGTATGCTCGGCCCGAGTCAGCTCTGCTCGGTCGAGCAACCAACTGACTCGATGGCTGTGAGATCTTCTCGGCTCGAGTAGGATGTCGCTTGAGGTTCGGAGGTTGGAGCTGCTCGACCGAGTCATTGTACTGCTCGGTCCGAGCAGCATGCGTATCTGCCTGCTTCTTTTTCATGCATCTGCTCGATCGAGCAGCTGCTGTGCTCGGTCGAGTCGCCTGGGAAAATATTAGATGAAGCTCCTGATAACTTCTCCTATCTTCATGCACTCTCCTCTACTCCTCACATGGCTCTCAAAACTCGACGAACTCCTGTAGAGCTTCACCAACGGGCTCACTGGCATGTCAGATGTGTCCATATCCAAAATGGGTCCCGAATCGCTCCAAAATCCCTAAAAATTTATAAAACACTACGAAAATCGAATATAACGTTAGAATTGCAATATCGTAGGAAAATACGGGATTTGGATGCGAAAATAGCATGAAATGCAATGACATGATGCTATGAAAAAATGTAAAATATGGACACATCAACAACCATATAAAGAAAATACATCTGGATAATGCTGGGAAATTTACCTCCCGGTCATTTTAAGAGTACTGCCAGGCAACGGGAATAGAAATTGAACATCCAGTGCCGCATGTTCACACCCAAAATGGGTTGACAGAGTCACTAATAAAAGGACTCCAATGGATTGCACGTCCATTGCTAATGAAATCCCAGTTGCCGGTGGATGCATTGGGACATGCAATTTTGCATGCTGCATCGTTAATAAAAATTAGACCCTCTGGAGGTCAGAGTCTCTATCTAATGCAACTTGCATATGGAGGTCCACCGAACATTTTTCATCTGAGAATCTTCGGCAGTGCAGTCTACATCTCCATTGCACCACCACAGAGGACTAAGATGGGTCCTCAACGTCGCTTAGGTATCTATGTATGGTTTTACTCACCCTCCATCATAAGATACCTAGAACCCCAAACGGGGGACGCTTTTAAGGCACATCTTGAAGACTATGAATTTGATGAGACCGTCTTCCCCAAAAATGGGCCCAGAATCTGAGAAATCTGGTGCGAAGCACATCATAACGTGGGATACAAAAAGCTTGACCCACTATGGTCCGGTAACGAAACAATGTGAAGATGAGATCTTGAAGATCCTCCACATTCAGGACACTGTCCACCGATTACCGGACTCATTTACTGACAACCAGAAGATTGTTAAATCACACATCCCTGCTGCAAATACTCCTGCTAGGATTGACATCCCCGAGAATGGATGCAATCCACCAGCAGCAGAAGTGGCTGCACCTCAACAGAAAAGAGGCAGACCACCATGCTCTAAGAATAAAAATCCAAGAAAAAGAAAAATATCCGGAGACCTTGGGACGATACCCCCATAGAGAAATGAGCTCATGTCCATACCCTCACCCCTCCCGGAATCCACTGCAGAGGAACTGATTGGAGAAACTGAAGTATCATTAAATTATGTACGTACATGGGAGATGTTGGACAGAAAGAGTACAGTCGTCGACGATGACTTCGCATTTCACATTGCTATTCACGTCGCCAGAAGCGACGATGATCATGGTCCACATTCCGTTGCTGAATGCAAACGTAGAAATGATTGGCCAAAGTGGAATTAGGCAATAGAAGCTGAGCTGGACTCGCTTCAGAAACGCAAAGTCTTTGGGCAAATAGTCCAGACACCTACCGTTGTCAGACCTGTGGGATACAAATGGGTATTTGTGAGAAAAAGAAATGAAAATAACGAGATCGCATGCTACAAAGCAAGGCTTTTAGTGCAATGATTTTCCCAAAGACCGGGTATTAACTATGAGGAAACATACTCCCCGATCATGGATGCGATCACTTTTCGATTCCTGATAAGCTTAATAGCAAATGAAGGTTTAGATATGCAGTTAATGGATGTTGTGACTGCATATCTATACGGTAATCTCGACAAGGAGATATACATGAAACTTGCTGATGGCTTTTCAATGCCTGCTGAATTTAAAGATAGACCTCTGCATGTCTACTCTGTTAAGCTCCATATATCATTGTACGGACTTAAACAATCGGGACGGATGCGGTATAACTGACTAAGTGAACTCCTTGGACAAGAAGGATTCAACAACAATGAAGTCTGCCCCTGCATCTTCATAAGAGCAAAGGGGAAAGGATTCGTCATAATAGTAGTCTACGTAGACGATCTGAATCTCATTGGATCTCCTGAAGAGGTCGCTGAGATATCTGTAAGCCTGACAAAATAATTTTAAATGAAAGACCTAGGCAAAACAAAATTCTGCCTTGGCTTACAGATTGAACATCTAAAAGACGGAATCCTATTACACCAGACCACATATATGAAGAAACTGTTACAAAGATTTCATATGGACCAATGTCATCCACTAAGTACACCTGTGGTAGTACGATCTTTGGATGAACATAGAGACCCCTTCCGGCCGCTGGAAGAGGGGAATGATATATTTGGCCCAGAAGTCCCTTATCTGAGTGCTATTGGAACACTTCTATATCTGGCCAACTACACGCGTCCAGATATAGCGTTCGCAGTAAACTTACTAGCCAGATGCAGTTCAGCAACTATGCAGCGCCACTAAACCGGGGTGAAGCACCTTCTGCGCTACCTCCAAGGATCTACAGACTTGGGACTCTTCTACAAAAATAGATTATCCTCCGCACTTGTCGGTTATGCTGATGCAGGTTACATGTCTGATCCCCACAATGCAAAGTCTCGGACGGTGTACGTGTTTACCCATGGTGGGACAGCCATTTCCTGGAGATCCGTTAAGCAAACCATGACGACTACCTCATCCAATCACTCTGAGATCATCGCCATCCATGAAGCAAGCAGAGAGAGTGTCTGGCTACAGTCAGTTGTAAATCACATCCTGGTGACGACCGAATTGAAGTCTGGGGATCTTGAACCTACTACTACGTTCGAGGACAACGATGCTTGCATAGCTCAGCTACGAGGTGGCTACATCAAAGGCGACAGAACGAAGCAAATTTCCCCCAAATTCTTCTGGACGCACGAGCTACAGAGAGATGGAGTGATCGATGTCAGACAAGTACAATCATATGACAACCTGGCAGACTTGTTCACTAAAGCTATTCCTACTGCCACTTTTATGAAGTTTGTACAGAAAATTGGGATGAGGCACCTAAGAGATCTGAAAGCCTGAGTGCATGTACAGATCAGGGGGAGTTGGGAGTGTCTGCACTCTTTTTCCTTAACTATGGGTTTTCCCACAGGATCGACCGAAATACTCCCCTTCATTCCTAATCCAACCTAGAGATCCAGATCTACATCTTCCCCTTAAAGCCTTAGGGCTAACCCATCAACCCTAGAAGAGACTACTCACACATGGCGATATTGACAAATAAAAATGCGGTTTTTATCAAAGGAGAGCATTATGGCAAATAAATCGAATAAGAAAACGAATAACTTACGCAACGAAGGCAGTGAAAAACAGTCGCAAATAATAATCCAAAAGAAAGCCCAAGTTTCCAGCATACAAGAATAGTAGATCTCCAAGAAATAATTCAATAATCTCCAAAAAAACTAGGTTTAGATCTAAAAAAATTGTTTCTAATCTCCGCTGCTCTCAAAATGTAATTCAAAATTACAAAATGAACGAACTCCCTCAAACGCGCAACCCATATCCACTCTTCACTCCCAAGCGCGCATCAGATGGCCGCGAGGAATTTCCGAAAATAGCCTTCAGTGTCATCGACCGAGTCAGTGACTTGGTCGAGCAGGAGCTTGCTCGGTCAGCCGCTCGGTCAAGCAGCCGTCTTGCTCGGTCGAGCATGTCAGTAAGTCGGTCTTCTCCAAAAATGTTGCTCTGTATGCTCAGCCCGAGTCAGCTCTGCTGGGTCGAGCAACCAACTGACTTGGTGGCTGTGAGATCTGCTCGGCTCGAGTAAGATGTCGCTTGAGGTTCAGAGATTGGAGCTGCTCGACCGAGTCATTGTACTGCTCGGTCCGAGCAGCATGCGTATCAGCCTGCTTCTTTTTTGTGCATCTGCTCAAGCGGGCAGCTGATCTGCTCGGTCGAGTCGCCTGGGAAAATATTAGCTGAAGCTCCTGATAGCTTCTCTCTTTCTGCACTCTCCTCCACTCCTCCCATGGCTCCCAAAACTCGGCGAACTCCTGTAGAGCTTCGCCAATGGGCTCACTGGCATGTCAGATGTGTCCATATCCAAAATGGGTCCCGAATAGCTCCAAAATCCCTGAAAATTCATAAAACACTACGAAACTCGAATATAATGTTAGAATTGCAATATCGTAGGAAATTATGGGATTTGGGTGTCGAAAATGGTATGAAATGCAATGACGTGATGCTATGAATAGATGTAAAATATGGACACATCAAAATTCCCAAGCTTACCTCCTACTCGTCCTCGAGGAAGACGAATACTAGGTATGCCGGGAGAAAAACAAAAGGAAATAAAAATAAAAATAAAAGCGAGTAGAGATGGATGGAGGGTGCTAAGATTGTTCAATCAGATCTCAAGCCTCAGCAATATAACACGATGCTTAGAATAGTAAAAACACGTGCTATGGGTATTTTCAAGTTCTACTAATCATATGTCTAGCATGTAATAAGACAAAAATAGGGATCTTCTAAAATAATGCCATCAACTCATATCAATCTCATGCAATCTATAGAGTCTAGTATAAAAAAGAGTTGGCAATGCACTTTTCAATTAATAGATACAAGTGGAGCATGTAAAAGTCACACCAGCATGCAATAAAGAATGGAAATAAGTCATGCTATTCAAATATTCATTTCGAATCGTGAAAAATCTCCAAAACTAAAGTATTTCGTAAATTTCAAGCATTATCTAATCTCCTTGCTGTGCATCGTCTCCACTCTAATAGTATACTCACTCATATGATCAATTGGTTCACCCCCCAAGCTTAGCTCGAGGCATCGCATCTAGGAATATGATATGAAAGTTTTTGTCTTTTCCTAAGTAATTGTGATAGCTTCTAATAAAGAAATATGGAACAATTTTATTTCTTTCTTTTCTTTCTTTTTCTTTTCTTTCACATTTTTTCTCTCTCTTTTTCTTTTTCCTTTTATTTAGAAGCTATATTTTTTTCTTTTGGGATTTTTGGGAAGTAGGATGCGGTAAGGGTAGCTGTGGGGGTGAAACCAACTGATATATAGAGAATCATAAAGATATGTGGAGAAGGAAAATAATGGATCACTCGGTTCACTCATCAGAGGTGCACAACAGTTCAATATGATAATACTCTAACTAAACTCATAACTAGCATGGATATTTTCATTCATCTAAATGAATACTGAAAAGCACGTAGTAATAAGCACAATGACATCAAACATGCAAACAGAAGTGAATGAGATAACAAGCAGATGCTCCAAGTGTTCTAATGAAGTGTGAACCTAGGTGCATTACCTAACATATCGCATACTAGATACTATTTCATGCATTTGTTTTTCAATTCATAACAGGCATTAATTCAGATAGATCAGCAAAAGAATGTGCACACATATAGAAACTAAAACTGAAACTACCCTAAATAGCATGTCATCAAATAATAAGCACCGTGAAAAGCTACCGAGGGCATTGAGAAGTATCATCATACAGAACCATCTCAGTAGAAAGAGAAAAAGGGTGGAGAAAATAGAAGAATGAAAAACAGGTATGCGTGCATGGAAAAAAATGAAAAACGTGATGCTGAATGAGAAAAAATATAAAAAGGTGGAAAAGTAAACTTAAAAGATGAAAAAGGAAGAAAATATAAAATAAAAATAAAAATAAAAATAAAAATAAAGCGATAGCGCTCATCCCCAAGCTAAACCCAACAATGTCCTCACTGCTGAGAAAATGCTAGTATGCGGGAGATGATGCTAGAAAGGGTGGGTGGGTGGGGTAGAAAATAAAAACTGTGCAGAAGAAGTAAAACATGATATGATGCAATGATGAATAAAAATGATGCATGTGTATGGAATGATGCATGGTGTGACCTCCCCCAAGCTATGTAAGACCAGGGCCCCAAAAAGACAGATGGGCACAATATAATGTGAGGGAAACAATAAGTGGGTATGGACATCAACAAGTAGGGGCACCACCCTCTAGAGGTGGTGATGGGTCCCGCTGTTGTGGGCTAGATGATGTGGGTGGTGAATATAGGACAAGAGCAGTAGTGAACTGGACTGTGGTGACCAACTTAGGTGTGGGAGAAGTAGGCTCTGCAGAAGCCTGAGAATGTGGAGCACTGAGTGGTGCAACGATAGTCACAGTGGCTGGCCAGGGTGGAGGGGCAGGAGTGAGGATCACGGGCAGAGGGCCACGTGTCTGAAGCAGGTCAATAATGGAGGCCAGGTCTGCCTTGACTCTCTCATGATGTGTCATCGTCGAGCGTACGAAGACGTCGAAATCCTGCCGAAGGCGAGAAGTCGACTCCTTCAACGTCGTCAGACGACCGTTTGTGGTATGGGAGTCGAGGGAAGGACGAGAAGTGTGACCGTGAGACAGCACCCTCGTAAAATGGCCCCGTGTAGATGATACACGGTACCGAGGATGACAAGTAGGAGAGGGTGTACTCGACGGGATCTCAGCAGTGGAAGTGCGAGGTAAAGTGTGGCTGAGGTCAGGAGAAACAATGGTGGAAACAGGGGCAGCAGATGATAGAGTAGTCATCGACACAGAAGTGTGGACAATCATCGAGATGCTCTCGGTAAGGACAACTGCCGCTGATGAGGAAGATGTGCCAGCCAGTGTAATGTGGGACCCTAAAGAGATGGATAATGAGGCTATAAGGTCCCGAAGTGGTGGAAGAGTGGGGGCCGGGTCGTGCTCAGGAAAGTCTAGATCAGTAAGCTCCGAAGCAGACAAAATAACAGTGCCCTCAGGCACGAGTACGGTGGAGACAGTGGTGTGGGTCTCGGGACAGAGAGTGGAGATAGTCCCCGAGGACTCGATGGTGGTGGAGGTGGTGGATACAGAGGTGGTAGAAGAGACGGCTTTTGGGGGTGGTGGGTGTACGGGCAGAGCTGGAAGGGCGGCCACAAGGGCCGCCAGGTCGTGCTCCTCATACTCGGAGGAGCGGGGAACTGGGTCATCGGTGACTACCTCAATGGGAGCTCCTGGGGGCTCTAGTATGTGGAGTGCTGGGAGTGGGTGTACCTATCAATCATCCAGCTCTGCTGGACAGGTGCAATGGTGGTGAGGTGAGGAGCAGGAAGGATGAGGTGGGGTGTGTAATGGGTGCCAACAAGGTACGTCCAGTGACGGTCTCCATAAGGCCTAATGATATACATATGCTCAAGCACGCCTAGGGTCAATCGTGTGGGGCCAGGAGGGGTCACTATGTTATCACGAAGATGGATACCTAACATCCATGTAAAAATGGTCAAAAATCCGTCGCAGCAGATATCGGTGGCATAGTATGTGCGGGTGGTCTGAAGCAGGCGATGACACAGCCAGTAGGCTGCGTCAGAGAGTACGAAAGGGCGGAGGGAGCCGTCTGGGTGGAAGCGCATCGGTCGGGCCATTCCCATAAGATGGGAAAGTTGTTGGGGTCTTGGCAGACCCTCAGAGCTCGGATCTGTGTCCGTCCTAAGTCAGACGGACCACATGGGCATAAAAGCGCAGCGGAAAATACAAAAACAATAACTAAGGCTAGCTAAACAATTTAGTTAGGCTCTGAGAGATCCAGAACCTAGCCCGATCTATGCCAACTTGGGATGGATCTGACCACCCCAAGAGGGATCTATTCTACAGCGAAAAAATTAAATCTACACTAAAATTGCTTAACCACATACCCGGAATCTTGACCTTGGGGTAGGCAAGATGTACCGCACCGTCTTCTGATGCTCCTCGTAGCCGAACCACCTTGACTCGATCCACCCGAGCCGCCTCACACACTCGAACCGATTTGCCCGAGCCGATTCCTGCCTACGAGCCGATCACACGCGATAGAAAGTTTCACTTGAATAGACCCGCGTCTTAGACGTCTGGATCCGAATCCAAATCCCCTTCGTAGTCTTGCTAGGACTAGTCTGGAGAATAGGAAGAAGAGAGAGAGAAAGAATAATTTAGTCGTAGATCGAGCTAGCTCAAATATCCAGAGCTACTCGATCGAGGACTTGGTGTGTTTTTCAACGAAGAGAGTGCACCCCTATTTATATAGGGAGTTGGTACTTCTCCTTTCGTTGTGAGCAATGTGAGACAATTATTAATTTGAAGAGAATTCAATTAAGCTAATTTAGCTTAATTTAAGTTTAGTAAGCTTTTCATAAAAGCAAACTTCAACGAATTAATTCTCTTCACACATTAAACTTTAGACACCAAACACGCTATCAATTCGAAGGGCTTCGAATGGTGAACGCGTAGGAACCAACGTCGACAAATTTCGACTTCGTTTGACCCCTCAAACAATTGCCCAAAGATGTGCAAAAAAATCAATTTTCGTAGCTATCATTTGGGGTTTCAAAACTCCCTAAAACAACTTAAGTTGCGGGTGCGCCCGCTAGGCTTAGCGGGCGCGCCCGCCCAAGGCAAGGAGGGTGGGCTTACGCCCGCTGGGCAGCAGGCGTGCGCCCGCTACTGCAGCGGGTGTTCGCCCGCTGCTGCCAGCGGGCCGCGCCCGTTTGCCTTTGCGGATGGGCTTGTTAGCCCAGTGGGTCTAACCCACTTTGCCTTGGACTGTTTTCGTGTTGCTGGGCTCGTTTGAGCTCCGAGTTGGACGCGGTTTGAATCTGTGTTTAGACCGGGACGATCCTGTCTTCCAGGTAACCCTTTCCAATGTATTTGTTCCTACAAATATCGTCGTAACTAATTTACGACACGTTTAATCTTTGTTTGCATCAAATGCAACATTGTCCCTATTGCATTAACGACTTATTTTCACAACTAGCTTTGTGAATATCAGCTATTCAAAATCATCAAATGAATCTCTCTCTGAATTAATCTTCCCATTACTAAGACACGAATGTTACTTAGTGTGAGACCCTATAGCCTGACCTTACTACATGTTGGGGCTCGGAACCCCTAGACGACAGTCACAACGAGCAGTAGCTGTCGTCTCTGTTTCAAAATCATCATAACGTGATCGACCCATTGACAAAAGCATCGTTGGGTTTACTTTGGCTGTGTCAGTGATGAATCCCGTTAGCTATAGTCCCTTCGTCAAGACTGTGTCCCTGTTGGCCTAGGGTGTACTGTCAACCCTATTAGACAACATTGGTCAGTATACGACGGTCTTTGTTGTATTCACGTTGTACTTCTTACAACGTACCCTGACTGAGGATTAACACAAAGACCGTACTGAACCTGTGACACTAACTTCCCTTTAACGGAAGTGACGAATCCCATCTTAGTCATCTACTCGCCTTAAGAGCTTCGGGTGCAACTCAACCTAAGATCTTTCAGTAGGCCTAGCCTCGAAGCTAGATCATAGGTCTAAGCTACACGGTTCACTCACAGGTTCGTAGGAATGACTTCAGGTCATAAGGACCAGCTTACCTATCATCACCCTAGAGTTATTATAGACAGGTTAGTTAAAGTTTAACCATTTAATTACTCTAAGTTGGTCGTTCAATGAACTCATTCTCCAATGAGCACCTGTGTCTCGTCTCCGACTTTGCCAAGTCGAATGACAATGAGATCATCATTACCCTAAGGTAAGATAAATACACAGTGGTCTATCCGATGTGTTGATATCCAGTTCTCAACACATCTATGACGACGAACCGTTTAAGACTTACGTTTCTATTCAGTCGCTTACTACTCGTAATTGAGATCTTATCTAGATACGTAAGGACCTAACTATAAGTCTATGGACATTATCTAAGTATATTTATAAAATCGATTTCATACTTTAGAATAATGGACACCATATGTTATATGAACAAGACGCACACTTAGGATAAATTGCCTTATGGGCATATATCCTCCTACATCTCCCACTTGCACTTATGCTATTTATCTCGGTATCTCATACTAGTTATAGCATATCAGTCACTTTGACATTTATATGACAAACCTAAGAGTGGATTTACTAGCGAGTATCTATAATGCATTTTAATGGATTATTAATTTATACATCTCTCGATCATACAAGGTTGATCCTTTGAAAAGTGATTTGGATCAATTTTCCTTTCTTTGTATAGCTAACAATTAGCTTTTACAATCTAGATGTAGGGTCTAACATTTCTAAGCTCATTCCAATTTTCTTGTGTCAACATGTCAAGTACATGCTGACACCCTAAGTCTCTATATATTCGATTAAATCAAAACCATTTTGATTCAATGTTCTATATAGATGATTCAAATAAGTTAGAAATCCTTTTTACTTAGTCCGAGAAACCGGAACTAAGTATACGAGCTAGCTCCCACTGACTTTAAGAATTACCTGATTAAGTACTTTAAGATTATATCTAAATCATATTTAGATTTATATATATGAATATCATAACCTTTTTATAAGTGCTTTAGATGGAATGTACTAGTGTCGGGTTTGGTTTGACGAACGAGTCAAGTCAAGATCGGTTTAAGGAATCTTGACATTGATTCACTCAATCAAATGTCCTACACTGTACTTTTCCCTTAATCACATTTAATATTAACTCTTTAATAACCAAATGTAGTTTATTAAGAATTAATCTTAATATGTGTATAATTGTGATCATACACAATTTATACGCTCCTGGAACCTATACTTAACTACCGATTGACTATAACATTAAGTCAGCTTCAAAACAAAATTTTCTGAAGCTTCACATCATAATTCGAGAACTTTCGCAACCAACTCAGAAAGCCACATTTACAGAAATTTAAGCCAATCTCAATCAAAACTCAATTTCAACAGAAAACACAATTTCCGAGACATTCATTTAAAAAACAACGGATTCATAAAGATGAACCGTAATATGTTTATCAAATAAACTTTGAGTATTGAACACTCATTCATTGTTTTCACTTGGAGGAATGATACATTTTATTCAACTAAAATTTAGTATTAGCTCCTTCTCGATCATGTCTCTTGAAGTCTTTGCACGGCCCCAGCAGCAACAATTGCTCAGATTGTTGCCCGTCCTTCAAACTTCTTCCAATTTTCGCTTCATTTCAGCCACTTGTATACATTACACAGATGTTTTAGTATCTCATACTATGTGATTGGAAATAATTATGTTTCATTGAATTTAATTTGTTGTACCTGAGGTAGAGGCATCAGTATGCCCCTTCCTCTTTTCTGCAAGATAAATCTTGCAGTTCCTCTTTCAATGGACAATCTTATGGTAATGGAAGCACTCAGATTTTGACAGGGCCTCTTTGGTCTTTTTCTTCCCTTTCTTTGCCTTCGCAGGTTGCGGGACCTGCCTCTTCTTACCCTTACCTTTCGGCTGGTCTGAAGAAGCAGAGCCAACAACCAATGCAGTTGGTTTCTTCTCAATCTCCTCAAACTGCCTTGTAATTTTAGCCTGTATGGATCAATACACTAGAGGGGGGTGAATAGTGTATATAATAAAAATGTTGCAAATAAAATGTTAGTAATATTCGCAAAGATGGCACAGAAATAAAATGACAAGTACTGAAATTAAATCAATCGCAAACACAGAGATTTATCCTGGTTCGGATCCTTGTAATCCTACTCCAGTCCTCTACCCCGTAGAGATTTTAATCCACTATAATCACTTGCCCCGCAAGCACAAACTTACAAAAATGGCGACACTCCCCGTGTCCCAAACTTTGTACAATCTCTAAACCGAGATTCAAACCTGTTAAATAATGAAATAGAAAAACACATATAGCCATGTTATAAATTTTAGAGAATGAATTCAAGGATGGTGTTTAGAAGATGAACTTCAAGATGTAAAAGATATGTAATGAAGAGCAACACTTGAAGTTCTCTGGTTCATAAAAGAAGAGAGAGAGATCAATCAATTTCTTCTTGCAATTATGAACACAAACAACTTTTCAAAATGATGTTGAAAAATCCAAGTTCTTTCGTTCTTAAACGAAGAAAGAAATCTAATGATTTCTTCTTACAAATAAGAAAAGAACAACTAATGGCCTAAAGCTTTAGAAAATGAAAGACTTGATTTCAACAAATAAGAGAGTAAAGAAGAGGAAAGTGAGTGAAGAGAAAGAGAGGGTCTACCCCTCTATTTGTAGTGTTTAGGGACGGTTGGGGACTGTAGTTAACGTTGGAAAACGGGCAAGAACCGTCCCTGAAAATTTGGGATCAAAACGGCTAGTTTTGAAATTGGTCGACCAAAATGACCATATTGGTCGACCAAAATTTAGAGAGAGGATTTCGACCGTTGGAAGACAGTTCTAGAATCTACACGGTTAGGGGAGTTTGCACATGCAATCCCATAACCAAATTCGAAGGTTTAAAATTGGTCGACCAAAATGGGGTTATTGGCTGCCAATTTTCAAAATTACGAATTTTCGAAATTGGGAAGTGTAGATCTCTGAGGAAAGGAACTTAGATGACTAAGATATATTATCACAAGGCTTTGTGACTCTAATAAAGTAAATTTGATAATGATTACATAAATTCGTAGATAAGACTGCATCTGCAACTGAATCTGAGAAGCTTCTTTGCAGGAGATCCTTATCAAGTGATTATATATCCAAGTCGTGGATTTGGTGCCTTTGTCTTTCCAGCTTCATGACTGAAATATCTGATTGAGTATGTATGAAGATATCTCATTTGTGTGGAACTCAGCATTGATTTGTATCTGCATACATAGAGTTAGTAGCACTGAATGTATTTGTCATATCAAAATCATATGGGAATAGAAATATGGAATTATGAAATTCCAACATTCTCCCCCTTTTTGATGATGACAAACATAAAATATATATATCGTTAAAAATTGAACATATCAGATAGACACCCCCTGAATATGTGGAGTTAGTGAATACTCCCCCTGAGTAGATGAAAGATATTCTCCCCCTTTGGAATCCTCAAAAAGAGGTAAAGTAGAGTTTAGTCGAAAAAATAAGCGAGAAAATATGAGGGAAAGAATAAAAAAAATGAGTATAGTGCCTTAAAAGGAATGAACAAAAAGTTGGTCAGTAGTGGAATTTAAGTAGTAGACCAAATTAAGTAAAGAGGCAAAAATAATTGGAGTCGGCCATTAAAAATGAAATTGACAGGCCATGTGAAAAACATGCGAATGTATGGCCAGTAAAAAAAATAGGAGTGGACCTGGTAGGAAAAAAATATATGAGACTACCTGTAATATAGATATGAAAAAAAAGGAATGTAATATAACATAGAGAAAAATTCCTTTGAGTGATGAGGAACAAAAGTGCATAGCAGCAAAAATTGTCAAAACAACCAAGCGTTGAGATCATGAAAAAATTGTCGTAATAGATGGTCTGAATAGACTGTGGCAAGGTTGTGTAGAAAAGTTATAAAGAGACCATAAACAGAATTTAGAAAATAGAGGACAAAGGAATATAGTCCAAAATTTGAACTAGGCAAAAGATCCACGAACAGAACCAAATATGAGACATGAAAATAGTGCACAGAATATGAACAAAAACATAAAAGAAAATCACAAAACAATGCAGCCATGGACAACCAAGTGACATAGCAAAAGTATAATAAATACCGAATAGCCAAGACAACATTTAAGGACAACCAGAACAGGATGTATACATTAGCAATATGAAACAGAAATGCAACCAGCAACGAACTAAAAAAAATGAGGGCAATGCATTAGCAGAATAGGCAAATGAGCATCAAACTATGCAAATGAATAATAGACTGAAGAACAGAACCAACAACATAACTATGTACATAAGATCAACAAAGTGAAGAACAACAGACATATAAAAACGAAGGCCAAAGTACAGACATCCCAGATAACCAAGTACCCAAAACATCACATAGTCTTGAACAACAGACATCCCAGAGACAACATACTAACCAGAACAACAGAACCAACAGAACCACAGAGTCCCCAAAGTTCCTATAGAACAACATCAACAACCCAAGAAACCATCACCAGAAATATCACCAAACACCTATGTAAAGAGTATCCAAAAGTACCCAAACCAACCATAAAAGAACCAACAGGCAACCGACGGTAAAACAGTGAGGAACAGCAGAAAACAGGAGCCCTGGAAGACTACGACCGAGAGGAGGGTCCAGGCCGGGTAGGACATGCATCGGTAGAACGACGAGTGGCTCGAAAGTGGAGAGACTCAAAGTGATTGGCCAATGAGGCCACAGCAACCGTAAGATTTTCCATCATCGTGTTATGACCCTGCAGCGTCGCATCGCTGGAACTGATGTGGGTCTGGATGCCACGGAAACCGTCGTGCATTTCAGTCTGAATATCCTGGAAACCACGAGTCATGGAATGGCGAAGAGCACGAAGCTCACCAAGAACAGCATCATGACCAGACGACGGGATAATGGGTGTGGTAGGGGAGGCCGCAGAATGGGAATACCGTTTCTGAACCGGAACACGGCCACGAGTGCGAGAAGAGGAACCGGGGGTATGGGTAGCGGGAGTGGGTTGGAGGGTAGGAGTGGGACGGGGTCGCGGAGAGCGAGTACGAGTGCGTGGAGAGCGAGACATGGATCTAGTAACTGGACGAGAGGGAGTGGGAGATGCGTCATGGGCAGAGGCAGGGGCATCGGAATCATCATCATCAGGCTCGGAAGTGTCAGAGAGGACTAATTGCATGTGGGTTAAGGTTGCAGAAGTGAAATCAACCGGATTGAAGATAGGGGCAGAGTTGGCGAATGGAACCCGAAAGGCCTCTAAAATCCGAGTGATCAGTGATGGCAAAAAAATATGAGTTTTAACGGGTTTAGCCAAGGAGTCAAGCAAAACAGAACCCCAACATATGGAAAGTTCTCCCATCAAAGCATAAAGGCAACGTGCAGTCTTGGTGCTGACGTAATTGAGGGAACCGATTTTTGGGGCGAGATTGGTGAGGATGATTTTAACCATCATGCGGGCAGGGGGATGAAGGGTGGCCGCGGAACGCTTGGGGCGGAAATCGGTGGACAATAGAAGCTTAATGGCTGGGTCAGTGAGATTGTCGGGTAAAGATTGGACATGGGTTGGTGGTAGATTCAGGAGCCGTGACAGCATAGGGCCAGTCAATCTGAAGTAAAACCCATTTACAATGGTGGTAAGAGAGAGCATACCAGCCTGGAGGGAGGAGTCCAAATTGGCATAGAACTCTCGAACCAGAGCAGGGAAGTACGGGGTTCGGTTGGTAGTAGACCAGAGACTGACTAAACCGGCGGAATGGAGGGGGCTCAAAATCCGGGAGAAGCCATGGTCGCTGAAATCAACATGTCGTTCGGGATGGAAGGTGATGTTCTCCAAGAGCCGGAAGTGTTGCGTAGCCACCGGAGAACAGAAATAGGCCGGTGCGGGAGTCGCTATGAAATCCTATGGGTGCGAATCCATCAGGGGTGAAGTCGAAAGACGGCGGATCGATGGTAGGGCAGAGCCGATCGGAGGAAACTCGACGAAGGGAGGCGATTTCGGGATGGGCGCCGGTAGGGATGGGCGCCGGTGAAATAGAGGTCGGATCCGGCAAAATCGATGGTCGGGAGGCCTAGGAGAGCGGCGGAGGATCGATGTAGGGGAAGAGACTGAGGATCGGGGACGGGGTGGACTTTTGATGGAGGCGCCGACGAGAAAGAGGGAGATCGCCGGTGATTTAGGGCGGTGGAGATTTGGGAAGAGGAGAGGCCGGCGGGATTTTTTTTGGGGGGAATGGGTGCTTCGGGAAAGAGAAAAAGAAATTGACAGTAGATATTTTTGAGACTTAGCATCCCTAGGCAAGAATTAAATAGGGAAGCTAATTAGTTAAGGGAAGTTGTTGGAACGGACAGAATTCCAATCGGTAGAGAAGTTGAAGAAACGAATCCCACCAAAATTTGAAAATGAAAGGATGGGTTCAGTTTCTGAAACAAAAATGGAGGGAACGGATAACGAGAATAAGCGGGAAGACGAAGTAGTTACCTAAAAATTAAAAAAATAAAAAAAAATCGACAATTGGCGACCAATATTAGTGAATTGGTCGACCAATTTTTAAAACAACCAGAAAAATTTGAAAAAATTTGAGAAAAATTCTAAAAATAAAAATAAGAATGTGTCATAAGTCCGATTCACTAATAATCCCTAAATTCCTATGAAGCTTAATAAAAGTATCTTCTTTCAATGGTTTGGTCAAAATATCAGCTGTCTGATGTTCAGTAGCTATAAATTTAAGAACTATATCTCCTTTTTGAACATGATCATCTAGAAAATGATGACGTACATCAATATGTTTTGTACGAGAATGATGCACAGGATTTTTAGAAAGATTAATAGCACTAGTATTATCACACATAATAGGGCAAGTAGAGCAATCAATACCATAGTCAGATATAGTTTGTTTCATCCATAAGATTTGAGCACATACTAAACCGGCGGCAATATATTCTGCCTCGGTTGTAGATAATGAAACAGAGTTTTGCTTTTTGCTAAATCAAGATACAAAAGCATGACCTAAAAAGTGGCAAGTACCACTGGTACTTTTACGATCTGATTTGCAACCAGCAAAGTCTGCATCACTATATGATAATAAATCAAATGTGCTTGACGTGGGATAAAATAAACCAAAATCAGAAGTGTGCTTAACATATCTAATAATCCTTTTTACGGCAGTTAAGTGTGAAACTTTAGGATCTGCCTGAAACGTGCACATAAACATACTGAAAACATAATATCTGGTCTACTAGCAGTTAAATAGAGTAGGGAGCCAATCATACCTCTGTAAAGACGTTGATTAACACTCTTACCATTTAAGTCTTTGTCGAGAGAAGTAGATGTACTCATTGGAGTACGTTTTTCTGCAGAACTTTCTAAACCAAAACGCTTGATGAGTTCTTTAGAGTACTTGCTTTGGTGAATGAAGATACCTTCCTTCAATTGTTTGATTTGAAGACCGAGGAAGTAATTGAGTTCACCCATGTGACTCATCTCAAATTCTTTCTGCATAATTTTAGAAAAATCTTGACAAATAGATTCATTAGTAGAACCAAAAATAATATCATCAACGTATATTTGAATAATGATTATGTCAGATTTAATATTCTTAATAAATAGAGTGGAATCTATTTTACCAATATTATAACCAGAATTTAAAAGATAGCTTTTAAGTCTTTCATACCAAGCACGATGTGCTTGTTTGAGACCATATAAAGCTTTCTTCAATTTGAAAACATGATTTTCAAAATTTTCATGATGAAAACCAGGAGGTTGTTCAACATAAACTTCCTTCTTGAGAAAACCATTTAAAAAGGCACTTTTGACATCCATTTGAAATAATTTAAAATCTTTAAAGCATGCAAATGATAACAACATGTGAATAGACTCAAGACGAGCAACTGGTGCATAGGTTTCATCGTAATCAATACCTTCTTCTTGATTATAACCTTGTGCAACCAATCGTGCCTTGTTTCTAATTACCTGACCAGATTCATCCAATTTATTTTTAAATACCCACTTGGTACCAATAATTGAATGATCTGTTGGTCTGGGAACTAATTCCCAAACATCATTTCGTTGAAATTGATTGAGTTCTTCCTACATAGCAATAATCCATGAACTATCTTCACATGCATCTTTGATGTTCTTTGGTTCAATGGATGAAAGGAAAGCACAATGCACATTTGTTCAATTTGACGACGAGTTCTAACTCCATCTGTAATATCTCCAATGATTAACTCTGATGGATGGTTTGGAACTTGTGCAAATGCCTTGGGAAGATCTGTATTATCTGAAATAGACTCAACAGAATGTTTAGTAGCATCAATTTCATCAAATTTAATATTATCTAAAGAATTAGATAAAGGTAATATATTCTCTTCATCATCAATAATGGGAGAATTAGAAGAGGGATTTTCATCAAATGTGACATGTAGTGATTCTTCAACTGTTGAAGTTCTTTTGTTATATACTCTGTAGGCTTTGCTACGTGTTGAGTATCCAACAAAAATACCTTCATCAGATTTCGAATCAAATTTATCAAGTGCATCTTTAGTATTAAGAATGAAACATTTACATCCAAACACTTTAAAATATGATACACGTGGAATGCGATTAAAGAATAATTCAAAACAAGTTTTATTGAGCAATGGCCTTATAAGAACTTTATTCATAACGTAACAAGCAGTTGCGACAGTTTCAGCCCAAAAATATTTTGGTAACTTACTATCACAAAGCATTGTTCTTGCACATTCTTGTAAAGTTCTATTTTTCCTTTCTACTACTCCATTTTGAGGAGGAGCACGAGGAAAAGAGAAATTATGAGTAATGCCATTTTCATTACAAAAATTAGTAAAAGATTCATTTTTAAATTCTCCTCCATGATCACTACGAATAGTGACAATGTTAGAGGATTTGATCTTTTGTATCTTTTTACAAAATATTGAAAATTCTTCAAATGCATCATTCTTGTTTTGTAAGAATATAACCCAAGTATATCTTGAATAATCATCAACAATGACAAATGCATATCTACTTCTATTCAAAGAAGCTACTCTCGAAGGACCAAACAAATCTAAATGTAAAAGTTCTAATGGTCTCTTTATTGAGATAACATCCTTTGATTTAAAAGAAGATTTATGCATTTTTCCTTGTTGACAAGCATCACAAAAATGTTTGTGTTTGAAAGAAATATTTGGCATTCCATTTACTAATTTGTGTTTTGAAATGTGTGCTAGATTTTTGAAATTAGTGTGTCCAAAACGTTTATGCCATAAAAGTGTATCATCAGATGTAATTATTAAACAATGATTATTTGTGGTAACAGACATGCATAAAATATAAATGTTATTCTTACGCTTACCACGAAACAAAACAGATGACATATCAGAATCATAAATAATGCAATCATTTTGTTCAAAAACTATTTTGTAATTTTTATCGCATAACTGACTAATAGAAAGTAAATTATGTTTCAAACCGTCAACCAGGTGAACATTCTCAATGATAGGCTGATTTGTATTGCAAACTGTTCCAGTGCATATGATTTTGCCTTTCTTGTTGTCACCAAAAGTAACTGTGCCTCCATCTTTATATATAACGGTTGAAAGCAAATTGACATTTCCCGTCATATGTTTTGAACATCCACTATCCATATATCCATATATCCTTTTTAGGTACCTGAAAGATAAACATTAAGCATTGGTACCCTTTTATTTGAGGGTCCTTGGGATTAGATTTTAGGAAGCCAAACCCAAGTGGAATTTGGCTTTTTAATGTAATCATAAGAATGAACAATAGAATGTAAATACTGAGAAATATAATAATTTCTATCTTCTAAACATGAATTCTTAGGAACCCATATACTAATTGTAGTAGGTTTCCTAAGCAATGGTTTTGAAATGGTAGTAACATTTCTTTGTGAAGAAGAAGTAGGAATATTTACTTTCTTCGTGTAAATGAATGAGTGATTCTTCTTTTGTGGTTTAACAAAAATTGTTTTGCCACTAGAGGAAAAAGTGTTATAAGACTTGGGTGCATCCTTATGAGAATAACCCAGTCATTGTCTATGATTTGCTGGATATTGAATTTTTTAGCAGATCATCGAGATTAGTCTTTCCTTTATTAAATTTATTAATATTGGAAGACATCTCGTCATATTTCATCTTTAGTGATGAAATATTTTTATCCATTTCGGATATTTGTGTATGAAGTTCTAGATTCTTAGTTTTGAGAATATCATTCTCTTTACTAAGATCCAAATTTTGAGAAGATGTAATATGTATGGAATTTGATGTAGTTTTCTTAGAAGAAGATAATTCCTGATATTTAATAAGAAGATCGTCATTATTCTGTTTCAAAGATTTATGTTGACTATTTAAATTTTTGAAACGAAAATAGAGATCTTTTAATGCATCTAATAATTCTTCATTACTAAAAGTACTTACCTCTTCTTCATTATCTTGTGCCATAAAGCACATATTAGCACGTTCATCGTCATCTTCATCATCTGAAGATTCATCCCAAGTTGCTGCAAATGCTTTCTTCATCTTGTCAAACTTCCTTTCTCTTCTAGATTGATCGTTATTGTTGGAAGTTTTAAACTTTGCTTTGAGAAGTGGACAATCTTTCTTCATATGTCCTGGTCTATTACAATTGAAGCAAAGAGAAGAATCAGTTTTTAGATTTAATATTATTATACTTACCTTTTGGAAGAATTTTCTGAAGTTCTTGGCAAAGAATGCCATATCATCATCTGAATCTTCATTATCTGAAGTTGCATTGAAGGCGAGTACTTTCTTCTTTTGATCTGATTCTTCTTTTGCATCTTGCAATGTAACTTCATGTGCCATTAAGTTACCAATCAGATCTTCCATTGATAGGGTTGAAAGATCATTGGCTTCTTCAATAGCAGTGATCTTTGGACGCCATTCTGGGGAGAGTACCTTAAGAATCTTGCGTACCTGATCAAGAGAAGAGTAAACTTTTCTAAGAGCATTAAGAGAATTAATAATGTTAGTGAACCTGGTGTTCATTTCTCCAATCGTCTCTTTGTCTTGCATTTTGAACAACTCATATTTAGAACCAAATAGGTAATCTTGGTTTCCTTCACTTTATTGGTTCCTTCATGAGTTACCTCGAGTATGTGCCAAATCTCCTTTGCACTTTTGGCCTGGGATACTCGATTAAACTCATGTTTATACAAGGCACAGAATAAAGCATTCATGGCCTTTGAGTTGTTGGTCTTTGCAGATTTGTCATTGACGGTCCAATCAGCAACAGGTGTTTCTAGGTTTGTGTATCATGTCTCTACGATGTCCCAAATCTCATAATGCATACTTTGGAGATGAATCTCCATTCGTATTTTCCAATATGAGTAATTTGAACCATCAAATAGAGGAGGACGAACTTGAGAGTGCCCTTCAGGATGTTGATTGTAGTTGTGTGGAACTGCGTTCATGTTTGAGGAACTTGCTGCCATCTTAACCTTGCTTTGATACCAAATGTAATTTTAGCCTGTATGGATCAATACACTAGAGGGGGGGTGAATAGTGTATATAATAAAAATGTTGCAAATAAAATGTAAGTAATATTTGCAAAGATGGCACAGAAATAAAATGACAAGTACTGAAATTAAATCAATCGCAAACACAGAGATTTATCCTGGTTCGGATCCTTGTGATCCTACTCCAGTCCTCTACCCCGTAGAGATTTTAATCCACTATAATCACTTGCCCCGCAAGCACAAACTTACAAAAATGGCGACACTCTCCGTGTCCCAAACTTTGTACAATCTCTAAACCGAGATTCAAACCTGTTAAATAATGAAATAACAAAACACCTATAGCCTTGTTATAAATTTCATAGAATGAATTCAAGGATGGTGTTTAGAAGATGAACTTCAAGATGTAAAAGATATGTAATGAAGAGCAACACTTGAAGTTCTCTGGTTCATAAAAGAAGAGAGAGAGATCAATCGATTTCTTCTTGCAATTATGAACACAAACAACTTTCCAAAATGATGTTGAAAAATCCAAGTTCTTCCGTTCTTAAACGAAGAAAGAAATCTAATGATTTCTTCTTACAAATAAGAAAAGAACAACTAATGGCCTAAAGTTTTAGAAAATGAAAGACTTGATTTCAACAAATAAGAGAGTAAAGAAGAGGAAAGTGAGTGAAGAGAAAGAGAGGGTCTACCCCTCTATTTATAGTGTTTAGGGACGGTTGGGGACTGTAGTTAACGTTGGAAAACGGGCAAGAACCGTCCCTGAAAATTTGGGATCAAAACGGCTAGTTTTGAAATTGGTCGACCAAAATGATCATATTGGTCGACCAAAATTTAGAGAGAATTTCGACCGTTGGAAGACAGTTCTAGAATCTACACGGTTATGGGAGTTTGCACATGCAATCCCATAACCAAATTCGAAGATTTAAAATTGGTCGACCAAAATGGGGTTATTGGCTGCCAATTTTCAAAGTTGCGAATTTTCGAAATTGGGAAGTGTAGATCTCTGAGGAAAGGAATCTAGATGACGAAGATATATTATCACAAGGCTTTGTGACTCTAATAAAGTAAATTTGACAATGATTACATAAAGTCGTAGATAGGACTGCATCTGCAACTGAATCTGAGAAGCTTCTTTGCAGGAGATCCTTATCAAGTGATTATATATCCAAGTCGTGGATTTGGTGCCTTTGTCTTTCCAGCTTCATGACTGATATATCTGATTGAGTATGTATGAAGATATCTCATTTGTGTGGAACTCAGCATTGATTTGTATCTGCATACATAGAGTTAGTAGCACTGAATGTGTTTGTCATATCAAAACCATATGGAAATAGAAATATGGAATTATGAAATTCCAACATGCCTAAGCATATTAAGGAGACCAGGAAGATCCATTTCAAGACTGTTGATTATGAATCCAGTAATGAAAGGCTTAAAGTCCGGGGTTAAAGATTTAAGGATAATGTCCACGGACATCTCATTGTCCAGGACAAAACCTAACTGGGCGGCGTCTTCTACGTACCCGATCATCTTGATGACATGATCTTGTACGAGCCCTGCCTCCATAATTGTGCCCCAGAGGTTGCTGGTGGCTTCGAACTTGGCAGCTCTAGACCGCTTGCCGTATAACTCTTGTGCATTCAGAAGCATACTTTGAACATCCATATGTTCATGCTTCCTCTACAGTTCGTTACTCATCGAAGCCAGAGTAAGGCACCTGGCCTTCTCTGCATCCCTCTGGTATAGCTTATAGGCTTCCTTTTCCTCGAAGGTCGAATCGTCATCGGGCTTCTCCGGAGCGTCCTCGAACAGTACGTATCCAATCCCGGCTAGAGAAAGGACTAACTTAATGTTCCTAAGCCAGTCTTTGTAGTTTGTTCCATCGAGCACGTTTCTCTACCATATATCTAAGACATGAATCCATTCTGCAATTTTGTAGATACTTTAGTCAGTATATGTTCGTTGTATAGTTTTAATGGTTTTAATAAAACTATATTCTCCCATTAAATTTATTAAAGCCATAATAATAAACAGTTTATTATAAAATAACATTTGTGAGAGAGGGATCCAACTACCCTGAGTCTGACAACCTTGAGTGTGTCTCAACAAGTTGTCCGACTCTGCAGTCGGTAGACGAACTCGTCGTCAATCATATTAAATAAGATTCCCTATCGATTTTACCCCTAGTCATTTGTGATCATGAGTGTGCTCATCCGGATCATAATGGCTGCCTAGTCAGACCCTTGTTTTCGTGTCTAGCCTGACTTGTCCCGTCGCTCGGTGTATTCATGACACGTTGGTTTGGGTCAGGACTTAGACTACATTCTTGGTTAGACTTACGCCGGTGCTCGGTGTATGCACGACACGTCGGTTTGGGTCAAGTCAAGATGTTTATCAAGAAATCGGTTTCTATAAGATTGACATGACATGGCTTGAGTGTAGCTCAACAACCATAACACGTTTCTTACAGTTGCCAACTCCTAAAACAAGGAGGGCTACGATTTTTCTTGAATAAGATTATTATCGTATTTGACTTAGGTATATTCGATGGACTTACACAGTCATGATTCGACTCCTTGTGATCCAGCAGACGTGGCCAGGGAATTGACTAAGCCAGGACCACTCGGCCCCTAGACTAGCTAGGGTGGTCCAGCAAACTTAGCCAAGTACATTGACCGACATTATGATCCATTGAAGGAGTTTCATCATTTCTACGTTCGTCCAACAACTAAATGTCTTTTAATTAAGAAAACTAGTTAATCCTTATCAACTAGTGGATCCTAAAATTCGAAATTTTATGGATTGGTTGAAAAAATTTTATTGAGTCCTTATCAACTATAAGGTTCATACGTTCAACTATGCTACTCCAATCTAATTAGGATTTTAATGAAACAATTACAACATATTTCAAAAATAGTCTTTTTATGATAATCATCATTTAAACGATTTATTGTAGTGATTGACAATCGAAAGGGACTACCCTAATCTGGTATTAGGTTTCGATGTTGTTTTGTTTATAAAAACGTAACATGTCACTAATCATTAAAATTTCATCTTATAAAATTTTAATCCGTTAATGGCTAACCTAAATGGTTCAAGAATACATTATTCAACAAGTCCATTAGAACATAAACCAACTAATTTAACCGCATAAATTAAAGGTTCATTTAGTGACAAATAATTAAAGCTTGCAAGTTAAAATTATCTATAACATAATCGAACAACTTGCAGCTCTAAAATTTAACATTTAAATATAAAGAACTAAAATTTAAATTGTAAAATATTTTTATCACATAAAACTAGGTTTCATAAAATTATCAAATAATTTTAAAACCTAAGCTTTAAAATTTTAACCAAACATTTCTAAGATTAAAATATCACATAACTAATCTTGAAACTTATATGTAATTTAAAAAAGAAAAAAATTTATCATTTCATCTTATGAGAATAAAATATTTCTTTAATTTACATATTCAATAAAGCAATTTTAAAATATTTTTAAAATCATTAGAAATTGTTTTAAAAGCTTTCAAATAAAGTTTTTAAAATTTCCAACCTTTATGTAACTCAAGAGAATTAAATTTCCAAAATAAAATATATCCTTAAAGTTACATAAACTTTAAAACTTTTAAATGCTCGAAAAATTATTATATCTCATAAAAAAATTTAAAAGTCATTTAAACATTAGATACCTACTTAAATTTATCGTATACAATTAAATCGTCCCCAATTTTTTTTTCATGTTGTAAAAACAATTTTAAAACATAAAACATTATTTAACATAAAGTTAAAATTATCCGTATGTTTAAAATAAGCAATTGAATGATTTAAAAACGTGGCTCTGATACCACTGTTGGGGTTTTGGCGGACCCTCAGAGCTCGGATCTGTGTCCGTCCCAAGTCGGACGGACCACAGGGGCATAAAAGCGCAGCGGAAAATACAAAAACAAAAACTAAGGCTAGCTTAAAAATTTAGCTAGGCTCTGAGGGAGCCAGAACCTAGCCCGATCTAAACTTGGGGTGGATCTGACCACCCCAAGAGGGATCTATTCTACATCGACAAAATTAAATCTACACTAAAATTGCTTAACCATATACCTGGAATCTTGACCTTGGGGCGGGCAAGATGTACAGCACAGTCTTCTGATGCTCCTTATAGCCGAACCGCCTTGACTCGATCCACCTGAGCCGCCTCGCACCCTCGAACCGATCTGCCCGAGCCAACTCCTGCCTCCGAGCCGATCACACGTGGTAGAAAGTTTCACTTGAATAGACCCGCGTCTTAGACGTCTGGATCCGAATCCAAACCCCCTTCGTAGTCTTGCTAGGACTAGTCCGGAGAATAAGAAGAAGAGAGAGAGAGAGAAAGAATAGTTTAGTCGTAGATCGAGCTAGATCAAATATCCGGAGCTACTCGATCGAGGACTTGGTGTGTTTTCAACGAAGAGAGTGCACCCCTATTTATATAGGGAGTCGGCACTTCTCCTTTCGTTGTGAGCAATGTGGGACAATTGTTAATTTGAAGAGAATTCAATTAAGCTAATTTAGCTTAATTTAAGTTTAGTAAGCTTTTCATAAAAGCAAACTTCAACGAATTAATTCTCTTCACTCATTAAACTTTAGACACCAAACAAGCTATCAATTCGAAGGGCTTCGAATGGTGAATGCGTAGGAACCAATGGCGACGAATTTCGACTTTGTTTGACCCCACAAACAATTGCCCAAAAATGGGCAAAAAAAACAATTTTCGTAGCCGTCATTTGAGGTTTCAAAAAACCCTAAAACAACTTAAGTTGCGGGCACGCCCGCCCAAGGCAAGGAGGGTGGGCTCACGCCCGCTGGGCAGCGGGCGTGCGCCCGCTGCAGCCAACGGGCCGTGCCCGTTTTCCTTTGTGGATGGGCTTGTTAGCCCAGTGGGTCTAACCCACTTTGCCTTGGACTGTTTTAGCGTTTCTGGGCTCGTTTGAGCACCGATTTGGACGCGGTTTGAACCTGTGTTTAGACCGGGACGATCCCGTCATTTAGATAATCCTTTCCAATGTATTTGTTTTTACAAATATTGTTGTAACCAATTTACGACACGTTTAATCTTTGTTTGCATCAAATGCAACATTGTCCCTATTGCATTTACGACTTATTTTCACAACTAGATTTGTGAATATCAACTATTCAAAATCATCAAATGAATCTCTCTCTAAATTAATCTTCCTATTACTAAGACATGAACGCTACTCGGTGTGAGACCCTACAGCTTGACCTTATTACAGGTTGGGGCTCGAAACCACTAGACGACGGTCACCACGAGCAGTAGCTGTCGTCCCTGTTTTAGAATCATCATAACGTGATCGACCCATTGATAAAAGCATCGTTGGGTTTACTTTGGCTGTGTCAGTGATGAATCCCATTAGCTATAGTCCCTTCGTCAAGACTGTGTCCCTGTTGGCCTAGGGTATGGTTTACTGTCAACCCTATTAGACAACATTGGTCAGTATATCGCGGTCTTTGTTGTATTCACGTTGTACTTCTTACAACGTACCCCGGTCGAGGATTAACACAAAGACCATACTGAACCTGTGACACTAACTTCCCTTTAACGGAAGTGACGAATCCCATCTTAGTCATCTACTCGCCTTGAGAGCTTCGGGTGCAACTCAACCTAAGATCTTTCAGCAGGCCTAGCCTCGAAGCTAGATCATAGGTCTAAGCTACAAGGTTCACTCACAGGTTCGTAGGAATGACTTCAAGTCAAAAGGACCAGCTTATCTATCATCACCCTAGAGTTATTATAGACATTTTAGTTAAAGCTTAACCATTTAATAACTCTAAGTTGGTCGTTCAGTGAACTCATTCTCCAATGAGCACTTGTGTCTCATCTCCGACTTTGCCAAGTCGAATGACTATGAGATCATCATTACCCTAAGGTAAGACAAAGACACAGTGGTCTATCCGATGTGTTGATATCCAGTTCTCAATACATCTATGACCACGAACTGTTTAAGACTTACGTTTCTATTCAGTCGCTTACTACTCATAATCGAGATCTTATCTAGATACGTAAGGAACTAACTATAAGTCTATGGACATTATCTAAATATATTAATATAATCGATTTCATACTTCAGAATAATGGACACCATATGTTATATGAACAAGACGCACACTTAGGATAAATTGCCTTATGGGCATATATCCTCCTACAAAAGCTCGAGGAGGGACATAGTCCCAACCTCTGACCTGCAGAATATGGTCATGGCGAGGTGGCACTGAGAGTAACGAAGGGAAGGATGCACAATGCACGATGCCTTTGCCCGGCTGGGGTGGTAGTGGTCGAGACCTGATATGCGATGTCAGAAACCTGGGGCATCGGACGTGCCTATGTCGTAATCTGGGGATAAGGCGACTCAGGGGTCATGGATGGCAGGGAAATGGAAGTGGTCGCGGAACTTGTCATGTGTTATCATGAAATCGTGCTCCATAAGCCGGAAAGTGATGTCATCGCCCGCATCGGTGCGGGCGATGGAGCTTAAGGCCTCCAAAGTGAGGTGAGTATAGGTGGGGGCGTGGACACCTAGGAGACGCTTGAAGCCAATCGTGCAGTAGAGCCGATGGACTCCCTGTAAGAGTCCAAGGGATCGGAGGGTGGGGACGTCTATGAACAGTGTGGGGAAGAGACGACGCTGCGAGAGCCTGATGAAGCGCTCGCGGTGCTCGTCGTCACGGAGGGTGATGCAGAACGTCCGCACTCGGGGCAGCAGAGCGGCTGGAACGGCGAGATGTGCAGAAGTGACTGTGGGTGTCGTGGTGGG
>CM061142.1:779169424-779184424 GCA_030789695.1 Scilla litardierei
CAAAGTCACTCAGAAAAGGGTCACCGGTGTCCACAAAACTCCTCTTGGCAGACATGGACTCAGGCTCAGCGTCAGCAAAACACCACGTACTCAGCAACGGTCTCTGGCTCAAGGTCTAACATGTGACACCCAAAAGAGCAAGGGGCACATGTCAGCAAGTCTACAAGAGACTTGTGCAAGGAAACTGAAAGTAGGTAAAGCAATCTAGCAGTTCTAGCATGAATGCAATGGCATGGCAGTTTAAGGTATGAGTGCAACAAGTAAAGTAAAGTACGAGCATGACATTTAAACATGGCATGGATAACAAGTTATACAAGTAACACTCACTAGTGCAAGACAAGTAAAGTAAGCACCTCGTGCATAGAGATTCCGCCTTCTGGTTAGAGTGGCTGATCGGGCCACTCCTAAGCTCAGGTGATCGTTTATCCCTACCCCTCCACGTGTATCGGGCATTGGCTTTTGACCAACACATGAGGCCCGCTTCTGGATCACGAGCCAGGAAGTGTTTTTAACAAGTATGGCATAGGGGTGCACCTAGCCGGACAAGGAAACCGGGCATTGGCTTTTGACCAACACATGAGGCCCGTTCCCAGGAAGTAGTATTCAAGAAGTACAAGTACAAGTATTGTAGCGTGTGCTACGAATGCAACAATCAATTGGATGACATGTAAAATGCAATGCATGGCAGTTAAAGTGCGTACAGTTAAGGAATTTAAACATGGCAGATACAAATGCATGAACCAATTAAAGGGGTTGGATCTAGCTTCGTTGTCAAGCTAGATCAATTAAGGTGACGGATCTAGTTTCGTTGTCAAACTAGATCAAACAGGCGTCTAGCCAGCTATCATTTCACTGACTAGTCTCTTTTACGCTAAAAACAAGGAAGTGGCCTAAAAACATGGCCTTACACAAGAGTTGGCAAGTTTCACTTGCCTGCAAGTCTGATATCTGAAAAACACCGTCCAAAAGAGTCCAAAGTCACAAATAACCTACGTGCACGAGTCCACCGGCCTAAAGTCCATATTATTAATCTTGATTAGTGAATTTAAAACATTTAAAACATTTTTAAAACATCAATTTTAGTCTTGATTAACAGGCAATAGGTTGGGGGTCCTAAGGGTGCAAAGCGTTACCTCAACACGACGCGAAAGCTATACTGGCGTCGGGTAGCGACGTCAGGGGTTGGAATAGAAGAACGCGCTCCAAGTCCAGATTCCAAATATATATTCCTCGCACGAATATTCAGATCAGCAACCGGAGCAACGAATCCAGATTCCAAAGCTAGCACGTGCGACAACGGGCTACGACGTGTCGCAACGTCGTACGCGGCAAATCGTCGAAGAGAAAGCATCTAGGTGGGGCCCACAGTAGTCCTAGGGACCAATAGGGGACCCACAATACCTCTGGAGAACTTGGGGGGCCCACGGTGGTAAGCGGTGCGACGGGTGCGAGGTTGCGACGAGTTGCTCTCGGTCAGACACGCTTGGTGCGGGCGGTTCCGTCGGTCGGGCACTAGGGGCGGGGCTGTGCAGCGCTTGGGGTCGGTCGCAGTGGCGGGTGCGGAGAATTCCATCGGTCGGAGCGAGAGACAGCGCCGGTCGGGCGCTTCGGTTGCGGGGGCTTGGGCGCTGCAACGTTGCAACCGTTGCAACGTTGCGGAGAGCGGGCGATGCGGGCGAGAGCGTCGGTCGGGCACGGAGCGGTGCGGAGCGACAGAGCGGGGGCTTGCAGCGGTTCGGGTGCGGAGCGGAGCGGGGAATTCTCTCGGTCTGACCGAGAGAATCTCTCGGTCAGAGCGGGCGAACGGAGGGGGTGCGATGCAGCGGTGCAGGCCAAGCTTGGTGCGGGGGCAGCCAGCGGTCGGAGCGGGGATTTTGGCCTCGTTTCTTCGGTCGGTGCGGGGCTGTTCGTCGCAACGTTGCGACGAATCGTCGCAACGTCAAATTTGGGTTTTGGAAGTGCCTAGGGTTATTTTCTTGCAAAAATAGGTCTTCCTAAAGGTTGTTTATATAGTGTAGAGGTGTTGACTAGGTCTAGGGCTAATCCTAATGAGATTAGGAGTTTAAAATAATTTAAAATTCAAATCTAACCAACTCCAACTCACCCAAGGCTTGGGTGCGGCCCAAATGAGATGGAAATTGGCTCAAAAATTCTTTAAAACGTTTTAAACTCAAATAAATTTTCTTTGGCCGAAATTAATTTAAAACTTAATTATTAAAAATATTATAAACCTTGCTAAAAATATAAAAGTGTTCAAATGAAGTCCAAAAATTATAAAATAAATATCGGGGTGATCGTGATGATGAAAGTGAGCTAACTAAGAAGACGGATCTCAATTTCGACGTCGGACGACGAAACTAAAAATAGAAACGTCTTCCGTCAAAAGTGAAGATCACAACGTCTCTTCGAATAAGATTAAATTGTGGGAAAACGACTCGAGAAACGTTGTTCCAAAATAGTGCCACTATTTAATACTCTCAGAGATGTTCACAACGGCATATCACACGAAGGTGTTCATAAACAAACAAAGTCTAAAATAAACACGTGCACGGTCAAAAGCACGTGCACGAACAACGTACAACGAAAAGTGGTCGTTACAATTTCCATAGTCATGTTTGTTGCATTTTTTATGTTTGACTTAGATCTCAGTTTATTGATATTATTTGTTGATCTATGTCATTGTGGTATGTCATATGTCTTGCCCTTGCTCAAGAACAGTCTATCACATTATGCTTAATGTTATAAATTTTGCGATAATTGAGTTTGTCTGTGTACTTGACACTATTTGATCACTTGTTTTTCTTTCACAAGTGATGTCATGATTTTTGCATTGTTATCCGTATTCTTTATCATATTAATAGCTAGTAGCCACTGCTAATTATGCTATTGTCACTTTTCTAACATTGCTCACACTACTCTTTACAATTAGTATCTATTGTAATCTTTTATCACATATACTTATTGCTTATCTTCTTGTGATAATTGAGGGTAGTTGAGTTGTTGTTGGATATTTTCTCTTGCAATTGATATCTTTATTTTGATATCTTGTTTTAAATTGATAGCTTATCTAGTTTACATTAGATATGCCTTTTAGTTTTCCACTCTATTTTTGCTTTTGTTGTTTCTATACCCCAATGTCTTTTGGATAATGCCAAAGGGGGAGAGAAATAAACAAAGGATGTGCTTATAAATGTTGAGTGTTAAACAATAACTTGAATCATATAGACTTTATATATGATCGTTCATGTATATGATTCTGGGGGAGCATTGGTGATTACCTTGGTTTATATTGATTACATTATATATATAATGGTAATCATGCTCATGTTTATGATGTGAATCACCAATATGATTTGTATTGTGTACGCATATTATTTCTGGTCATTCATGCGATATATACACAACCTCATGTGATACACACACTATTAACTGCTGAATGATGCTATTGATTATTGATATTAACTTGATTGGCATCATTGCAGGGGGGAGTAAGTATATTTAATGCACAATTATTTATTTTGTTTATATTTGGTTTGTCATCATCAAAAAGGGGGAGAATGTTGAGTATTGGACTCTCCACCTTGATTTTGATGATGATCAAACACAAATCATTGTGATTAACTCATGTGTTTGCAGTTAGCTAAAAAGTCACCAATTAGATTCAAGAAGATCAAAAGTGACTACACGTGTTGATTCAAGTGGAGGACTTGGTAGATCAACAAAGGCGAAGCATTGGCTTGAAGAACTCAAAGGCTACCTCAAGACCATGAAGAATTATGGAGATCGTCGCCAAATTACTTTGTACATCTCAAGCGACGTCCCAAGACTTCCTCAGAACGCGTGATCGTTGTGCCTGGAGCTTCGTTGAAGCTCAAGGAGTTATTCATGAAGTCAAGGGATTCGGATTGTAACGACTGCTTTTCATGAATCTGGATTTTAATATAATATGATATATGTTTTGGTGGATTTTCTCCTCTTGTGTGGTTTTCGTCTCCGTAGCTTTCATTTTCGATCGATTCGTCGTATTTTCTCGCTTCTTCCTTAGGATTGTCGATTTCGAAGTATGTCTCTCGTGACGGACTTCATAACGGTCGTATCTAACTGTTAGATCAAGCCTAGGAGTCATAGGAATCGATCCCGGGGCCCCGCGCTCCGTATCGGTACTTTCTGTGCTCATTAGCCGGTGTAAGAAGGGCCACCGACCGACTAGATGACGATCCAGTCGGTCGGCAATCCTTCTTGGACCGACTAGTGAGCTTTCTAATTTTCTGAGGAAGCTACTGTTTATCGTTAGTCGGTCTAAGAACGTTGGTTGACCGACTAGGTTGCAAACTAGTCGGTCGTCGATGCTTCTTGAACCGACTAGCTCTTAGTTCAGGTTTTCGACTGGAGTTACTGTTTACACTTAGTCGGTCTGCGTTGTTCAACCGACCGACTAGATCTCGAACTAGTCGGTCAACAGTTGTTCTTTGACCGACTAAGCAGTGCAGGAAACCCTAGTTTTGCCCTAGCCGCCAGCTCAACCTATAAATACCCCCCCCAAACGACTTCTTCTTCTCCAACACGACCCTAAGCCCTAGTTTCTCCCCCATTGAGCCCCCATCTTCCTCCAAGCTCCATTGCTTCATTCCAAGCCCTAAATCCATCATCCAAACCATCCATCTACCCTATCTACCTCTCATCTTCCCCAAAATCTCACCAAAACCCATCAAATCCCCAAATCCCCCAAAACCCTAGTTTCCCCAAACTTCTCCAATCTTTTCCAGATCTGGTCCTAGGGTTCCCCGGAGTGTTCCTTCCGCCTCCTCTCGGTAAGAAATCGATCCACCGTTGTTTTCTTACCCTATTGCAATTTTTATGAAACCCTAATAAAATACTTGTGTTTTGATGATTGTTCCCCATAACAGCGATTCCCCGTAGGCTAGCATCCGCGGAGACGAACTTTCGTAACCGTTCTCCCCGGTGATAGGCAAGTGAAACTTGCATCTCTTGATTTAGGCCATGTCTTAGGCCATTTACCTTGCTTTAGCGTAAAAGAGACTAGACGGTGAAAGGATAGCCGTCTAGACGCCATTGACCTAGCTTGACAACGAAGCTTGGTCCGTCACTTCCATCATGCTTGTATGTCACGTTTACTTTCCTTAACGGTACGCGAAAATAACTGTTCATGTCATCCATGCATCCTTAACTGCTATTGCATTTTAACTGCCATGTTTAATTTAATTAACGGTACGCGAATATGTTCATGTCATTGCATTCCGCCTGTCACGTTTAATTTAATTAACGGTACGCGAATATGTTCATGTCATTGCATTCCGCCTGTCACGTTTAATTTAATTAACGGTACGCGAATATGTTCATGTCATTGCATTTCGCCTGTCACGTTTAATTTAATTAACGGTATGCAAATTATCTGCTCATGTCATTGCATGCTTGAATACTCATCGTGATTGCGTAGCATCGCTACATACTAGTGTTACTCGTTCCGGCTAGGTGCACCCCTACGCCATACTTATCAAATACACTTTCTGGCTCGTGTTCCAGAAGACGAGCTCATCACAGCCTGCGGGCAATAGGGCACTCGTTGAGTGACCCCTTGTACTTGTACTTGATACCTGAACACAGCCTGCGGGCAATAGGGCACTCGTTGAGTGATCCCTTGTACTTGATACCTGAACACAGCCTGCGGGCGATAGGGCACTCGTTGAGTGATCCCTTGTACTTGTACTTGTTACTTGACATTACATGTCACAACAACCCCTTGCCACTTGTACTATACTTTACCTTGCTTGTTACCACCGTACTTTACTTGCCATGCACCATGTTTTAAATTGTTAGGTTGCTAGTTTACCATTATTCCCGTTTCCTTGCACAAGTCGTTCGACTTGCTGACATGTGCCCCTTTTCTCTTTTGGGTGACACATGTTAGAGCCCGAGCCTGAGTTACTTGTTGGGGACGAGGTGTTTGCAGACGCCGAGCCCGTGCTTGTGTTTGACGGGGAGTACGTGGACACTGGGGACCAGTCCTAGTGTCTTCGTTGTGCTTTACTTTTTGTTTAGGCAGTTGTTTTGTTATCGGTGCGTGGCACCTATACTATATTTTGTTATGTCGTTTCTTTTGTTGGCCTTGTTCTGGGCCTTTAGACTCTTTTCTTTTAGCCTGGTGGCTTTTCTGGATGTTGAACATATTTGTGATGTTGGACAATATTTGTGAGATGTGAATTTTATTTCAGTCTCTCCTTGTGTTATTATTGCTATTCTGTTGTGGTTACAGGGACCTGTTTTTGTATTGTGGACGCTTATCGGGTTTGGGGCTTCACAGCTCCACTCTCGTGCGGACCTTTTCACGTACTCGCCTCCATTTTAGGGAAGCGGGTCGTGACAGGTTTTAGTGGTGGCCCATGCAGGTCCTTCTGTAACTGGATTTTGGAATAGCAATAATAATATTTGAATGTCCAATAAATTAAGTTCGACGTCCGAGTCATAAGCTATGAGTCTAATCTGATTTGTTTTCCTTGTCATTAGATGGCAGGAAGGCGTTTCACCCGTGGTGGTGGTAGTGGTGCTCTCCCTCATGATGAGGAGCCTGAGCGGGAACCCACCAGCGGTGAGATGATGCGGATGATGATCCAGATGATGCAAGTGCAGCAGGGCGTGCTTCTGCAAGTCCAGAATGCTCCACCTGCTCGAGCTGCCCGGGCTCTTCCGGATGCCCCCCGCTCTGAGCCAGGAGCGAAGCAATTTCGGGAGCTGGGTCCCGCATATTTTGATGGTTCTGAGGGTCCTCTGGCTGCCGACGAATGGATAAGGAACATTGAGGATAACTTGGCAATGGCAAAGATTAACCCGGCTGGATGGGTTGATCTGGCTAAGAGGCAGCTGAAGGATAACGCCAGGAATTGGTGGGATGCTGAAGAGAGGTTGTTGGTGGAGCCGATCGTCTGGGCTACCTTCAAGTCCAGATTCGATGGAGAGTTCTTCCCGAAGGCTGCTCGGCAGGTGATGCTGCAGCGCTTTATAGATCTGAAGCAGGGGAGCTTGTCGGTGGATCAGTACCACCAGGAGTTCACGAGGCTCAGTCGGTTTGCACCTAAGATGGTGCAGGATGCCGATGAGAAAGCTCAGCGATTTCTCCAGGGACTTGCCTTGGAGCTTCAGAGCTTTGTGACCTCTTCTGACTTGGAGACATATCAGAAGGTTCTGATTGCTGCGAGGCGGCAGGAGTTGAATTTGAATCAGAGGAAGGGACATGTTTCCGGAGCTGGGAAGAGGCCTATGGAGCAGGCCAGGGCGGTGGTTAGGCCTGGTTTCAAGCCTAGTCATCCGGTGCAGTTCAAGAGGCCAGGAGGGCCTATCCTGAAGACTTGCCATTTCTGTGGCAAGACTGGACACCTCAGGGATCAGTGTAGGAGGTTTCTAGGACAGTGCATTGTCTGCGGAGATCCTGCCCACACCATCCGGGAGTGTCCGAAGTCGAGACAGCCTTGGCGGGCTCCTATTGCAGCACAGCCGTTGCAGCAGCGAGCTCCTGTGCCCGTTGGACGTGGAGCGCCCCTTGTTCCACAGAGACAGGCCTTTCGGCAGGCTGTTCCGCCGAGAGGGCAGGCCTTTCTGATGACTGAGGAGGAGAGCGTGGCCGTGGATGAAGTTATTGCAGGTAACGCTCATTCTAGCTATTTATCTTCCTTAGTTAGTTGATTTTTGATTATATTGGTTGCTTGCTCATGATTGTTTGCTAGACTAGGATTTGATTGTTAATTGATTGATTAGGTGTGATTTTGGTGTGCACATTTCCTGCACGAGTCCTCTTTGACTCTGGTGCATCGATGTGCATTATTTCTCGGAGCTTCGTGGAGAGGCATTCCTTGTCGACGTCCCCTCTTTCGAAGAGTTGGAATATCGTTACAGGGAATGGTGTGGTCTCGGTGCATCATGGGTGCAATTCTTGCCCGTTGGTGGTTTGTGGACGAGAGCTTTGTGCTGATTTCATTGTCCACGACATCATCAACTATGATGCAGTTCTTGGGATGGATTGGCTTGCGAGCTTCTATGCTACGATCGACTGTCGGAGGAAGAAGGTGGTGTTCGAGATTCCCGGACACCCAGTGTTTGAGTTCAGTCGTGGTAGCAGTTCGCTTGGTCCTGTCAGATTTCGGGCCAGGCCGGTGGAGGCTGTGGCTATGCAGATGGAGCTGGAGTGGCCAGCTGTGGTGCGAGATTTTGGCGATGTCTTCCCCGAGGAGATGTCTGGTTTGCCGCCTGATCGGGCTTTGGAATTTTCTATCGATCTTGTTCCAGGTGCGCAGCCGATTTCGAAGGCGCCGTATCGTATGGCACCTGCAGAGTTGGAAGAGTTGCGAAAGCAGTTGGATAAGCTTTTGCAGAAGGGTTATATTAATCCTAGCGTGTCTCCGTGGGGAGCACCGGTGTTGTTGGTTAAGAAGAAGGATGGTTCGCGTCGCATGTGCGTGGACTATCGGGAGTTGAATGCGGTGACCATTAAGAATAAATACCCGTTGCCTCGCATCGATGATATCTTTGATCAGCTTGGAGGTTCGAGGGTGTTTTCTAAGTTGGATTTGAGGAGTGGTTACCATCAGTTGAAGGTGAAGAAGGGAGATGTTCCGAAGACAGCGTTCAGGACGAAGTATGGACACTATGAGTTCGTGGTTATGCCTTTTGGCGTAACTAACGCGCCCGCAGTTTTCATGAATCTGATGAACCTGATTTTCTACGACTTTTTGGATAAGTTTGTCGTTATCTTTATTGACGACATTCTGATCTATTCAAAGTCGGAGGAAGAACATGCCTCGCACTTGAGGACGGTGTTGGAGATTTTGAGGAAGCATCGGTTGTATGCTAAGTTTTCGAAGTGCGAGTTTTGGTTGGATAGAGTTGCTTTTCTCGGGCATGTGGTGACTGGAGATGGTATTTCAGTGGATCCCGAGAAGATTCGGGCCATCAGAGAGTGGCCCGTTCCGTCGTCTGCGTCTGAGATTCGGAGTTTTCTTGGACTTGCTGGTTATTATCGGCGATTCATTAAGGACTTTTCTCGTATTGCTGAGCCGATGACCAGGTTGACGCGGAAGGATGTTGCTTATGTTTGGTCGGGTGATTGTGATAGGGCTTTTGGTGTTCTGAAGGAGAGGTTGACGAGTGCCCCTATTCTTGTTGTGCCTGATCGCAGCGGTGGATTTGAGATCTTTTGCGATGCTTCAGGCAAGGGTCTCGGTTGTGTGTTGCATCAGCATGGGCATGTGGTGGCGTATGCGTCTCGTCAGCTTAAGGTTCATGAGAAGAATTATCCGACGCATGATTTGGAGTTGGCTGCCGTTGTGTTTGCTCTTAAGATTTGGAGGCACTTCTTGCTGAGTGAGAAAGTGAAGATTTTCACCGATCACAAAAGCTTGAAGTATATTTTCACTCAGAAGGAGCTCAACATGCGACAGCGTCGATGGTTGGAGCTTATGGCGGATTATGATATTGATTTGCAGTATCACCCTGGCAAGGTGAATGTGGTTCCAGATGCTTTGAGTAGGCTGGCCAGGCTGAGGATCCGAAGCTGGTGAGGATTCGGGAGATGGTGGAAGCCGGTCTGCGGACTGATTTCTTGATTCATGAGGATGGCTCGCTGAGGTTTGGAGCCAGGTTGTGTGTGCCTGCTGGGGATATCAGAGAGGAATTGATGGTGGAGGCACACAGTTCGCCGTATTCTGTGCATCCTGGTGGCACCAAGATGTACCAGGATCTTCGTCTGAATTATTGGTGGCATGGTATGAAGAGGAGCGTGGCTCGGAGTGTAGCCAAGTGTTTGGTTTGCCAGCAAGTGAAGGCGGAGCATCAGCGTTCGGCCGGGTTGCTACAACCGCTTCCGATTCCGGAGTGGAAGTGGCAACACATCACTATGGACTTCGTGACTGGACTACCTCGGAGTCTGAAGCAGAATGACGCGATTTGGGTGATCGTAGATCGATTGACCAAATCTGCGCACTTTATTCCGTTCCGAGTGGGGCAGTCCACTGAGGCGCTAGCGAGGAGATATATGGAGGTAAATTCTTTTACTCTCCATTTTATTTCCTCTTCCTAGTTTAGATAGTGATGTAACGTGAATCGTGCAGGAGGTTGTGCGACTTCATGGAGTCCCCGTGAGTATCGTGTCTGACAGAGACACGAGGTTCACATCTCAGTTCTGGCAGAGTTTGCAGAAGAGTTTGGGTACGCGTCTGAGTTTCAGCACGGCGTACCATCCGCAGACGGATGGCCAGTCCGAGAGGACGATTCAGATTTTGGAAGACATGCTGAGGGTGTGCATGTTGGATTTCAAGGGTTCGTGGGAGGACCATCTACATCTGGTAGAGTTTTCCTACAACAACAGCTTCCAGGCGAGTATTGGCATGGCGCCATTCGCCGCTCTTTATGGGAGGAAATGTCGATCGCCATTGAGTTGGGATGACGTTGGTGATCGGGAGTTGTTGGGACCTGAGATGATCGTGGAGGCCGTGGATATCGTCAGGAATATTCGGGAGAGGTTGAGAATTGCTCAGGACCGTTTTAAGCATTGGTCGGATGCTAAACGGCGTCCTTTGGAGTTTCAGCCAGGCGACCATGTGTTCTTGAAGATTTCCCCGAATCGTGGTGTGATTCGTTTTGGGAAGCGTGGAAAGTTGAGCCCGCGATACATTGGACCATTTGACATTTTGGAGAGGGTTGGCGAGGTAGCTTATCGCTTGGCCTTGCCGCCGTCTTTGGAAGGAGTTCACAATGTTTTCCATGTGTCGCAGCTTCGTCGATACATTAGCGATCCGTCTCATGCGGTGGATTTTTCGGAGATTACCGTTCGCCCCGATATGACGTATGACCAGCATCCAGTGCAGATTCTGGACAGGCGTCAGAAATCGCTTCGGAACAAGATTGTTAATCTTGTGAGGGTGATGTGGCGACACGGTTCACCTGGAGAGTCTACTTGGGAGAATGAGGATGAGATGCGGGAGCGTTTCCCACTTTTGTTTCCGGACTCGTGAGTTTTTGGAAATTCCGAGGACGGAATTTTTCTTAAGTTGGGGAGGATGTAACGACTGCTTTTCATGAATCTGGATTTTAATATAATATGATATATGTTTTGGTGGATTTTCTCCTCTTGTGTGGTTTTCGTCTCCGTAGCTTTCATTTTCGATCGATTCGTCGTATTTTCTCGCTTCTTCCTTAGGATTGTCGATTTCGAAGTATGTCTCTCGTGACGGACTTCATAACGGTCGTATCTAACTGTTAGATCAAGCCTAGGAGTCATAGGAATCGATCCCGGGGCCCCGCGCTCCGTATCGGTACTTTCTGTGCTCATTAGCCGGTGTAAGAAGGGCCACCGACCGACTAGATGACGATCCAGTCGGTCGGCAATCCTTCTTGGACCGACTAGTGAGCTTTCTAATTTTCTGAGGAAGCTACTGTTTATCGTTAGTCGGTCTAAGAACGTTGGTTGACCGACTAGGTTGCAAACTAGTCGGTCGTCGATGCTTCTTGAACCGACTAGCTCTTAGTTCAGGTTTTCGACTGGAGTTACTGTTTACACTTAGTCGGTCTGCGTTGTTCAACCGACCGACTAGATCTCGAACTAGTCGGTCAACAGTTGTTCTTTGACCGACTAAGCAGTGCAGGAAACCCTAGTTTTGCCCTAGCCGCCAGCTCAACCTATAAATACCCCCCCCAAACGACTTCTTCTTCTCCAACACGACCCTAAGCCCTAGTTTCTCCCCCATTGAGCCCCCATCTTCCTCCAAGCTCCATTGCTTCATTCCAAGCCCTAAATCCATCATCCAAACCATCCATCTACCCTATCTACCTCTCATCTTCCCCAAAATCTCACCAAAACCCATCAAATCCCCAAATCCCCCAAAACCCTAGTTTCCCCAAACTTCTCCAATCTTTTCCAGATCTGGTCCTAGGGTTCCCCGGAGTGTTCCTTCCGCCTCCTCTCGGTAAGAAATCGATCCACCGTTGTTTTCTTACCCTATTGCAATTTTTATGAAACCCTAATAAAATACTTGTGTTTTGATGATTGTTCCCCATAACAGCGATTCCCCGTAGGCTAGCATCCGCGGAGACGAACTTTCGTAACCGTTCTCCCCGGTGATAGGCAAGTGAAACTTGCATCTCTTGATTTAGGCCATGTCTTAGGCCATTTACCTTGCTTTAGCGTAAAAGAGACTAGACGGTGAAAGGATAGCCGTCTAGACGCCATTGACCTAGCTTGACAACGAAGCTTGGTCCGTCACTTCCATCATGCTTGTATGTCACGTTTACTTTCCTTAACGGTACGCGAAAATAACTGTTCATGTCATCCATGCATCCTTAACTGCTATTGCATTTTAACTGCCATGTTTAATTTAATTAACGGTACGCGAATATGTTCATGTCATTGCATTCCGCCTGTCACGTTTAATTTAATTAACGGTACGCGAATATGTTCATGTCATTGCATTCCGCCTGTCACGTTTAATTTAATTAACGGTACGCGAATATGTTCATGTCATTGCATTTCGCCTGTCACGTTTAATTTAATTAACGGTATGCAAATTATCTGCTCATGTCATTGCATGCTTGAATACTCATCGTGATTGCGTAGCATCGCTACATACTAGTGTTACTCGTTCCGGCTAGGTGCACCCCTACGCCATACTTATCAAATACACTTTCTGGCTCGTGTTCCAGAAGACGAGCTCATCACAGCCTGCGGGCAATAGGGCACTCGTTGAGTGACCCCTTGTACTTGTACTTGATACCTGAACACAGCCTGCGGGCAATAGGGCACTCGTTGAGTGATCCCTTGTACTTGATACCTGAACACAGCCTGCGGGCGATAGGGCACTCGTTGAGTGATCCCTTGTACTTGTACTTGTTACTTGACATTACATGTCACAACAACCCCTTGCCACTTGTACTATACTTTACCTTGCTTGTTACCACCGTACTTTACTTGCCATGCACCATGTTTTAAATTGTTAGGTTGCTAGTTTACCATTATTCCCGTTTCCTTGCACAAGTCGTTCGACTTGCTGACATGTGCCCCTTTTCTCTTTTGGGTGACACATGTTAGAGCCCGAGCCTGAGTTACTTGTTGGGGACGAGGTGTTTGCAGACGCCGAGCCCGTGCTTGTGTTTGACGGGGAGTACGTGGACACTGGGGACCAGTCCTAGTGTCTTCGTTGTGCTTTACTTTTTGTTTAGGCAGTTGTTTTGTTATCGGTGCGTGGCACCTATACTATATTTTGTTATGTCGTTTCTTTTGTTGGCCTTGTTCTGGGCCTTTAGACTCTTTTCTTTTAGCCTGGTGGCTTTTCTGGATGTTGAACATATTTGTGATGTTGGACAATATTTGTGAGATGTGAATTTTATTTCAGTCTCTCCTTGTGTTATTATTGCTATTCTGTTGTGGTTACAGGGACCTGTTTTTGTATTGTGGACGCTTATCGGGTTTGGGGCTTCACAGCTCCACTCTCGTGCGGACCTTTTCACGTACTCGCCTCCATTTTAGGGAAGCGGGTCGTGACACGGATTCTCCATGTTGAAGATTTGAAGACGGTTCTTCATGTTGAAGCTTTGAAGACGGTTTGTCGTGTTTACTTTTATGTCTTCTAGCTTCGATTTAGTTGAATGTTAAGCCTTGAGTCTTACTTGCCTAGAAATCTTCATAACTATCATATCTTATCTCTAGGATTGCCTTAGAAGCCATTAGAAAGTAACCCGTAGCTTATCGCTTCTTTTCATGGCTTCATATGCATCTTAGTTGGTTCAAGTAGAAGAACCAACCGACTAGATGACGATATAGTCGGTTGAAAATCCTTCTTAGACCGACTAGCCATACTTGTTAATTCAGCCTTTGTACTGTTGACCAGTTAGTTGGTTCAAGAAGGATGGTTAATCGATTAAAAGTCAATCTAGTCGGTCCAAGAAGGTTCACCGACCGACTAGTTGTCAATCTCGTCGGTTGATGATCCTTCTTAGACCGACTAGTTTTAAAACTAATCGGTCTGTGATCCTTCTTAGACCGACTAGTGCTTACACATGATTTCACCATCTTCTCTGTCAACCATCTAGTCGGTCCAAGAAGGTTCACCGACCGACTAGTTCCAAAACTAATCGGTCAGTGATCCTTCTTAGACGATTAAGCAGCTTCAGAAATAGATCCATTGGGCATTTAATGCCACAATTTTTGTGACCGTTTTGTCTCTTCCTTTATAAGTTTGAGTTGCTTCAAACCAGGTAATCAAGGCTGAAATTAGAGACATTTTCACATCCAAGAGAAGAGCCATTCAACTCCATTTCTAAGCTCTCTCATCTCACAAGAATCTCTCTCTTACTCTTTGAGCCCTAATTCCTCAAGAGAGATTCACATTCTTTGTGAGCTACTCAAGCTAAGAGCTTGAATCAAAGTCACCAACTTCACCCTAGCCATCTATTGCTGTCCATCTTGGTGGAGCTAGGGTTTGGTGCTAACTTCTTCCTCAAAATCCATTCTTGACCTATATTGGTAAGTATTTCTCAAGGCATAGGATTTTGTGGTAAGAGCTTTACATTTCATTCTATATATATATAATTGTTGTATACTCTCGATTGTTGAGAGGGCTGGCTTGATCCCAAGTTGTGGGAGTCAAGATTAAGAGTTTGCTCTCGGTTTGTAAGAGTGTGCTTAGTCCCTAGTTGTGGGATTAAGGTTTTGCGTGTTCCCGGGTTGTGGGATACACGGACATCGATTGTAGGTCGATTGCACTTGTGGGGTTTCCGCAAGTGGGCTAAAGGAAAGCTATAGTGGTTTTACTAGAGTATCCGGAGGGGATCCGTGTGTTGCTGGATTAGGGCACCGGGAACAAGTCGGGGAGACTTGGGTGGCACCGAACCAGGGTACATTGCATGTTTGCTTTGCATTGTTTCTTGTGTTGTTGATCACTTCTTTCATTCCGCATTTGTTGGTTAATTAGGGGTTTATTTGGCGTAAATTCCTTATAA
>CM061142.1:780602044-780677032 GCA_030789695.1 Scilla litardierei
ATTAAACCTTTGTTGCACATCAGCTCTTCCTTGAGGAGTCTTGATGTATCTTCTGAATCCTCTGACCATCAACGATATCTCCTCCTCCTCCTCCTCCTCCTCATCACTAGCTTGAAGAGCTAATGGCTTTGGAGCTTTTTCATTCTCCTCTGGTTTCTCTCTAGCCTCAATATTCTGCAGCTCAAGCTCTTGAGACATTAAGTTGCATATCAAGTCCACTACTCTCATCTACGATAGATCTTTCACTTCTTGGATTGTAATGACCTTTGGCCTGAAAGAGCTTGGCAGCACCCTTAAGATTTTCCTTACCTGTTGAAGGCTAGAATATGGCTTACCGAGGGAGCTAGACTTGTAGACGATGTTGGTGAACTTCACAAACATCTCTGATATGGACTCTGAGGTAGCATGCAAAAGCTCTCGTACTCTGTGCTCAGAAGTGCAAGTCTAGACTCCTTCACCTGTGACGTTCCCTTGTGCGTCACCTCCAGTGTATGACATATTTCCTGCGCAATTTGACTATGTGAGATACGATTAAATTCAGATTTATCAAGAGAGCATATAAGAGCATTCATAGCTTTTCCATTTAAAGAATATAATCTCCAATCATTATCATCCCACTTATCTTCATGTTTAAGCATATCAATATTTTCAATTTTAATAACAGGTGGCTTATAACCTTTTTCGATAATGTGCCAACCTTTATAATCAATAGATATCAAGTAGATTTTCATCCTAGATTTTCAATAAGCATAATCTACTCCATTAAATTTTGGAGGTCGTGATATGGACTGGCCTTCAGAAAAAGCACAATCAATAGAGTTATTCATGATCAGTCTAGGTTAGATCATATAACTTACTCTGATACCACTTGTTGGATCTGGATCTAAGCCTAGAGGGGGAGAATAGGCTAATAAAAAATTCTCGTGAAACCCACGAGAAATCACATTCAGTTATAATCACATGCATGGTAAATAATAATCAGACACAGATGCACATCAGATTTACCCTGGTTCAGTTGATCACAACAACCTACGTCCAGCCCCGGAAAGCAAATATTATATTAATAGTGTACATGCATAACCATAATAGCTAGAGAACCAACGTCTCTACACTTACCATGCTCAGTACCCCCACTCACCGTGTTCAACAATATCAATCCTAATATATGTTCTCACTTGACGGAACCTGTCAAGTTCCTCTTGTTTAGACCACCACTAGACAAGACCCCAAATAGTCACAAGTAAATGGTAAAGTGTCCCCTACTAAGATCAAACAATACTACACAAAAATAATAATAATAATTTAGAAATCTCAGTTTTGCGTAGCCGTCATCGTCTCCGTCAATCAGCACGGACCAGCTCTCATCTGGTAAGATGTAGATGTCTCTCGACAACTCAGGTTGCGGTAGTACCCCTCCTAAGATGTTGCAGCAGTTGAGCTTTGCACTATAATGATGTTGCGGCAGTTTGAGCTTTGCACTATAATGAACTTGCAGCAGTTTGAAAAGTTGCGACAATTAACTTTGTTGATCTCCCCAAGGGTCGGCAAGTGCAATGGTGTCGTTTGTCAATTGGAGGTCTATGCTGAAAACATGGCTTCTCAAATTTGCATGGTCCTTTTTGAAATTTTCTGAATCTTCGAGACTTTTGTGCAAAACTGAACGTTTGTTCCCTTTGTCTGTTCTCAGCTCTGGTGTGCTGAAGGATGATGCAACCAACCCTTGTTTTTATTTTGATTCCATGCACACAAAAGAACAACAAAAAGAAAACTTCAATCTTTAATAAATTAAGATAAACAACACAACTCACCTCTATTAGCTTGGTGATTGGCTTTTCCCTATGTCCTGCATGAGTTGGGTATGTGGCCAGCCTCCTTTTTGCCAAAAAAATCTGCAAGCAAAAAAAGAGCAAGATGATTATTATTTAATTAAAACAATGTCTTACCTTGCAGAGATTTGAGCTGCACCCTCTTTCTCTTTTGGCATATGAATTTTGTTAAGCCTCTCCCCTTTGATTTTGTGCATGCATCGTTTTCTAAGGGGAGTCCTCTATTACAAGTTTCGATGGCCGGCTCATAAGTTGATTGATGGCTTGATGCTCTTTAATATTTCTGTGCCTCTCACATTTATGTGTGCAACCAAATAATCTTCTTCTCTCCAAAATTAAGTGCAGAGGCTTTTTCTTATATTAATTGATTTTCCACCTCCTTCCTCTTTGTGTCACCCTATTTTTGTTTTCAGCCTTAACCTGTTCCCCTTTGGTTCCACGTGCAAACAAAAAGCAAGGTAACAAAGATAATTAAATATTAATTTACTAACAAACCATCTCTCTCTTCCCCTTAATTCTTCAAAGACCCAGCCACATGAAACTTTTTGGAGGAGGGCTTTTTGCATTGGCCAGCCTCATTGAGTATATATTGTGTTTTAAAGAAAACCATCGGTGAGTTATTTACACAATTGCCACCGAAAGTCTATTTTCACTTATTCAAGCCGTTTTAGGCCCAAATTCAGATTTGAAAAATTCTGTGGCTTTCTAGTTATCTCCTCCATAATCCAGGGCCATAGTTGATATTTTACGACGTCGCGGAAAGTGCCGAAATGACCAAATTGTCGTTTTACGCCCAAGATGCCTTTTGATTTTCCAAAATCTTTTCAAACTAAAAACACTTAGCACACACATCAAAACGCACACACACATTTGTTATCATCAAACACGAAGTCATCGATCGTTGTATCCAACTACACGTTGTATCCAACAAGTCGAACAAGGAGAGGGCGGGTTTCCCAGCTACTTGTATGAAACTTAGGTTACAAACACTAATCTAAGCAACCAATGCTAATGAAAGAAATGGATTACTAATTATGCTAGAAATATACATGTGATCACTTGACCAGTAGCCTCGGCCTCTTCGACGGTCATGGTGTAAGCCTGGTGTTTCGATGGTGGTGGCTGCCTCGCCTGCTAAAACACCCTATACTATGGAGGTAGAGGTGGACGCTGTGGAGCGTTCCCAGTCAGGGCAGCACGGGAAGCTGGGCTGGAGCACGTGATTTATAATGTGGGAAATCCCTAGCCATGTGTCTTGACACACCACAAACCAGACAAAGGCCTAAAAGGCTTCGACACTCTGACTTGAAGTGTCCATGCTTCCCACAAAAGTGGCAGACCGGGTGAGCCTACTGATGTTGCCCTGGCTTCTTAAACTGAGTCTGCTGAATAGGTCAATGCATCTGTGGTCGTCTGCTTGGCCCATCATGGGTTGGTGGGAGCCTCACAGAAGCTGCTAGTCTAAGCTCTTCCTCTGCTTCCTTTTCGACCATCTCATGGTTTCGGGGAATGGTCAGAACTGCATCATGTGTGGTCGGACTAGCAATGACCAACTTCCTTCGAATCTCAATGTTGAGCCCATACTAAAAATTCAAAACATCTGCAACCATTGTTGAATATTGGTGTTTCATACCAATGTTATTTTGATGATGATCAGAACATTATGTTGTTGCTAATGACTCTCTTATTTAGTCTCATAATTAACATTTCAATAATATCATTTTTGGAGACTAAACATTTGGTGCAAGGATGGACATCGAGAGGAGCAATGTCATAGCTTGGACGTAAGGGGTGCCAAAGCTTGGAGATAATGGAGAGTATCAAGGTTGAAGCCATAGATTCTAAGAAAAACAATGTAATCCATGTAATATTTTATTTATTGCTTTTCTCTTTTTTGAGTCTAGGTTTAATGTAATGCCTTGATAGATAGATTAACTCATTCATGCATATGCATTTTCCATTTTAGTGAGCCTCAGGATTATCATAGAAATCATCCCAATAGGTTCACTATGCCTTAAACTCAAACTCGAGTTTTTGTCTCTCCAACAGCGACTGGGTGATTCTAGGCGCCGTCGAGCCTTCTACAGTCGACTGTAGTGCACTGCTCAAGTCAACCTTTTATTGACTATTACTTGAGCTTATGGAATTGTCTATTGAAGGTCTATTTACAGTCGCATGTCTTCCAACAGGTGCATGTGAATTGTTCTACAGTCGTCTGTGTGCAACTTGCATTTTCTTGGCTTCATCCTAATTTAAAAGTCAGTCGACTGTTGCAGTATTTACAGTCGCCTGTCTATTTTATAGTCGCCTGTACTCTGGCTATCAGTCGTCTGTATGTATACAGTGCATAAGTTGCATCTCTCTGTTTTATTTCCATCCCTGCAGAAGTCTCCTGCTAAACGATATATAGGCGTTTGTCCATTATACAGTCGACTGTGTATCTTCTACAGTCGCCTGTCCTGGCTTAGATTTTAGCCGTTGGGATTTATTTAGCCGTTGGTCAGTCGACTGTCAAATGATCATCAGTCGACTATCGCTGATGTTTCTGCCCAGATTCTAGCCGTTACAGCTTTTTGTTTTTGACTTTATCCTTGGGGTTTTGAGAGTTCATATAGGGTTCCTATATATATGAGAGGGCTGAGATTATTAGAACTTCTTGGAACTATTGCAAATCTTTAGGGATTGATTAAGCCGCTCTCAAACTCTCTCATTTTCCTCTTAGAGCTAGTATTCCTCTTCATACATTGAAGTTAAGCTCAAGGAAAATCATCCAAGTGCTTTCAAGTTAATCTCATCACTTTAAGATCCTCTTTCATGCCTTGCATTTATTAATGAGTAAGTTCATCTCAAGGCATAGGTAAGAGTATTTGTTTTACTTTGTGTTTCTTTGAAACCCTAATTCTCTTTGTGGGAATTAGATACTCTCTTTGTGAGAGTTACTCTCTTTGTGGGAGTTTGGTGTCCTAGTGTAGGGCTAACCCTAATTCTCTGTGTGGGAGTTAGTAATTCTCTGTGTGGAAGTTAGACCCTTGTGTAGGGTTGGTTTGGCTGTTGTGTAGGACAAAATCCTCTGTATGAGATATCTTTTTGTGAGATTGTATTCACTTCTCTTTGTGGGAATTATAGTGAATATTGGTGTGGCTGGACATACCCAAGTTTGGGAAACCACTGTAATATCTTGTGTCTGCGTTTGGATTGATTGTGTTGATTAATTCCTCTTGTATTTATTATTCTGCATTTGCAGGTTAAATTTTAATTGCACAATTTATTGCCATTATTATATTCACCCCCCTCTAGAGTGTTTGTTGTTAGTATTGCAAGGTAGACGGTCCTTACTATTGGTATCAGAGTGAGATTATATCATAAAACAACAATGGCATTCAACGTTATATCTGGGTCTCATGAAGAAGGTCTATCAACCGTACGACCCCCGCTCTTAACGGAACCAACTACCTAAGTTAGATGATCAAGATGAGGATCTACTTGGAGGGTCAAGACTTTTGAGACATCACAGAGTCTCCATTTGAAAAGCCTACTACACCCACGGCTTCAAGGACTAAAGCGGAGAAGGACTCGATCAAATTCAATGTGAGGGCTATGAATGCATTCTGATCACTCCATATTTTATACCTTTTTTCTGCATGTTGTCATGACGTTTTGATCGCCCATATTGCGTTTTTCACGATTATTCGACAATATTGCGATGCTTTTCAATATTTCTTGTTTTTGTCGTATTTCAAGAAATATGAAGAGATTTGGAGAGAAAATGAGATCAATGAGTTTCACGCACTTTGGAGTGTCGCCCACAGCTTATTTGAGGACTTATCAGCGATGGAGGATGAGCGGAAGAAGAAGGAATTTGATAGGAGCAATGAGGAAGCGAAACGGAGGAGAAATGAGCTCAAGAGCACCTCACTTGGCTGAGCAAGACTGCTCATTCGGCCGAGTGACGGATCAGACTCGCCCAAGTAGAACAGATATGCAATGAAGATTTCAGACGTTCACTCGGAGAGCAAGGATTTCTGTTTGGCCGAGTACGAAAGATCACTCGCCCGAGTCAGTCAGGGAATTCAGACAGAAAAGAGCCGAAGCAACTGGAAAATCTTAGGAAGCTCGCTCGGCCGAGCAAGATAGCTACTCGGCCGAATGAAGAAGCCTACTGGGCCGAGCCACCCTGAGAGATGGTCCCTAAAAACCCCGAAGTTAATGTTATTTTACAGGGTTTGTCACTCGGGCGAGTGACAAGGGTCACTTGGTCGAGTGACCCTCTCCACCTGCTGCTAGGAATGCGCATTCTGGGCTTCGCAGGGGCAGTTTTGTCACGATTTTTTGGACGATTTTGGCTTGTATTTAAGCCTTGTTTTTACCCTAGTTTGAAGAGAGACTTGAATTATTTTTTAGAGAGTTCTTTTAGGTTTTTGACGGCAACTCTTTGGAGAAATCTCAGCTGGAAATCATTGGCTACACCTTTGGTTTGTTCTTTCTTATTAAAAACTCAATTTTTATGAATTGTTTCTCTATTGCAATGAATTGTGCCGTGATTATTATTGCTATTTTTGATATTTTCATGATGATTAGTGAGTAGTTCTAGGGCATATGGATGAACCCTATGGACCCGATCTTTTGAATTGTGATGAATTTATGGATTTGTTGCTAGAATTGATAATGGTTAGGTTGTGATTGATATATTACGAGTAGCTAGGAATTCATATCGATTGGGATTTGCAAGAGATTGGATCCCAATTGATAGGAATGCCCAGATATTCGATTTAGATTGATAATTGAATTTCTCTAGACTTGGTTTGCAAGAGATTGGACCAAAGCTAGGATTTTTAATTATTGATCTATACTAATATTCGTTTGCAAGAGATTGGACGAATACAAATTATCATAACCTAGATCGTAGCTCGAGTTTGTATGAGAGTGGGCTCGAGATGCGATTGGACAATGATGTCGTTCTTCACGCTAGCGGCTTAGGCTAGGGGTTGCACGAGAGTGGGCCCTAACCTAGGTTTGCTATAGACCGGCAATAGCGCGAGAGCGTGAGCTTGGTTCTACATTAAGTTGCGACTAGTTCACCTATATTCAAGCTTAGCAACAATGAAATTTAGGATTCACCAGGATGAGAGACGGTCCGTAGTGGGGATTTCCTATCCCTAGACGTTTTATTATATTGATATTTCTTGTTATTGAACGATTATGACGATACACCAAATTACTCTTACTCTCTTGATAGCTAGGTAATTAAAGTGAGAAACTATCAATTGTCCTCCATGTGTTTGATACCCGCTCGCCACTACACCGTGCGCTTGCGGTAAAACTACAAGTCGTTTTCGGGTGTATATCCGGACGTGATCAAGTTTTTGGCGCCATTGCCGGGGAGGCGACGGTATTTTATTTTCTTACTTAGTTATTTCTGTTTCTTTTTTTATTTATTTTTATCCTTTAATTCCTCTATCAAGCTAACAATTCCATCGGAGATCTATTTTTTTCTGTGCATGTACACAAGATCGGCGGAGCATCAAGAAGATCTTTATTTGATCCGGAGATCGAGCGTACCGAAAGGAGAATTAGAGCCGAGAGAAGACTTAATATAGAGGACGATTGCATGAACCGACAGGAAACACCGAAAGAATTAGCGGCACGCATGGCGAGGATAATTTCTATCAGAGATAGGCTACGGCCTAAGACTACTTCCACTACTTCATCCATTTCTATGCCAGAGTTGGCAGCGGATAAGAATTTCGAGCTCAAAACGGGACTTATGGTTCTAATGCAACAAGACCCATTCCATGGAAACCCCCATGAGAATCCACATTACCATCTTCAGCTATTCCTGTCCAAGAGCGCCACCTTTCAGATGCACGGTGTATTGGTCAATGCAATTCGATTACGCCTCTTCCCATTCACTCTCAGAGACAAAGCTCTATATTGGTTGAGGATGCAAGCGGAGGGGATCTTTACTACATGGGATGAGTTGACGAGTGCCTTTGTTAATAAATTCTACCCACCATCCAAGACAGTGAAGATAAAGAGCGCACTCATGTCCTTCAATCAAGGACCACAGGAGACTCTATACAAGGCATGGGAGCGTTTTAAAGACCTCCAACATCAATGCCCCCATCACAACATTTGTAACGATTGGTTTTGTAATGACTATTATATATATACTATGGATGTTCTCTCCTTGTGTGCTTTTCTCCGTCAGACATTTTCCTTCAAATTCTTCTGATCTTCTTCTTTGAGGAACTTCATCTTGGCCGTGTCTTAGAGCTAGAGTGATCCTAGAGGCCATAGGAATCTTTCCGAAGCATCGCGCTTCGTTTCGGCACTTCTGGTGCATCTTAGTTGGTTCACGAAGGAGAACCAACCGACTAGATTGCAATCTAGTCGGTCGGCCATCCTTCAGGAACCGACTAGTTCAACGAAATAATTTTAGCTAAGTTACTGTTTACGTTTAGTCGGTCTAAGCACATTCTTCGACCGACTAGTTTCCAAACTAGTCGGTCCGGACTTGTACTCAGACCGACTAATTCTGAGTTCTTCTGTACAGCCGAGTTACTGTTTATAGTTAGTCGGTCAAAGAACATCAACCGACCGACTAGTTCCCAAACTAGTCGGTTAGGATTCCTTCTTTGACCGACTAACTCTCAATACTTAATATCTATCTAACTTTTACCTATAGTCGGTTCATGAACGTTCACCGACCGACTAGATCCCAAACTAGTCGGTCGACGGGTCTTCACAGACCGACTAAACATGCCTTCCCTGTACAGACAATGTTCACTGTTTGATCTTAGTCGGTGTCAGTTGGACGACCGACCGACTAGATCCCAACCTAGTCGGTCGACCACCCTTCTCTGACCAACTAAATTGCCCAGTAAACCTAGGTTAAGTCGTAGCCGCCGCACTTTTTCTTTATTTAAACCCTCGACCATTTCTATTATTTCTTCACTTCTACAAGCCAACCTTCTTCCCCAATCATCCCCCAATCATCCTCTTGCCATTCCTCATCCTCCCGAGCCCCCCTCACCCTCTTTTGCGCCGGCACCACCCCCGTTGGCCGCCGACCGACCCCAAAACCCCTAAATCCTCTTTTGCTCCAGATTTGCCCTATATTCCCCATTCTCCATATCCATTTTAGATCAGCGCAGGAGATCCTTTCAGCCGCAACTTATCCCTCGGATCGCTCTTCCATTGTTGTGCTAAGCTCGGTTTGGCGACGGCAATCCGGAGATCGTCGAGATCCTCTTCTACCTGCAGTTCGTAGGCATCGTGATCGTCATTCTTCTGCTACAAATACGGTTAGTATATCTACCTTTAATCTTCCTATAACCCTCACCGTAATTTAGAAAACCTAATAAAAATTGATTACTAGATGTTATAGGATTCCAATACAAAATATGGATTAGATCTTTAACTCTAATTTTCTGTTTTGCCAAAACAGCGAACCCTAATTTTCGTAGAGTAGCGATTTTTGTGACGACCCTCGGCGAACAACAACTTCGGTACCAGGCAAGTGAAACTTGCCAACCTTTCTTTAGGCCATGATTTTAGGCCAATACTTTGTTTTAGCGTGAAAGAGACTAGACCGTGAAATGATAGCGGTCTAGGTGCAAATTCAATTCTAGCTTGACAACGAAGTTAGAATTTCCCTTGTCATGTCATGTCATACAATTTCCTGACATGTTTAATTTTCTTAAACGGTACGCAATTTTATTTCAAATAATTGTCATGTGCATCCATTTTACATACCATGTTGCATGTTGCATCGTAGCACACGCTACAAATCCTTGTACAAATCTGTGTTTCTGTGTTACCGGCTAGGCACCCGTTATGCGGGCATAACCCTACGCCATACGTGTTAAAACACTTCCTGGCTCGTGATCCAGAAGCGAGCATTACGTGTTCGGTGGTAATGCCCTGGCTCGACACACGTGGAGGGGTAGGGATAAACGGTCACTTGAGCGTAAGAGTTGGCCCGTACAGCCATTCTAGCCAAAGGGCGGAATCTCTGTGCACGACGTGCTTACAATTCTTGTACCTGTCTTGTAATTGTTTACTTGTCATGCCATGTTACTTGTCATGCTATAATCATGCCATAACCTAAACTGCTGTTGTTCTCATTGCATAAATGCCATGTCATACTTTACTCTAGAACTGCTAGGTTGTTACCACTTTCCTTTTTGTTTCCTTGCACAAGTCTTGTAGACTTGCTGACATGTGCCCCTTCTCCTTGGGTGACGCATGTTAGTTGCTGATTCAGAGTTTTCTGTGGAGGGTGACGAGTTCGTGGAGTTCGTGCCAGATCCTGTTGTTAACGTGGAGTACGAGGACACTGGTGACCAGTCTTAGAGGCTGTTCAGAGTCGCTTGTTAGCTACTGTTAGTTGTCGGTGTGTAGCACCCTTGTTTTTACCTTTATGCTTTGTTTGTTGGCCGTGTTTGGGCCTTAGACTCTTTCTTTAGCCTGGTGGCTCTTCTGGATGTTGAAACTTATTATTATGGACAATTCTGAGATTTGAGAATTATATTTCTGTCTCTTCCTATATTATTATTTTTGTTCCGTTCGCGTTTACAGGGACCTGCATATGATTTATTGATGCTTATCAGACTGCAGCTTCATAGCTCCACGTCTGAGCGGACCTTCTCACGTCTCACCTCCATTTTAGGGAAGCGGGGCGTGACAGGTTTTGTTGGTGGCCCATGCAGGTCCTCTTCTGTAACTGCGAATTATCGGAACAACGATAATAATATTAGAATGCCCAATAAATAAAGTTCGACATCCGAGTCATAAGCTAAGAGTCTAATTTGTTTCGTTTCCCGTGTCAATAGATGGCTGGAAGACGGAATACCCGTGCTGGTGGTGGTGTGCCCCCTCGTGTCGAGGAGCCGTATCGGGAGCCCACCAATGGGGAGATCATGCGGATGATGCATCAGATGATGCAGGTGCAGCAGGGGATGCTGCTGAATGCCCGGAATGTTCCACCTGCTCGAGCAGCACAGCCTGTTCAGAATGTCCCTCGCTCCGAGCCTGGAGCAAAGCAGTTTTGGGAGCTGGGTCCCGCTTACTTTGATGGGACCGAAGGACCTCTGGCTACGGATGAATGGACCAGGAACATGGAGGACAACTTGAAGATGTCGAAGGTCGACCCGGCTGTATGGGTTGACTTGGAGAAGATGCAGCTTAAGGATAACGCTCGGAACTGGTGGGATGTTGAGGAGGAGTTGCTGGAGGAGCCGATATCTTGGGCTACCTTCAAGTCCAGATTTGAAGAGGAGTACTTTCAGAAGGCTTCCAGGAGGGAGATGGCGCAGCGCTTCATCGACCTGAAGCAGGGGAGCTTGACGGTGGATCAGTACCACCAGAAGTTCACCCGGCTGAGTCGTTTCGCACCGAAGATGGTGCAGGATGCTGATGCGAGAGCCCAGAGGTTTCTGCAGGGGCTTTCTTTGGATCTTCAGAGCTAAGTGACTTCTTTTGATGCGGAGTCCTATCAGAAGGTTTTGATTGCGACGAAGAGGCAGGAGCGGATTATGAACCAGAAGAGAGGGCAGATTTCTGGAGCTGGGTAGAGGCCTGTGGAGCAGGCCAGGGCAGTGATAAGACCAGGGTTCAGGCCCAATCAGCCGATACAGTTCAAGAGGCCCTGAGGACCTCCTACTCTGAAGACTTGCAATTTCTGTGGCAAGACTGGGCATGTCAAAAATCAGTGCCGGAAGATGTTGGGGCAGTGCTTGATTTGTGGTGATCCTGCGCATGCCATGAAGGACTGCCCGAAGTCCAAGCAGCCGTGGAAGGGACCTGTTGCAGCTCAGCCATTGCAGCAGAAGGCACCTGTACCTGCTGGATGTGGAGCACCTCTTGTTCCGCAGAGGCAGGCTTTTCAACAGGCTGTTCAGCCGAGGAGGCAGGCGTTCCTGATGACTGCAGTTGAGGCTGAGACTGAGGATGAGGTTATTGCAGGTAACCCTCTGTCTAGTTGTTCCCTTCCTTAGCTGGTTTTGCATGTTAGGCTATGATTGATTGCTTTCATATGATTGATTGTTAGAATAGGATTTAATTGTTAGACTGTCTGTTAGGTGTGATTTTGGTTTGCACATTTCCTGCACGAGTCCTCTTCGAATCAGGTGCATCGATGTGCATCATTTCCCGGAGCTTCGTGGAGAAGCATTCCTTGTCGACTTCCCCTCTTCCCAAGAGTTGGAATATCGTTACAGGAAATGGCGTGGTCTCGGTGCATCGTGGTTGTAATTCTTGCCCTTTGGTGGTCTGTGGACATGAGCTCTACGCAGATTTTATTGTCCACGACATCATCAACTATGATGCCGTCCTCGGGATGGACTGGCTTGGGAGTTTCTACGCCACGATCGATTGTCGGAGGAAGAAGGTGTTGTTCGAGATCCCTGGACATCCGGTGTTCGAGTTCAGCCGAGGTAACAGTTCGCTTGGCCCTGTCAGATTTTGGGCCAACCCGGTGGAGATCGTTGATATGCAGATGGAGCAGTGTCGGCCTGCTGTGGTGCCAGAATTCGATGACGTCTTCCCTGAAGAGATGTCTGGATTGCCACCTGATCGAGCTCTCGAGTTTTCGATCGATCTCATTCGGGAGCGCAGCCTATTTTGAAAGCGCACTATCATATGGCACCAGCGGAATTGGAGGAATTGCGGAAGCAGCTAGATGAGCTCTTACAGAAGGGTTACATTAATCCCAGTGTGTCTCCGTGGGGAGCACCGGTCTTGCTGGTGAAGAAGAAGGATGGTTCGCGTCGCATATGTGTGGACTACAGGGAGTTGAATGCGGTGACCGTCAAGAATCGATATCCGTTGCCTCGTATTGATGATATCTTTGATCAGCTGGGAGGATCGAGGGTATTCTCTAAGCTGGATCTGAGAAGTGGTTATCACCAGCTGAAGGTGAGGAAGGAGGATGGTCCGAAGACAGCATTCAGGACGAAATATGGACACTATGAGTTCGTGGTTATGCCTTTCGGTGTAACCAACACACCCGCAGTTTTTATGAATCTGATGAATTTGTTCTTCTATGACTTTTTAGTTAAGTTTGTCGTTATCTTCATTGAAGACATACTGATCTACTCGAAGTTAGAGGAGGAGCATGCGTCGCACTTGAGGACGGTATTGGAGATCTTGAGGAAGCATAGGTTGTATGCCAAGTATTCCAAGTGTGAGTTTTGGCTGGATAGGGTTGATTTTCTCGGGCATGTGGTGACAGTAGATGGTATTTCGGTGGACCCCGAGAAGATTAAGGCTATCAGGGAGTGGCATGTTCCGCAGTCAGCGTCTGAGATCCGGAGTGTCCTTGGATTGGCTGGTTATTACCGGAGGTTCATTAAGTACTTCTCCCGTATTGCTGAGCCGATGACCAGATTGATGCGGAAGGATGTATCTTTTTTTTTGGACTGATGATTGCGAGAAGGCTTTTGGTGTTCTGAAGGAGAAGCTGACGTCTGCCCCTTTCTTGATGTGCCTGATCGGAGTGGAGGATTCGAGATCTTTTGTGATGCTTCCGGCAAGGGTCTCGGTTGCGTATTGCATCAGCATGGGCACATGGTTGGATACGCTTCTCGTCAGCTCAAGGCTCATGAGAAGAATTACCCGACGCACGATTTGGAGTTTGCTGCTGTCGTGTTTGCGCTGAAGATTTGGAGGCACTTCCTGCTGAGTGAGAAGGTGAAGATCTTCACCGATCACAAAAGCTTGAAGTATATTTTTACTCAGAAGGAGCTCAACATGCGACAGCGTCGGTGGTTAGAGCTCATAGCTGACTATGAGATTGATTTGCAGTATCACCCTGGCAAAGTGAACGTGGTTCCTGATGCGTTGAGTAGGCTTCTGGCGGTGATGTGTTGACTTCGCAGTGGAGATTGCAGCAGGATTTTTGTGAGTCCGGTATTGAGATTGTCCTGCCTGGAGAGGTCTCTTCGTTGATGTGTATGCAGATACAGTCGACGATCGTGGATCGGATCAAGGCTGGACAGGCTGGAGACCCGAAGTTGGTGAGGATACGGGAGCTGGTGGAAGCCGGTCTACGGACTGATTTCGTGATTCATGAGGATGGCTCGCTGAGGTTTGGAGCCAGGTTGTGTGTGCCAGTTGGGGACATCAGAGAGGAGCTGTTGGTTGAGACACACAGTTCGCCGTATTCTGTGCATCCTGGCGGGACCAAGATGTACAAGGATCTTCGCTTGAATTTTTGGTGGCATGGTATGAAGAGGAGTGTGGCTCGGAGCGTAGCCAAGTGCTTGGTTTGCCAGCAGGTAAAGGCAGAGCATCAGCGTACGGTAGGGTTGCTACAACCGCTTCCGATTCCGAAGTGGAAGTGGCAACACATCACTATGGACTTTGTGACTGGACTACCTCGGAGTCCGAAGCAGAATGACGCGATTTGTGTGATCGAAGACCGATTGACCAAATCTGCGCACTTTATTCCTTTCCGAGTAGGATAGTCCACTGAGGCGCTAGCGAGGAGATATATGGAGGTAAATCTTTTTACTCTCCGTTTTAACTTCCCTTTTCCTAGTTTGGATAGTGATGTAACGTGAATCGTGCAGGAGATCGTACGACTTCACGGAGTCCCTGTGAGTATCGTGTCGGACAGAGACACGAGGTTCACGTCTCAGTTCTGGCAGAGTCTGTAGAAGAGTTTGGGTATGAGTCTGAGTTTCAGCACGGCGTACCATCCGCAGACGGATGGTCAGTCCGAGAGGACGATCCAGATCTTGGAAGACAAGCTGAGGGCGTGTATGTTGGACTTCAAGGGATCTTGGGAGGATCATCTCCACCTCGTGGAGTTTGCCTATAATAACAGCTACCAGGCGAGTATTGGCATGGCACCTTTTGTCGCGCTATACGGGAAGAAATGTCGATCGCCACTGAGCTGGGATGACGTTGGAGATCGGGAGCTGTTAGGACCTGAGATGATCGTGGAGGCTGTGGAAGTTATGAGGAACATACGGGAGAGGCTGAGGATTGCTCAGGACCGTTTCAAGCATTGGGCTGATGCTAAACGGCGTCCGTTGGAGTTTCAGCCAGGTGACCATGTGTTTATGAAGATTTCCCCAAATCGAGGAGTGATTCGCTTTGGGAAACGAGGGAAGCTGAGCCCGAGATACATTGGACCGTTTGACGTTCTGGAGAGAGTTGGCGAGGTAGCTTACCGCTTAGCCTTGCCGCCATCTTTGGAAGGAGTTCACGATGTCTTCCATGTGTCGCAGCTTCGTAGGTACATCATCGATCCATCTCATGCTGTGGATTTCTCGGAGATCACCGTTCGCCCTGATCTGACGTATGACCAGCAGCCTGTGCAGGTTTTGGACAGGCGTCAGAAGTCACTTCGGAACAAGATCGTCGATCTCGTTAGGGTGATGTGGCGACACGGCTCGCCAGGAGAGTCTACTTGGGAGAGAGAAGACGAGCTGCGAGAGCGCTACCCACTTTTGTTCCCTGACACGTGAGTGTTAAGAAATTCCGAGGGCGGAATTTTTTCTTAAGGTGGGGAGGATGTAACGACCGGTTTTGTAATGACTATTATATATATACTATGGATGTTCTCTCCTTGTGTGCTTTTCTCCGTCAGACGTTTTCCTTCAAATTCTTCTGATCTTCTTCTTTGAGGAACTTCATCTTGGCCGTGTCTTAGAGCTAGAGTGATCCTAGAGGCCATAGGAATCTTCCCGAAGCTTCGTGCTTCGTTTCGGCACTTCTGGTGCATCTTAGTTGGTTCACGAAGGAGAACCAACCGACTAGATTGCAATCTAGTCAGTCGGCCATCCTTCAGGAACCAACTAGTTCAACGAAATAATTTTAGCTAAGTTACTATTTACGTTTAGTCGGTCTAAGCACATTCTTCGACCGACTAGTTTCCAAACTAGTCGGTCAGGACTTGTACTCAGACCGACTAATTCTGAGTTCTTCTGTACAGCCGAGTTACTGTTTATAGTTAGTCAGTCAAAGAACATCAACCGACCGACTAGTTCCCAAACTAGTCGGTTAGGATTCCTTCTCTGACCGACTAACTCTCAATACTTAATATCTATCTAACTTTACCTTTAGTCGGTTCATGAACGTTCACCTACCGACTAGATCCCAAACTAGTCGGTCGACGGGTCTTCACAGACCGACTAAACATGCCTTCCCTGTACAGTCACTGTTCACTGTTTGATCTTAGTCGGTGTCAGTTGGACGACCGACCGACTAGATCCCAACCTAGTCGGTCGACCACCCTTCTCTGACCAACTAAATTGCCCAGTAAACCTAGGTTAATTTGTAGCTGCCGCACTTTTTCTTTATTTAAACCCTCGACCATTTCTATTCTTTCTTCACTTCTACAAGCCAACCTTCTTCCCCAATCATCCCCCAATCATCCTCTTGCCATTCCTCATCCTCCCGAGCACCCCCTCACCCTCTTTTGCGCCGGCACCACCCCCGTTGGCCGCCGACCGACCCCAAAACCCCTAAATCCTCTTTTGCTCCAGATTTGCCCTATATTCCACATTCTCCAGATCCATTTTAGATCAGCGCAGGAGATCCTTTCAGCCGCAACTTATCCCTCAGATCGCTCTTCCGTTGTCGTGCTAAGTTCGGTTTGGCGACGGGAATCCGGAGATCGTCGAGATCCTCTTCTACCTGCAGTTCGTAGGCATCGTGATCGTCATTCTTCCGCTACAAATACGGTTAGTAGATCTACCTTTAATCTTCCTATAACCCTCACCGTAATTTAGAAAACCTAATAAAAATTGATTACTAGATGTTATAGGATTCCAACACAAAATATGGATTAGATCTTTAACTCTAATTTTCTGTTTTGCCAAAACAGCGAACCCTAATTTCCGTAGAGTAGCGATGTGACGACCCTCGTCGAACAACAACTTCGGTACCAGGCAAGTGAAACTTGCCAACCTTGCTTTAGGCCATGATTTTAGGCCAATACTTTGTTTTAGCGTGAAAGAGACTAGACCGTGAAATGATAGCGGTCTAGGCGCAAATTCAATTCTAGCTTGACAACGAAGTTAGAATTTCCCTTGTTATGTCATGTCATACAATTGCCTGTCATGTTTAATTTTCTTAAACGGTACGCAATTTTATTTCAAATAATTGTCATGTGCATCCATTTTACATACCATGTTGCATGTTGCATCGTAGCACACGCTACAAATCCTTGTACAAATCCGTGTTTCCGTGTTACCGGCTAGGCACCCGTTATGCGGGCATAACCCTACGCCATACGTGTTAAAACACTTCCTGGCTCGTGATCCAGAAGCGAGCATTACGTGTTCGGTGGTAATGCCCTGGCTCGACACACGTGGAGGGGTAGGGGTAAACGGTCACTTGAGCGTAAGAGTTGGCCCGTACAGCCACTCTAGCCAAAGGGCGGAATCTCTGTGCACGACGTGCTTACAATTCTTGTACCTGTCTTGTAATTGTTTACTTGTCATGCCATGTTACTTGTCATGCTATAATCATGCCATAACCTAAACTGATGTTGTTCTCATTGCATAAATGCCATGTCATACTTTACTCTAGAACTGCTAGGTTGTTACCACTTTCCTTTTTGTTTCCTTGCACAAGTCTTGTAGACTTGCTGACATGTGCCCCTTCTCTTTGGGTGACGCATGTTAGTTGCTGAGCCAGAGTTTTCTGTGGAGGGTGACGAGTTCGTGGAGTTCGTGCCCGATCCTGTTGTTGATGTGGAGTACGAGGACACTGGTGACCAGTCTTAGAGGCTGTTCAGAGTCGCTTGTTAGCTACTGTTAGTTGTCGGTGTGTAGCACCCTTGTTTTTACCTTTATGCTTTGTTTGTTGGCCGTGTTTGGGCCTTAGACTCTTTCTTTAGCCTGGTGGCTCTTCTGGATGTTGAAACTTATTATTGTGGAAAATTCTGAGATTTGAGAATTATATTTCTGTCTCTTCCTATATTATTATTTTTGTTCCGTTCGCGTTTACAGGGACCTGCCTATGATTTATTGACGCTTATCAGACTGCAGCTTCAAAGCTCCACGTCTGAGCGGACCTTCTCACGTCTCGCCTCCATTTTAGGGAAGCGGGTCGTGACAGGTTTTGTTGGTGGCCCATGCAGGTCCTCTTCTGTAACTGCGAATTATCGGAACAACGATAATAATATTAGAATGTCCAATAAATAAAGTTCGACATCCGAGTCATAAGCTAAGAGTCTAATTTGTTTCGTTTCCCGTGTCAATAGATGGCTGGAAGACAGAATACCCGTGCTGGTGGTGGTGTGCCCCCTCGTGTCGAGGAGCCGGATCGGGAGCCCACCAATGGGGAGATCATGCGGATGATGCATCAGATGATGCAGGTGCAGCAGGGGATGCTGCAGAATGCCCGGAATGTTCCACCTGCTCCAGCAGCACAGCCTGTTCAGAATGTCCCTCGCTCCGAGCCTGGAGCGAAGCAGTTTCGGGAGCTGGGTCCCGCTTACTTTGATGGGACCGAAGGACCTCTGGCTGCGGATGAATGGACCAGGAACATGGAGGACAACTTGAAGATGTCGAAGGTCGACCCGGCTGTATGGGTTGACTTAGCGAAGATGCAGCTTAAGGATAACGCTCGGAACTGGTGGGATGCCGAGGAGGAGTTGCTAGAGGAGCCGATATCTTGGGCTACCTTCAAGTCCAGATTTGAAGAGGAGTACTTTCAAAAGGCTTCCAGGAGGGAGATGGCGCAGCGCTTCATCGACCTGAAGCAGGGGAGCTTGACGGTGGATCAGTACCACCAGGAGTTCACCCGGCTGAGTCGTTTCGCACCGAAGATGGTGCAGGATGCTGATGCGAGAGCCCAGAGGTTTCTGCAAGGGCTTTCTTTGGATCTTCAGAGCTATGTGACTTCTTCTGATGCGGAGTCCAATCAGAAGGTTTTGATTGCGATGAAGAGGCAGGAGCGGATTATGAACCAGAAGAGAGGGCAGATTTTTGGAGCTGGGTAGAGGCCTGTGGAGCAGGCCAGGGCAGTGATAAGACCAGGGTTCAGGCCCAATCAGCCGGTACAGTTCAAGAGGCCCGGAGGACCTCCTACTCTGAAGACTTGCAATTTCTGTGGCAAGACTGGGCATGTCAAGGATCAGTATCGGAAGATGTTGGGGCAGTGCTTGATTTGTGGTGATCCTGCGCATGCCATGAAGGACTGTCCGAAGTCCAAGCAGCCGTGGAAGGGACCTGTTGTAGCTCAGCCATTGCAGCAGAAGGCACCTGTACCTGCTGGATGTGGAGCGCCTCTTGTTCCGCAGAGGCAGGCTTTTCAGCAGGCTGTTCAGCCGAGGAGGCAGGCGTTCCTGATGACTGTAATTGAGGCTGAGACTGAGGATGAGGTTATTGCAGGTAACCCTCTGTCTAGTTGTTTCCTTCCTTAGCTGGTTTTGCATGTTAGGCTATGATTGATTGCTTGCATATGATTGATCGGTGGTTAGAGCTCATGGCTGACTATGAGATTGATTTGCAGTATCACCCTGGCAAAGTGAACGTGGTTCCTGATGCGTTGAGTAGGCTTCTGGCGGTGATGTGTTGACTTCGCAGTGGAGATTGCAGCAGGATTTTTGTGAGTCCAGTATTGAGATTGTCCTGCCTGGAGAGGTCTCTTCGTTGATGTGTATGCAGATACAGTCGACGATCATGGATCGGATCAAGGCTGGACAGGCTGGAGACCCGAAGTTGGTGAGGATACGGGAGCTGGTGGAAGCCGGTCTGCGGATTGATTTCGTGATTCATGAGGATGGCTCGCTAAGGTTTAGAGCCAGGTTGTGTGTGCCAGCTGGGGACATCAGAGAGAAGCTATTGGTTGAGGCACACAGTTCGCCGTATTCTGTGCATCCTGGCGGGACCAAGATGTACAAGGATCTTCGCTTGAATTTTTGGTGGCATGGTATGAAGAGGAGTGTGGCTCGGAGCGTTGCTAAGTACTTGGTTTGCCAGCAGGTAAAGGCGGAGCATCAGCGTACGGCAGGGTTGCTACAATCGCTTCCGATTCCGAAGTGGAAGTGGCAACACATCACTATGGACTTCGTGACTGGACTACCTCGGAGTCCGAAGCAGAATGACGCGATTTGGGTGATCGTAGCCCGATTGACCAAATCCGCGCACTTTATTCCTTTCCGAGTAGGACAGTCCACTGAGACGCTAGCGAGGAGATATATGAAGGTAAATCTTTTTACTCTCCGTTTTAACTTCCCTTTTCCTAGTTTGGATAGTGATGTAACGTGAATCGTGCAGGAGATCGTACGACTTAATGGAGTCCATGTGAGTTTCGTGTCGGACAGAGACATGAGGTTCACGTCTCAGTTCTGGCAGAGTCTGCAGAAGAGTTTGGGTACGAGTCTGAGTTTTAGCACGGCGTACCCTCCGCAGACGGATGGTCAGTCTGAGAGGACGATCCAGATCTTGGAAGACATGCTGAGGGCGTGTATGTTGGACTTCAAGGGATCTTGGGAGGATCATCTCCACCTCGTGGAGTTTGCCTATAATAACAGCTACCAGGCGAGTATTGGCATGACACATTTTTCCGCGCTATACAGGAAGAAATGTCGATCGCCACTGAGCTGGGATGACGTTGGAGATCGGGAGCTGTTAGGACCTGAGATGATCGTGGAGGCTGTGGAAGTTATGAGGAACATACGGGAGAGGCTGAGGATTGCTCAGGACTGTTTCAAGCATTGGGCTGATGCTAAACGGCGTCCGTTGGAGTTTCAGCCAGGTGACCATGTGTTTCTGAAGATTTCCCCGAATCGTGGAGTGATTCGCTTTGGGAAACGGGGGCAGCTGAGCCCGAGATACATTGGACCGTTTGACGTTCTGGAGAGAGTTGGCGAGGTAGCTTACCGCTTAGCCTTGCCGCCATCTTTGGAAGGAGTTCACGATGTCTTCCATGTGTCGCAGCTTCGTGGGTACATTAGCGATCCATCTCATGCTGTGGATTTCTCGAAGATCACCGTTCGCCCTGATCTGACGTATGACCAGCAGCCAGTGTAGGTTTTGAACAGGCGTCAGAAGTCACTTCGTAACAAGATCGTCGATCTCGTTAGGGTGATGTGGCGACACGGCTCGCCAGGAGAGTCTACTTGGGAGAGAGAAGACGAGCTGCGAGAGCGCTACCCACTTTTGTTCCCTGACACGTGAGTGTGAGGAAATTCCGAGGGCGGAATTTTTCTTAAGGTGGGGAGGATGTAACGACCGGTTTTGTAATGACTATTATATATATACTATGGATGTTCTCTCCTTGTGTGCTTTTCTCCGTCAGACATTTTCCTTCAAATTCTTCTGATCTTCTTCTTTGAGGAACTTCATCTTGGTCGTGTCTTAGAGCTAGAGTGATCCTAGAGGCCATAGGAATCTTCCCGAAGCTTCGTGCTTCGTTTCGGCACTTCTGGTGCATCTTAGTTGGTTCACGAAGGAGAACCAACCGACTAGATTGCAATCTAGTCGGTCGGCCATCCTTCAGGAACCGACTAGTTCAACGAAATAATTTTAGCTAAGTTACTATTTACGTTTAGTCGGTCTAAGCACATTCTTCGACCGACTAGTTTCCAAACTAGTCGGCCAGGACTTGTACTCAGACCGACTAATTCTGAGTTCTTCTGTACAGCCGAGTTACTGTTTATAGTTAGTCGGTCAAAGAACATCAACCGACCGACTAGTTCCCAAACTAGTCGGTTAGGATTCCTTCTCTGACCGACTAACTCTCAATACTTAATATCTATCTAACTTTACCTTTAGTCGGTTCATGAACGTTCACCGACCGACTAGATCCCAAACTAGTCGGTCGACGGGTCTTCACAGACCGACTAAACATGCCTTCCCTGTACAGTCACTGTTCACTGTTTGATCTTAGTCGGTGTCAGTTGGACGACCGACCGACTAGATCCCAACCTAGTCGGTCGACCACCCATCTCTGACCAACCAAATTGCCCAGTAAACCTAGGTTAAGTCGTAGCCGCCGCACTTTTTCTTTATTTAAACCCTCGACCATTTCTATTCTTTCTTCACTTCTACAAGCCAACCTTCTTCCCCAATCATCCCCCAATCATCCTCTTGCCATTCCTCATCCTCCCGAGCACCCCCTCACCCTCTTTTGCGCCGGCACCACCCCCGTTGGCCGCCGACCGACCCCAAAACCCCTAAATCCTCTTTTGCTCCAGATTTGCCCTATATTCCACATTCTCCAGATCCATTTTAGATCAGCGCAGGAGATCCTTTCAGCCGCAACTTATCCCTCAGATCGCTCTTCCGTTGTCGTGCTAAGTTCGGTTTGGCGACGGTAATCCGGAGATCGTCGAGATCCTCTTCTACCTGCAGTTCGTAGGCATCGTGATCGTCATTCTTCCGCTACAAATACGGTTAGTAGATCTACCTTTAATCTTCCTATAACCCTCACCGTAATTTAGAAAACCTAATAAAAATTGATTACTAGATGTTATAGGATTCCAATACAAAATATGGATTAGATCTTTAACTCTAATTTTCTGTTTTGCCAAAACAGCGAACCCTAATTTCCGTAGAGTAGCGATGTGATGACCCTCGTCGAACAACAACTTCGGTACCAGGGAAGTGAAACTTGCCAACCTTGCTTTAGGCCATGATTTTAGGCCAATACTTTGTTTTAGCGTGAAAGAGACTAGACCGTGAAATGATAGCGGTCTAGGCGCAAATTCAATTCTAGCTTGACAACGAAGTTAGAATTTCCCTTGTCATGTCATGTCATACAATTGCCTGTCATGTTTAATTTTCTTAAACGATACGCAATTTTATTTCAAATAATTGTCATGTGCATCCATTTTACATACCATGTTGCATGTTGCATCGTAGCACACGCTACAAATCCTTGTACAAATCCGTGTTTCCGTGTTACCGGCTAGGCACCCGTTATGCGGGCATAACCCTACGCCATACGTGTTAAAATACTTCTTGGCTCGTGATCCAGAAGCGAGCATTACGTGTTCGAGGGTAATGCCCTGGCTCGACACACGTGGAGGGGTAGGGATAAACGGTCACTTGAGCGTAAGAGTTGGCCCGTACAGCCACTTTAGCTAAAGGGTAGAATCTCTGTGCACGACGTGCTTACAATTCTTGTACCTGTCTTGTAATTGTTTACTTGCCATGCCATGTTACTTGTCATGCTATAATTATGCCATAACCTAAACTACTGTTGTTCTCATTGCATAAATGCCATGTCATACTTTACTCTAGAACTGCTAGGTTATTACCACTTTCCTTTTTGTTTCCTTGCACAAGTCTTGTAGACTTGCTGACATGTGCCCCTTCTCTTTGGGTGACGCATGTTAGCGGCTGAGCCAGAGTTTTCTGTGGAGGGTGACGAGTTCGTGGAGTTCGTGCCCGATCATGTTGTTGACGTGGAGTACGAGGACATTGGTGACCATTCTTAGAGGCTGTTCAGAGTCGCTTGTTAGCTGCTGTTAGTTATCGGTGCGTTGCACCCTTGTTTTTACCTTTGTGCTTTGTTTGTTGGCCGTGCTTGGGCCTTAGACTCTTTCTTTAGCCTGGTGGCTCTTCTGGATGTTGAAACTTATTATTGTGGACAATTCTGAGATTTGAGAATTATATTTCTGTCTCTTCCTATATTATTATTTTTGTTCCGTTCGTGTTTACAGGGACCTGCCTATGATTTATTGACGCTTATCAGACTGCAGCTTCATAGCTCCACGTCTGAGCAGACCTTCTCACGTCTCGCCTCCATTTTAGGGAAGCGGGGCATGACAACATTGAAGCATGGGAGCTAGTACACAGCTTTTATAATGGACTCCAACCGGGCACCAAGCAAATCATAGATGCAACCGCCAATGTAGCCATTCTATCCAAGACACCGGATGAAGCTACGGCCCTATTAGAGGAGATGACCTCTAATAACCAATAATGGAGTGACGAGCGAGGACATTCTTCATCCTCCTTGAAGCCAACAAGCAAATATGAGGCCAAGGCCGTAGCGGAACTTTCTACGGAGTTTGACTCTCTCCACAAGGTCGTGGAGAGATTGGAGAAGTTGATCACCAAGCCGCATGGAACTCCCGCCACATCTACACCGGGAGGTAATATGAGTGATTGATAAGACCAATCTCAAGCTATGTTCATTGGAGGAGAGCACGGAGACAGTGCTATAGAGCAAAGACAATATGTTGCGGGGAACACCGGTTATTGGGCCAACCCGACCGCGAGGAATCATCCGGGCTTCTCGTACGCTAATAATGACGGAGCTTTACATCCACCGCCGCCGCAACAACCTCAAGCTCGACCTCCACCTCCACAACCTCAATATCAACCGAGAGGTCTGCCACAACAAAGCTACCCGCCTAGGCAACAAGGGGGACCATATAGGCCGCCTGGTTATAATCAAGGGTGGAGAGCTCCAAACCCACCATAAGCACAACTGAGATCGGATCATGAGGCTAGGGTGGAAGAATTTATGGTGGAGCAAAAGAAAATAAACGCTAGATTGATTGCACAACAAGACTCTCTCAATACCATGGTGGGTCAACTAACGGAGCAACTTACGTTGCTAAATAAAAATACTCAACAATTGCCGGCTCAACCGGAGCCTAATCCATGGAGCAATACCGGCCACATCAATGCGGTGGTGGCGGTTACTACTATGGGTGAGAAGGACACTACTCCCGTCATGGTTCAAATCAAGGAGCTCGTAGAGAAAATATTTGAGGACAAGGAGCCGGCAATTGAGGAGGAGCGCCCAAAAGAGCCGCTAGAAGGTGGAAATTCTGAAATTAAGAAGCCAAATGAGGAGCGCACCTACATGCCACCGGTGCCCTTTTCGCAACGGTTGGCAAGAGCTAAGATTGAGAAGCGGCTTGTCAAATTCCTTGAGTACTTAAGAGGAGTAAGCCTTAATTACCTTTCTTGGATGCTATCGTAAAGATCCCGTCATATGCCAAGTTCTTAAAGGACTTAATTTCGGGGAAGAAAAGAAAGGAGAAAATAATGCTTGCCGAGCAAGGAACTTGGCTCACCCGGAAGGATAAGGAGCCGACAAAATTCAAAGATCCCGGAAGCTTCCGCATCACATGCACACTTGGAGGATTCCCGCTACAAAAGGCTTTGGTAGACTTGGGAGCAAGTGTGAGCCTAATGCCCCTAAGCATGTTTAAGAGATTGAATACGGGGACCGACTTGAAGCCAACGGAAATGAGAATACAACTTGCGGATGGTCGAGTTACTAGGCCGGTGGGGATTGCGAAGGACATACCGCTCCAAGTTCCGGGAGGAATACGATTGCCGTGCGACTTCGTCGTTATGGACGTCAAGGAGGATGGTGATACTTCACTTATACTCGGACTCCCATTCTTAGCCACCGCCGGTGTGATAGTCGACGTGAGGGAAGGTACGTTATCTTTGAATGTCGGAAACATCGAGGTTGAGTTCCATATCCCTAAAGCGATGAAGCACATGCCCTACCAAGAGGATGTCGACTATGTGGACCTCCTTGACGAGGTGATCGACGCAGCCATTCCACACTCTATTGGAGCCATACACGATGACGGCCTTGAAGAAGGCCAATCTTCTAGCAATGGAGAAAAGTTGGAAGATCCTCCGGATAGCTCTATGGGTGATGACAAAGAAGACGATGCTGATGTCGCAAGAATAAGGGAGCTATGCAAGCTCTCCACGACCAACAATTTGAAGAAAGCTCCGCCGGACGAGAGATCGGCATCACTGGTGAAGAAAGAGATTGGTACAAGCTCAAGCTTGGGGGACTTATCTCCCAACACTACCTATGATGAGGGGGAGTCGAGGAATGATCACGAATATCAACAACCAAATCCAAGTGGCCTTCCTGGCAAATTTGACGGGCGCATCTCGTATGCGCCAAATATCACGCACTAAACGAAAATCATAAGGGGTCGAGCTCAAGACCTTAAACAAGCGCTTGTCGGGAGGCAACCGACGGTTTTATACTGATTTTAGTTGAATTCTCTTTTTTGTTTTAGATTTTTCTTAGTGTTAGAGTCTAGAGTCGATAAAAATCGTGACGACGGGCTCTATTTTTCATGACAGGAGATAGAGAACGAGAAATCATTCATATGGAGGATGAGCATGGCAAGGGAGAGCACTCCAGGAACGTGCTCAGGCCTTAGGAAGAGGAAGAAACTGACGGGAGCGAGAAAAAACAGAGATTAGAGTAAAAACAAAGAGCCGAGGCTGAAAATTGTAAGCCACTCTGCCGAGTGTACATGTCACTCGGCCGAATGAAGACTCTACTCGGCCGAGTAGAGTACTGATCAGGGAAGATCCTACAGACCCACTCTTTGTTATTTTTTGTAGTTTACAGTACTATTGCCACTCGGCTGAATGACTATGTTACTCGGCCGAGTGAATCAGATACCCTTCACGCTTCAAAAATCGCTGAGTGGCCTTGCCACTCGGTCGAGTGGAACTTGTCCATTCGGCCGAATGGAAAAAGTTACTCGGCCGAGTCGTAAGTATTGTGAGAATTTGAAAAAAAATTTATCGCATGCTGTTCGGCCGAGTGAACGCGTCACTCGGCCGAGTGAACGCGTCACTCGGCCGAGTCGCTACATCCCTATATACTCAGCGGGCACGGCACGCAATCCAAAACCCCCAATTTTCCAAAACGCCTTCGCAATCACCCGATGCCGCTTCGACTCACACACCCGAATTTCTCCCTCATTGCCCGAGCCGCCACTGTCCGGTCGTCGTGCACCCCGCTGCCAACAGCCAACCTCCTCCCCGCCGTCGGTCACCGTCGGCGTCGCCGCCCTATGCCGTTTCGCCTCCATTACGCCCCAAATTCCTCGTTTCTCGCCCATTTCTCCTATCCGTATACCCATTTCGCCCCAAATTCAAATTAATTCATATATACATCTATTATCCCCTTTCTTTCCCATATATATTGATTATCATTCGCTGATTTGGTTGTTTGTGTTTCAGGTTAGCTGGGGGGAGCTTGGAGGAGATTTCGGACGCTCCAGACCAGAGCTTCGCAGAGGAGGCGATTTCTTCGCACTCTTCATATTTTGCTCTCGCGGTGTGCTCATGTATACTCGTTCCATTTTATAGCGCGTCGCATTTTCATTTGGGTGGGCACGTCTCGCGGCGCACATGCCGCTACGCCTTAGGCCATGCACTCGGGATCCCGCTTCCAAGCGGAAGAAGTCAGGTGATCCTGGCTCCTCTTTCGCTAGGGCAGACTCCCCTCCACCTAGCCCACCTCCACCCACACAGCCACCTCCTACCGCACCCATTCCACCACCTGCACAGCTTGCCCCCACGTTCGATGCAATAGGGATCACGTTCAGAAATGACGCTCAGCGCACCAAATTTGAGTGTATCTCCCATCGCTCGATCGTACCCACTAGGTTCGTGAACCTAGCTAACCTTGAGCGCCTGGGGTCCTAGAGGGACTACTCCAGTTGTATGACAACATGGGGTGGCGTGATTTCTTGGCGGTGTCGGCGGACACTTACATCCGCCCGACACTAGAGGTCCTTAGCTCTATTGACCGGACCCCTAGAGGATGTTCCTTTCGCCTGATGGATCAGGAGTGCGAGGTCACTTTTGACATGCTCCGAGCATTCTTCCAGTGGCCCGCCGTCCCGACCCAGACCGTGCCTACAGCCCCACGCACATCCCACCCCCATCATTCGACACCCACGCTTTTTGGACTCGGATCACAGGATCACCCCTTGCCTTTGACCCTAGTCGGGCCAATGCCTCTGTCGTCGTCCACCCGTGCCTCCGCATTGCATAGCATCTTATGGCAACCACTTTTCTTGCGAGGTACGAGCTCGGGACGTTGTCGACGCCAGATCTCTACATGCTCTACGTGATGACACGTTCTAGGGTCTTTGATGGAGGCGACATTTTGGTCCCTGCCATTGAGATTGATATCACCAGTTGGTACATCGACCGCATCATTATTTCTGTCGGCGCTTGGACGCCTATCTGTTACGACGGTCTGATTACCCTCTTGGCCCTTTTGTGCAGAGTTGACCTCCCTGCTGGCTTGCTGAGACCACCGGGCCCTACCTCCACTCCATAGATGTCATGGCCCGGATGAGGATGCTGCGTCCTCATGGTCAGCACCACTGGGTGTGGCTGCACGGTCCCCACGGTGCCGATTACATGATTCTTTCGAGCCCTGCTCGGACACATATTGGACCTACGGGCAGTGAGTGGATTACACCGATGGATCTCCTCATCCCCGTCGCATACGTGCTAGAGCCTGAGGGTGCTCAGTAGGAGCCCCTCCTTCCACCACTTGACCCCGTGATCCCTCAGCCTGCACCTGCTTTGTCTGCGCCTCCCGACACCTCTGTCCACACTTATGTTAGTGTCGGGAGCACTTTAGCTGAGTCCACCCACACCACCACCACCACTGTGCCCATGTCGATAGATCCTATTTCTGCTGCTAGCCCTGAGCGTCCCCCCACCGTAGTTGAGTGCGACGAGCCTTCTTTTGCTTCCGCGGTCAAGACCCTATCCTCACTTTTGTTCTCGACTCCTGGGGAGTCATTTTCTGCACATTTCACGACCTCCCTAGTCATCGACCTCACTGTCTCCACCGGCACTGTATTCTCGGAGAGTGTCATGACGTCTGTCCCCACGTCCGTGTCACTGACCTGTCTGCCTGCCTCATTGCTTACCACCACTGCCATTTCTACTGCTGCTCCATCCACTTCGACCATTTCCGTGTCTCAGCCTCCCACAGAGGCTGACGACACTAAGTGAGCACATCACCACCTCACCACCCCACTGTCGCACCCATCCTTTACAGTAGCCGAGCGAGACAGCACCGCTCTTCACTTGTTCTTCCTGCTTGACCCTCTGCTCTACCTCCCCCTGACACCCTAGTTCAGCACCTCCGTGCTCTTGAGGGGACGGTGAGTGGACTTAGAGCAGATTTTCGGGCTCTCTCCGTCACTGTTAGTGATGTCCAGACCCGCGTTGCATTGCTTCCTGGTATTCAGGCTTGCCTGAACTAGATTCTTGAGCGTCAGCCTCAGCCACCCACCCCCACCCAGTAGCCTCCATGACCACCACCTCCACCACAAGACGGTGCTGGTGCGCCCCTCCCACCTAGGCACACATGGGATGCCTTCGATATTTTTGCTGTTGTTACGCTGAATATTTCTGATCTGCTTTTTGCACCCCTCCTCCACACACGTTTTGGTCACTTTTTGGTCATATCTGTTTATATCTTTTTGGGAGTGAGGGAGTACTTTTGGGGACACCTATATGGCACTATTTTGATCTCTGCATGCATTATTTGCATTCCCATCGCATTTCATTGTTTTCCTTTTTATTTTATTTTTTTATTTTTATTCTCATGCATGCATCCTCACCCGCCCAACCCACATTTTTTTGCCTCTCGGTGTGCCACACTTTGCACATTGAGGACACTGTGCACTTTAGCTTGGGGGAGTGAGTTCTCACGCGCTTTTTATTTTGTCGCCTTTTTTTCCCCACATTTCTTCGTTTTTACACTTATTTTCACCCACTTTTTCATTTTTTTACATGCATCACATTTTCTTATTTTTTTGAGTGTGATGCAATGTACAGTAGTTTTTATTCTCTTTTCTCCTCATTTCTTTTATCCTTTTGCTAGAGATGAATTTTCTGTGATGATAATGACGTGGTGTTAGCTTATCTCTATATACATATTATCTTGTCATGCCATAGTTTTTATTTCAGATATCGTATGCTATGTCTTGCTGTGCATTTGAGATAGTTACCCGCACTTTCATGTATGTATATGGAGGAAATTATTTTATTAGCTGAGTCTGATGATTTTTACCATATACTCTTCATAGAAAACACACCAAGCTTCACGCATTGATTGCTTATATCTGGAGTACTGCTTTCTTTTCTTATATCACTTCTTATTGCATGAAAATTGTACGCTTCACTTTCAGGTTGATTGAATATATGATAGGCTGATATAACTGGATTAGTTTACTTTCTGAGATTAAACTGAGTAGATTACATTACTCTGCTGAAATTTGTCGTGCACATTCAATAGAGTGAACCGAGTGTTACATATATTTCTTTCTCCACATATCTTGAGCATTATTTCTATACTTAAAATCATTGGTGAATCTCCCTTTAGCGATTCTTATATTGGCATTCTCCCCCGCTATAAAAATTCATGCTCCATACCCCTAAAATCAAAAAGAAAAAAATTATTCTTGTATATCTTTCTATCTTTTGATTTGGGATCACAGTCGTATATATGATTGAAAAAAAACAAAAACAAAAAAAGAGGAAAAAAGAGAAGAGCAGAACAGAAAAGAGAAAAGAAGTTCATATATGATCCCATCTCATACTCTTTCTCTCTTGCTTCCCCTTTTTTTTTATTTTTATACTTTTGGAGCTTTAAAATGGGGAATAAGCTTATTGATTTATCTTATGCCACCACGCTTATAGATCAGATTGGGGGAGAGGATCCAATGATGTGTGAGAGAATGACTACTTGATTGTGCATGACAACCTAAGCTAGGTAATTTTCTATACTCGGTGAGATTACTAAAAGTTTTTACGAAATCCAGGAATTGAAACTTAGCATGCATTTTATGAAGACCATACCTTTCTATTCTTATTGATCCAGTTTGTGTGATATCTCTTATACTCCAAATAGAAAGCATTCAATTGAAAAGTGTGTGGTCTATGATTATGTATACCGCTTTAGATGCTTAATTCTAGAATGATTCAATATTTCATACTATTTTGCTATTCTTGGGTTTCTATTTTGAATGCAGCTATATGATTATGATATCGAGATAAAAATCTTTGGCATGTGTTTTATATTCGTCGTATGCTATATGAGTAAGCAAAACCCACGTCCTGAGAAAATGATCTAGCACCTCCCTCTTTGTTTTCTTTCCTATCTTCTATCTCTTTCGTTTTTCCTTTTCTTTATTTTCCGACGGGTTCGCCTTTTGCTTGTCTTCCTCGAGGACGAGTAAGAGGTAAGCTTGGAGAATTTGATCACTCCATATTTTATACCTTTTTTCTGCATGTTTTCATGACGTTTTGATTGTCCATATTGCGTTTTTCACGATTATTCGACAATATTGCAATGCTTTTCATTATTTCTTGTTTTTGTCGTATTTCAGGAAATATGGAGAGATTTGGAACGAAAATGAGATCAATGAGTTTCACGCACTTTGGAGTGTCGCCCATGGCTTATTTAAGGACTTATCAGTGATGGAGGATGAGCGGAAGAAGAAGGAATTTGATAGGAGCGACGAGGAAGCGAAACGGAGGAGAAATGAGCTCAGGAGTACCTCACTCGGCTGAGCAAGACTGCTCATTCGGCCGAGTGACGGATCAAACTCGCCCGAGTAGAACGGATACGCAACGAAGATTTCAGACGTTCACTCGACCGAGCAAGGATTTTCGTTCGGCTGAGTAAGAAAGATCACTCGCCCGAGTCAGGAAATTCAGACAGAAAAGAGCCAAAGCTACTAGAAAATCTAAGGAAGCTCACTCGGCCGAGCAAGATAGCTACTCGGCCGAATGAAGAAGCCTACTCGGCCGAGCCATCCCGAGAGACGGACCCTGAAAACCCTGAAGTTACTGTTATTTTACTGGGTTTGTCACTCGGGCGAGTGACAAGGGTCACTCGGCCGAGTGACCCTCTCCGCCTGCTGCTAGGAATGCGAATTCTGGGCTGTGCAGGGGCGGTTTTGTCACGATTTTTTGGACGATTTTGGCTTGTATTTAAGCCCTGTTTTTACCCTAGTTTCAGGAGAGACTTGAATTATTTTTAAAGAGTTCTTTTAGGTTTTTGACGGCTACTCTTTGGAGAAATCTCAACTGGAAATCATTGGCTACACCTTTGGTTTGTTCTTTCTTGTTAAAACTCAATTTTTATGAATTGTTTCTCTATTGCAATGAATTGTGCCGTGATTATTATTGCTATTTCTGAGATTTTCATGATGATTAATGAGTAGTTCTGTCGTTCTAGGGCATAGGGATGAACCCTATGGACCCGATCTTTTGAATTGTTACGAATGTATGGATTTGTTGCTAGAATTGATAATGGTTAGGTTGTGATTGATATATTGCGAGTAGCTAGGAATTCATATCGATTGGGATTTGCAAGAGATTGGATCCCAATTGATAGGAAGACCTAGATATTTGATTTAGATTGATAATTGAATTTCTCTAGACTTGGTTTGCAAGAGATTGGACCAAAGCAAGGATTTTTAATTATTGATCTATACTAATATTCGTTTGCAAGATATTCGACGAATACGAATTATCATAAACCTAGATCGTAGCTCGAGTTTGCACGAGAGTGGACTCGAGATGCGATTGGACAATGATGTCGTTCTTCACGCTAGAGGCTTAGGCTAGGGTTTGCATGAGAGTGGGCCCTAACCTAGGTTTGCTATAGACCGGTAATAGCGCGAGAGCGTGAGCTTGGTTCTACATTAAGTTGTGACTAGTTCACCTATATTCAAGCTTAGCAACAATGAAATTTAGGATTCAGAAGGATGAGAGATGGTCCGCAGTAGGGATTTCCTATCCCTAGACGTTTTATTATATTGATATTTCTTGCTATTGAACGATTGTGACTATACACCACTCTTGATAGCTAGGTAATTAAAGTGAGATACTGTCAATTGTCCTCCCTGTGTTCGATACCTGCTCGCCACTACACCGTGCGCTTGCGGTAAAACTACAAGTCGTTTTTCGGGTGTATATCCGGACGCGATCACATTCCATTGCGCACTTACTTCAAATGAGTTCAACCGCATCTCCATGTACAAAACGGCCAACGAAATTTGGCATACATTGGAGATTTCTCATGAAGAGACTTCGAAGGTAAAGAAATCTAAACAATACATATTTAGATCTAAATATAAGTTGTTTAAGATGCAGGAAGGTGAAAACATCTCGAAGATCTTCACAAGGTTCACAGAAATCGTGAATGCTTTGGAAGGACTTGAGAAGGTGATTTTCCAAGAGGATCGAGTGGAGAAGATTCTTGACTCGCTTACATCTCAATGGGAGTCAAAGGCCAACGGAATTTTGGAGTCAAATGACATGTCCAAATACACCATTGAGGAGTGCATTGGGAATCTCATGGTGTATGAAGTGAAGCTTCAACACAAGAAGGAGATTTAACCATCCAAGCTCGAGAAGCAAGAGAAGCAAAGGGGGGGTTACATTCCATGCCGAGAAGGAGCCAATCGAGTGGAGAAAGAAATTCATCGAGAAGCTTTGAGTGAAGAAGATGGAAAAGAAGATGCTAGCGATGATGATTTCATCGAGCTTGCCAAGCAATTCAAGGCATTCCTTAAAGGCAAGCAACGTAAATCTTTGTCCAAGTTTGCCTCCAATTCTAACAAGGTTCCTACTTGTTACACTTGCAGTGGTAAAGGCATCGCTCTACCGAAAGCCCTTCCAAACCCTCCAAACATTAATACCAAGGGAAAGGAAAGATACATTGGAAAGACAAGTCCAAATTCAAGAACCAAAAGAAGGGACTTGTCGACACATTCGATGACTCTGATGAGAATTTGTCACGCCCCGCTTCCCAAAAACGTGGAGGCGAAGCGTGAGAAGGTCCGCTCAGACTTGAAGCTACAAAGCTGCAAGTCCGATAAGCGTCAATCAACTTTAAACTGCATGTCCTTGCAACGTGAAAAGAAACAAAGATAATATTAACGAAGGAGACAAAAGAAACATCTCAGAATATCCATAATAATAAATCTCAACATCACAAAAAAAGCCACCAGGCTAAAAGAAAAGAGTCTAAAAGAGGCCGAGCATGGCCAACAAAAGTACAAAGTACAGAAACAAAGTAATGGTGCAAGCACCGACATCTAACAGCAACCTAAAGCAAAAGCAACGCCAACAGTCTCTAAAACTGGTCTCCGGTGTCCACGAACTCCCCGACGAACGTAGGCTCAGTGTCAGCAAACACCACGTCCTCAGCAACTGTCTCTGGCTCAGGGTCTAACATGTGACACCCAAAGAGAAAGGGGCACATGTCAGCAAGTCTGGAAGACTTGTGCAAGGAAACTGCAAGCAGGTAAAAGTAAAGCAACCTAGCAGTTCTAGCATGGTACAATGACATGGCAGTTAAAGTAATGAGTGCAACAAGTAGAGTGAAGTACGAGCATGGCATGGCATGGATGACAAGTATTACATGAATCATTCACAAGACAAGTACAAGACAAGGAAAGTAAGCACCTCGTGCACAGAGATTCCGCCTTTTGGCTAGAGTGGCTGCGCGGGCCAACTCCTAAGCTCAAGTGATCGTTTATCCCTACCCCTCCACGTGTGTCGAGCCAGGGCCTTACCCCCAAATGGGAATGCTCGCTTCTGGAACACGATCCAGGAAGTGTTTTATCTTGTTGGTCTAGGGGTGCACCTAGCCAGACAAGGGAGTACAAGTACAAGTATTGTAGCGTGTGCTACCAATGCGACATTCAATGCATGGATGACATGACATGACAAGTAGTAAGGCGTACAGGTAAGGAAAGTAAACGTGACAGTTTAGTACGCATAAACAACAAGTTTTAAGGGTTGGATCTAGCTTCGTTGTCAAGCTAGATCAATTAGGTGACGGATCTAGTTTCGTTGTCAAACTAGATCAAGTAGGCGTCTAGCCAGCTATCATTTCACTGACTAGTCTCTTTTACGCTAAAAACAAGGAAGTGGCCTAAAAACATGGCCCTAAGCAAGAGTTGGTAAGTTTCACTTGCCTGCAACTATCATGTCAAGAAAACACCGTCCAACGAGTCCATAGTCACGATTCCTACGTGCACAAGTCCACCGGCCTACATCCGTTTTATTAATCTTGATTAGTGAGTTCTAAAACATTTAAAATACTTTAAAATACTGATTTTTAGTCTTGATTATCATGCAATTGGGTTGGGGGTCCTAGGGGTGCAAAGCGTTACCTCAACACGACGCGAAAGCTACACCGGCGTCGGGTAGCAACGCCGGGGGGTTGGAATAATAATATCGCGCTCCAAGTCCAGATTCCAATTAGATTCCTCGCTGGAAGTTTCAGAGCAATCAATCGGAGCGACGATTCCAGATTCCAAAGCTAGCACGTGCGACGACGGGCTACGACGGTCGCAACGCCGTCGTACGCGGCAAGTCGTCGAAGAGAACGCGCCTAGGTGGGGCCCACAGTAGTCCTAGGGACCTTTGGGGGACCCACAATACCTCTGGAGAACTTGGGGGCCCACGGAAGCAAGTGGTGCGACGGATGCGGGGTTGCGACGAGTGGCTCTCGGTCGTACACAGCCAATGCAGGGAAATCTCTCGGTCGCTGCTGGGGAACGGGGCTGTGCGGCGCTTGGGGGTGTGCAGCAGTGCGGGTGCGGGGGCCTCCTTCGGTCAGATCGGGGGATCGGGTCGGTCATGCGCTTGGATGCGAGGCTGCAACGTTGCAGCGTTGCAATCGTCGGTCGGTGCGGGCGGCCCGATCGGTCAGGCGCTGTGTGGAGCGGGGCGACAAGGCGGGGTCGATGCGGAGCGCTGTGCGGAGCGGATGCGGAGCGGATGCGAGCCAAGCCCTCGGTCAGACCGAGGGAACGGAGCGGGTGATGCGATGCGATGCGACCGGCGATGGATGCGGGGGCGGCTAGTGGTCAGAGCGGGAGATTTGTGGTGGTTTTCTCGGTCGGTGCGGGGGCTGAACGTCGCAACGTTGCGACGAATCGTCGCAACGTCCAATTTGGGTTTTGGAAGAGGCTAGGGCTAATTTCTTGCGAAAATAGGTCTTCCTAGGGGTTGCTTATATAGTATAGATGGGTTGACTAGGTCTAGGGCTAAATCTAATAGGATTAGAAGTTTAAAATAATTTAAAATTTGAAATTCAACTTCTCCAACTCACCCAAGGATTTGACTTGGTCCAAATGAGCTGGAAATTGGCTCAAAAATTCTTTAAAACGTTTAAAACTCAAATAAATTTTATTTGGCCGAAAATAATTTATAAATTAATTATTAAAAATAATATAAAACTTGTTAAAAATATAAAAGTGGTCAAATAAACTCCAAAAATTATAAAATAAATATAGGGATGATCGTGATGACGAAAGTGAGCTAACTAAGAAGACGGATCTCAAATTCGATGTCGGACGACGAAACTAAAAATAGAAACGTCTCCCGTCAAGAGTGAGAATCGTCACGTCTCATCGAGTAAGTTTAAATTGTGGAAAAACGACTCGAGAAGTGTCGTTTCAAGATAGTGCCACTATTTAATACTCTCAGAGACGTTCACAACGGCATATCACACAAAAGTGTTCACAATCAAATAAAGTCTAAAATAAACACGTGCACGATCAAAAGCACGTGCACGAACAAAGTACAACGAAAAGTGGTCGTTACATCCTCCCCACCTTAGAATAAAGTCCGTCCTCGGACTTTCTAATATATTTAGTCGCTCTAATAACTACCCCAGTCAAGTCACATTATATTTCAAACCAGGTATAGCTATTACAAGTGCTTACATATGCATTAAGTAGTCAAACATTAACACTACCAACACGTCTATATATATATACATTCACGCACGTTATACACTTATACTCATTATAGATCAGTCAATTTTATACATGTATTCAATCATATATACAAGCATACATCCCTTATATAACCACTATTCACAAAACAATAGTTCAGATACTCGTATAAGTATAATCTCATTCTAGCAAATGCAATCGTTGACCTACGTATAGATAGCTACCTATGCTCAAACAACATGGGTATACTACTCCCTACTATTTCCTAGTATACATCCAATACTAAGCACATCAACATAAGCAGTCACCCATACCATTATTAAGTCAAGTTTCACTATATATATTCACCACTACTATAGTTTCATAATATTTAGTCATTCAAATGCATTCAAATATTTCACCATACATTCACATTACGTACGGTCCTATAACTGTATTTACGACACGCCATATATGCCATAGTCATCAATACCTATAACTAAGCACATACTTACCCGTGCATGGTGCACACCCATACACGCTAACATTTCATTTACGCATACCAATCATACCATTATATTACTAGCACATCTACACACCTAGTTTTAGCTAGTACACATACGTTCACACGAGCAAGTCCGTAGTAGGTAACTATATCACAAGACCAACACCTATAACTATATACTGGTGTAGCGACCCACAGTCATGTGCGTAACTCAACCAGGCACAAACACTTCTATCACTATACATACATCAAGCATTGCTATGTTCAAACTACAAACATACATTCAATATACTTATAGTATACCCACTCAAGCTTGAGTGAGACTCAACTCACATATCAGAATATTCTATATACGTAACACGGCATTCATACCTATACCAATATCACTCCAATATTTATATATATGTCTACCAATACAATCATATGCATACCATAAGTCAGTCACACTTAATATTTAGTCAGGTAATACTTACATAGTTCAATCACTCTATATACCATAATAATAATAATACAGACATCAGCACACGTATAATTATAATACACTCCCTAATACATGCACACGTATTCATCGTATAATCACTCACGTGTAACATATATATTCGCACCATAGCCTACTAACTATAACTGGTGTACCAATACCTATTACTATTATCACACCTAGCATACATATAGTTTCACCAGCATATTGCTTCAATCATTATAAGTATCCCCTAATTACCTACACCCTATTAGGTACTCCTACACTAAATCTCATATACACAGGCACCCCTAGTATGGTATAGCTACCCACACACCAAACTATAACTACCAACATGCAAACATCTTCACACATCATGAATAACTCCGAGTATATATAACATACAATAAGCAACCATTAATATACCATGGGAGAGTACACTCATTCAAGCCAACATATGCGAAATTTGAAAACTGTCGTACTTCAAAAGTTGAAATCCTCGTCTGGAAAGAAATATTTGGAGATCGATAAAACGTGTTGTTTCAGAATAAGTTTGAGTCGAATATTCATAATAAGAGAAAATGGTCTATTGGTTTAAAAAAATCATTATAAAAGGAAGTAAAATCATTTACATGAATATTAAGGACGTGGTTTAGAAAATATTATACGTCGGTAGTTTAATATAATGTTTGTGAAAGTCAAAAAGAAATCAAGTAACGGAAAGATTTAAACTCATGTCAAATGCCTTCAAAACTTTTAGGTTATGGAAAATTTTAAAATAATCAATATCGAAACTACTTTTCAAAGGAACCAGTATTTGCAAAAATGAAAAAAACTGATTTACACACGGCCCTTAGCATGCGAGCACAACGAACCTGATACAGTTATATAAAAATAACTGAAAGTATATATGGTGCACGGAAAAATAATATTAACTTCGTAGTGAAATTATCAAAACTGTAGTAAAGCTTTAAAACCAAACTATGGGAAGTCTGGGCCAGGAATAGTAATTTCTTAAAATTTTGAAATAGCGTAAACGATGAGCATAAAACCGACTGGCTAAAGGCTGAAATTCCAGGTGACTTGAAAGTATATTAAAGTAAACACGACGTATCATTCGAATAACGCATATAAGAAGGAAAATTATAAATCGAATTGGGCAAGGCTAAAGTATAGTTCAGAAAGAAATTAATATATGAAAGGAAATATGTATTTTCATAGGTACAAAAGTATAGGCTGAAGAAGTATTATAAACTATTATTCAAGAATTTTGACAAAAGTTTTTTAAAAAATTTAAATCAACGAGGAGCATGAAGTATAAGTATGTATACATATTAAAATTTGAACTCATTTAAAACTTAGGGAAAGAGGAAATCAAAAGAGAATGCTTTCAGAAGGTTCAAGATTTGCAATGGAGAGATTTGAAAATTGACGACGATTGTCATGAGGCGATCTCGGGAATCGAGGCAAGGAAAACGGTCAGATGTTCAAAACATACATACGCCTAGGATATGGCCCAGGGTACCTACGGAAAAACTCCTACGGTCGTCCAACTCAAGTTTAAGAAACTTAGCGCTAGGTCTTTCTAAGGGAGCTAGGTGATAATGAAATGCGCTCGGCTTGGTCCATAATCGATGAACCCAAGCGAACGACTGAAGGAAATTCTAGAAGTCTTGATATGGTCAGGGGTAGACGAGGACCACTAAGGTATCTCCTATGACGATTAAATCAATTCTCAGCAATGGCTCTAATTAACAGTCTAACAATCAACCCTATTTGCAAACAATCATATGCAAGCATAATTTAACAAGTCAGGACTAACTAAGGGAAGAAACAACTAGGTCGAGAGTTACCTGCGATAACCTCATCCACAGTCTCGCTCTCCACTGCCGTCAGCGGATAAGCCTGCTCCCTTGGATGCATGGCCTGCTGAAAAGCCTGCTTCTGCGGAACGAGGGCTGGTCCACGACTTGCAGGTACATGTACTTTCTGCTGTAACGACTGTGCAGCGATGGGTTCCTTCCAAGGTTGGTTAGACTTCGGACACTCCTTCATAGTGTGAGTAGGATCTCCACAGATCAGGCACTGGCCCAGCCTCTTCCTGCACTGTTTCTTCTCATGACCAATCTTGCTACAATGATGGCACACCTTCCGACTTGGCCCAGTTACTGGTGCTTCCTGCTGCGGAATTCCCTCTGATGCCTTCCGCAATTGATTTGCATGCCGACAATCCTTCGCTGAATGAGTAGCAGCACCACAAATCAAACACCAGCCTAGAAATCTTCTGCACCGTACCTTGATGTGCCCGGTCTTGCCACAGAAATAGCAAGTCTTCAGAGTAGGTCCGCCACCAACTCGAGTCTGTCGTCTTCTCGCCATCTAACGACATAGAAAACGAACAAAAATTTAGACTCCATAGCTTAATGACTTAGATGTTGTAATTTATTTAATGGACATTCCGTTATTACCGTTGTTCCGTTAATTCGCAATTGCAAGATTGGACCTGCATGGGCCACCAACAAAACCTGTCACGCCCCGCTTCCCAAAAACGTGGAGGCGAAGCGTGAGAAGGTCCGCTCAGACTTGAAGCTACAAAGCTGCAAGTCCGATAAGCGTCAATCAACTTTAAACTGCAGGTCCTTGCAACGCGAAACGAAACAAAGATAATATTAACGAAGGAGACAAAAGAAACATCTCTGAATATCCATAATAATAAATCTCAACATCACAAAAAAAACCACCAGGCTAAAAGAAAAGAGTCTAAAAGAGGCCGAGCATGGCCAACAAAAGTACAAAGTACAGAAACAAAGTAATGGTGCAAGCACCGACATCTAACAGCAACCTAAAGCAAAAGCAACGCCAACAGTCTCTAAAACTGGTCTCCGGTGTCCACGAACTCCCCGACGAACGTAGGCTCGGTGTCAGCAAACACCACGTCCTCAGCAACTGTCTCTGGCTCAGGGTCTAACATGTGACACCCAAAGAGAAAGGGGCACATGTCAGCAAGTCTGGAAGACTTGTGCAAGGAAACTGAAAGCAGGTAAAAGTAAAGCAACCTAGCAGTTCTAGCATGATACAATGACATGGCAGTTAAAGTAATGAGTGCAACAAGTAGAGTGAAGTACGAGCATGGCATGGCATGGATGACAAGTATTACATGAATCATTCACAAGACAAGTACAAGACAAGGAAAGTAAGCACCTCGTGCACAGAGATTCCGCCTTTTGGCTAGAGTGGCTGCACGGGCCAACTCCTAAGCTCAAGTGATCGTTTATCCCTACCCCTCCACGTGTGTCGAGCCAAGGCCTTACCCCCGAACAGGAATGCTCGCTTCTGGAACATGAGCCAGGAAGTGTTTTATCTTGTTGGTCTAGGGGTGCACCTAGCCAGACAAGGGAGTACAAGTACAAGTATTGTAGCGTGTGCTACCAATGCGACATTCAATGCATGGATGACATGACATGACAAGTAGTAAGGCGTACAGGTAAGGAAGGTAAACGTGACAGTTTAGTATGCATGAACAACAAGTTTTAAGGGTTGGATCTAGCTTCGTTGTCAAGCTAGATCAATTAGGTGACGGATCTAGTTTCGTTGTCAAACTAGATCAAGTAGGCGTCTAGCCAGCTATCATTTCACTGACTAGTCTCTTTTACGCTAAAAACAAGGAAGTGGCCTAAAAACATGGCCCTAAGCAAGAGTTGGCAAGTTTCACTTGCCTGCAACTATCACGTCAAGAAAACACCGTCCAACGAGTCCAAAGTCACGATTCCTACGTGCACAAGTCCACCGGCCTACATCCGTTTTATTAATCTTGATTAGTGAATTCTAAAATATTTAAAATACTTTAATATACTGATTTTTAGTCTTGATTATCATGCAATTGGGTTGGGGGTCCTAGGGGTGCAAAGCGTTACCTCAACACGATGCGAAAGCTACACCGGCGTCGGGTAGCGACGCCGGAGGGTTGGAATAATAATATCGCGCTCCAAGTCCAGATTTCAATTAGATTCCTCGCTGGAAGTTTCAGCGCAATCAACCGGAGCGACGATTCCAGATTCCAAAGCTAGCACGTGCGACGACGGGCTACGACGGTCGCAACGCCGTCGTACGCGGCAAGTCGTCGAAGAGAACGCGCCTAGGTGGGGCCCACAGTAGTCCTAGGGACCTTTGGGGGACCCACAATACCTCTGGAGAACTTGGGGGCCCACAGAGGCAAGTGGTGCGACGGATGCGGGGTTGTGACGAGTGGCTCTCGGTCGTACACAGCCAATGCAGGGAAATCTCTCGGTCGCTGCGGGGGAACGGGGCTGTGCGGCGCTTGGGGGTGTGCAGCAGTGCGGGTGCGGGGGCCTCCTTCGGTCAGATCGGGGGATCGGGTCAGTCGTGCGCTTGGATGCGAGGCTGCGACGTTGCAACGTTGCAGCGTTGCAATCGTCGGTCGGTGCGGGCGGCCCGATCGGTCAGGCGCTGTGCGGAGCGGGGCGACAAGGCGGGGTCGATGCGGAGCGCTGTGCGGAGCGGATGCGGAGCGGATGCGAGCCAAGCCCTCGGTCAGACCAAGGGAACGGAGCGGGCGATGCGGTGCGATGCGAGCGGCGATGGATGCGGGGGCGGCTAGCGGTCGGAGCGGGAGATTTGCGGTGGTTTTCTCGGTCGGTGCGGGGGCTGAACGTCGCAACGTCCAATTTGGGTTTTGGAAGAGGCTAGGGCTAATTTCTTGCAAAAATAGGTCTTCCTAGGGGTTGCTTATATAGTATAGATGGGTTGACTAGGTCTAGGGCTAAATCTAATAGGATTAGAAGTTTAAAATAATTTAAAATTTGAAATTCAACTTCTCCAACTCACCCAAGGATTTGACTTGGTCCAAATGAGCTGAAAATTGGCTCAAAAATTCTTTAAAACGTTTAAAACTCAAATAAATTTTATTTGGCCGAAAATAATTTATAAATTAATTATTAAAAATAATATAAAACTTGTTAAAAATATAAAAGTGGTCAAATAAACTCCAAAAATTATAAAATAAATATAGGGATGATCGTGATGACGAAAGTGAGCTAACTAAGAAGACAGATCTCAAATTCGACGTCGGACGACGAAACTAAAAATAGAAACGTCTCCCGTCAAGAGTGAGAATCATCACGTTTCATCGAGTAAGTTTAAATTGTGGAAAAACGACTCGAGAAGTGTCGTTTCAAGATAGTGCCACTATTTAATACTCTCAGAGACGTTCACAACGGCATATCACACAAAAGTGTTCACAATCAAATAAAGTCTAAAATAAACACGTGCACGATCAAAAGCACGTGCACGAACAAAGTACAACGAAAAGTGGTCGTTACAGAATTCTAGTGACGAAGAGGGAGATGACAAGGAGCAAGCCCACATGTGCTTTATGGCAAAAGAGGAAGAGTTTTGTTAAGCTCTAGTGAGGAGGAAAGTGATGGTGAAGAAAAGAAGGAGCCAAAGCTGCCCTATGAGGAGCTTGAGTATCGTTTCAATGTGGCCTCCAACGTGGCAAGTAAGTGTATCGACTCATATGATAAATTGAAAGAAACATTTAAGAATACTATGAGTATGGTGCATGCTTTAGAATCTTCTAGTGTAAATACTAATGATGCTTTGCATATTTGTGACATTAGTGAGAGAGAGAGACACTTCTCTCTCCAGTTAAGGATTTGAGCATTTCTAATGAAAAATTATTAGCTCAAAATCTTAGCTTAGAAACTTGCATTCAACAAATTACGTTGAAATGCGAAGAGAAATCCCAAAAGCTCAAAAACTATGTTTATTCTAGGGATTCATTCCACGGTTTGCTTGAAAAACAACATCCGACAAACCATAGAGGAGGTTTGGGATACAATCCAAAGGTGGTTACCAAACCCACCTCTAATTCTTATTTTGGTGTAAATACAAGAAACATTGCAAACGCACATAAGAAGAATCATCATGCTTTCTTGTACAACAATAACACCAATAAGAAGCATGTAAATCACAAGGTGGTGAGGAAAAATGAAAACTCTTCATTTTTTGCTAAGAAGCAAAATCCTCGTTTTATGCATACCAAGAAAATATTTTCTACACCTAAGCATTCCACATCCATTCCTCTTGCAAAGAAAAAACCCTTGCCTAGAAAATCCTTGAGTTTATGGATTCCCACTAAGTGTAGTGTGCAAGAGGGGGATAGATACATCAACTCTTTAGTTCAGGATGTGATCACATCATGTGATTACATTAGGAAATCAAACTCCTCTTTGGTTTGGTTTCCTAATGTTTAGGTTTCTCTCACATATGCATATTGCATGGGTATTGTGCTTAATTGTTTATTCTAATCATACCCATTGTTTGTGTGTGTTTCATGATTTTGAAATTTTGTCAAAATTATTTTTCATGAAAATGGGACCTTGGGAGAATACATTGTTGTACATGCATGTTTTTAATCATGTGTATGACAATAGGGGGGGTTATTATAGCAAATATGTTTAAAATATTTTAAAACATATGTTAACTCTCATTTCGGGTTGTTCTTGAGATCATTGTTTACAATTGGTTATTATTGGTCTCAAATTCAACCCTTGGATATTGCCAACATGTTTCATGTTCTATTTCCTTTTGGCAATGTCATGTGTATCAATGTGTTTGATTTTTTCATATCTGTTGCTTTGATACACTTTAAGCCCCTGGCTCCAAGTATGATTAACAATTGGTAAAGAAAATTATCTTTAAAGATATTTTATCTCTTTCTTTACAATTGGTATTAGATTCTAGAAGTAAAAAAATTTGACCATTTGTATGATCTAGGAAAGCATGTGATAGTGATTGATACCCGCTAAATTTAACAATTTGGTATCATACATCTCTTTAACTCTTGCATATTGTCACATCTTTAATTAGAATGATAAGTGGGATATATTTGATGTCCACCTTTTTGACAATGATAAGGGAGAGAGATATATGCAGTATGTAAAGCATGTTTATCATACATATGCATTTGGAAAGAGAGATATATCTATGGGGAGAGATATGTGGGATTAAGTAAACCATTCATGTGTGCATGTTATATACTTATTGCAATTGGTTTTGTAATCCATGCCTATTATATGTCACCATTGTTTCTCATTATTTCAATTGGTATAATGATCGCTCCTTATTTTACACCTTTTTTCTGCTTGTTTGCATGCCATTTCGATCGCCCATATTGCGTTTTTCACGATTATTCGACGATATCGCGTTGCTTTTCACTATTTCTTGTTTTTGTCGGTTTTCAGGAAATATGGAGCGATCTAGAGCAAAAATGAGATCAAGAGACTTTCACGCACGCCGGAGCTTCGCTCGTGGCCTTATTGAGGAGCTAGCAGGGCTAGATGATGAGCAGAAGAGGAAGAAGTTCAATAGAACCGAAGAGGAGGCGAGGAGGAGAAGATAGAGCTCCAGAAACAGCCCACTCGGCCGAGCAGACAGCTCACTCGGCCAAGTGAAGGATTGTGCTCTGCCGAGTACTACGGATACAGGAGCACATGAAGTCAAAATCCACTCAGACGAGTGAAATATATCACTCGGCCGAGTGAAGAAGTCCACTCGCCCGAGTAAGATAGGGGTTTTCTCCTGAGATCTCAACCGACTTACTAAAGTTTGTAGAAGACTCACTTGGCCGAGTGAAGAAGCCCACTCGACCGAGTAAGGAACTCCACTCGGCTGAGTGGAACAGAGCGACAGACCCCTGAAAACCCCAATATCTCTGTTATTCTTTGGGTCCGTCACTCGACCGAGTGACATGTTCCACTCGGCCGAGTGGTGCAGTCTGCCTGTATCGCGAATTAGGGTTCTGGGCTGCACCAGGGGCAAATCTGTCAGGATTTTCTGGCCGACTTTGGCTTGTATTTAAGCTAGTTTTCTTCCTAGTTTTAGGAGAGACCTGAAAATAGTTTTTTTAGCATTATTCTAATTAAAATCCCCAGCTGGAGATTGAAGATTGGAGATTTGGTTTGTGCTTTCTATCAAAATTTCTAGTTTTTGTGAATTGCTTTCTATTAAACATGAATTGCTCAATGTTTTTATTCGTTATTTCTGTGATTGCCATGGTGAATCGTGAGTAGTTCCGTCGTTCTAGGGCATGTGGATGAACCCTATGGATTCGATTTTAGAATTGTGATGAATGAATTAACTTGTTGCTAGGGTTGATTGATGGTTGGGTTATGATTGATTTACTACGAGTAGCTAGGGATTTCCATCGATTGGGGTTTGCAAGAGATTTGATTTCAATCGATGGGAAGGCCTAGATATTCGATTTAGGTTTATAATCGAGATTCTTTAGACTTGGTTTGCTAGAGATTGGACCAAAGCTAGGATTTTTATTATAAATCTATTCCCATATTCGTTTGCAAGAGATTGGACGAATACGAACTATCACAACCTAGATCGTAACTCGAGTTTGCACAAGAGTGGGCTCGAGGAGCGATTGGACGATGATGTCGATCTTCATGCTAGTGGCTTAGATTAGGGTTTGCACGAGAGTGGACCCTAATTTAGGTTGCTATAGACCGGTAATAGTGCGAGAGCGTGAGCTTGGTTCTATATTCAGTTACGACTAGTTCACCTCGATTCAAGCCTTGCAACATTGAGTTTCACGATTTACAAAGATAAACAACGATCCGTAGTGGGGATTCCCTATCCCTAGACGCTTTTATTATATAGAATTCCATTTGTTAATTGAACGACCGTGACGTTATTATCCAAACCATTCACTTCTACCACCAATAGCTAGGTGATTTAAATAGAGTACCGTCATTTGTCCTCCCTGTGTTCGATACCCACTCGCCACTATACCGTGCGCTTGCGGTAAGACTACAGTCGTTTTCTGGGTGTATATCCGGGCGCGATCAAGTTTTTGGCGCCGTTGCCAGGGAGGCGATGGTATTTCATTTTCTTTACTTAGCTATTTCTTTTTATTTTATTACCTTCACTCTTTTATTCCTCTGTTGTGCTAACAATTCTATCTAGACTCTCCTTTTTCTGTGCATGTACACGAGATCAAAGGTTCCCCAAGAAGAAATATTATTCGACCAGGAGATCGAGCGTACGGCAAGGAGGCTTAGAGCTGAGAGGAGATTTGTTATAAAGGAAAATCAAATGGCCGCGCCAGAAACACCAGAGGAGCTAGTGGCGTGTATGGCTAGGCTTGTCTCCATCCGAGATAGGCTACGGCCCAAGACCACGTCTACCACCTCTTCTATAGTCATGCCGGAGTTGGCGGTCGATAAGAACTTTGAGCTGAAGACAGGACTTGTAGTGTTGATGCAACAAGACCCATTCCATGGGAGCTCACAAGAAAACCTGCACTACCATCTAGAATCGTTCTTAGCTAAATGTGCCACTTTCCAGATACCTGGCGTGTCGGTTGACGCTATTCGACTACGCCTTTTCCCATTTACTCTTCGAGATAAGGCATTGTATTGGTTGAGGATGCAAGTCGAGGGGATCTTCACCACTTGGGATGAGCTGGCGAGCGCATTTGTTAACCAGTTTTATCCACCATCCAAGACTTTTAAGATATGAAGCGCACTTATGTCCTTCAAGCAAGGCCCTCAAGAAAGTCTATATGAGGCGTGGGACCGTTTCAAGGATCTCCAACACCAGTGCCCCCACCACAGTATTGAGCCATGGGAGCTTGTGCATAGCTTCTATAACGGATTACAACCAAGCACAAAGAAAATAATTGATGCAACCGCTAATGGAGCCATCTTGTCAAATACACCAGATGACACTACGGCCTTACTCGAGGAGATGGCCTCGAATAATCAGCAGTGGGCCGACGAAAGGGGACATTCTTCGTCATCCTTGAAGCCGGCAACCATCTACGAAGCTAAGGTAGTGGTGGAGCTCTCTACAAAGTTTGATTCTCTTCACAAAGTCGTAGAGAGGTTAGAAAAGTTGGTTAGTGAACCGCATGGAGCCTCCACCGTTTCTACACCGGGAGGAAGCATGAGCAACTGGCAAGATCAAGCCCATGTTATATTTGTTGGAGGGGAGCAAGGAGACGGAGCTATGGAGCAAGCTCAAAATGTTGCGGGTAGTACCGGTTATTGGGTGAACCCGGCTACAAGGGGTCACCCCAGATTTGATCGTCGACAAAGTTCTTTAGGTGACCGCGGCTGACCAGTTTCTCTATATCCTTCTTCAGGTGCCAAAGTCGTCGGTGTCGTGGCCGTTGTCTTTGTGGTACTTCCGGTATTTTCCTCGTCCCTTCTGCCTTTCTTCATTTTCAGGGGTGGCCTACCAAAGCGACCCTCTTTCTGAGCCTGCGTTATGACGACGTCCAGAGTAGCGTTCATCCGGGGGGTCGTGCCTCCTCCTTGCGATGCTTTCCCTTGGCCTTCTTCTCCCACCGGTGTTCGTTCGGCTCGCGACGCTCGCTTTCGTCTCACTTGGGGCCCCACCTGACCCCCATAGGGAGACCTCCTTCCTCTGCTGCCAACGACTCCTCTGTCAACATGTAACGCTCTGCCCGGGCTACTACCTCAGCGATGTCCCTCGGGGGCTCATTATGCAGCGACTTCTTCAGGCCCCTGTGTCGGAGCCCTTTTTTCAGGGCCATTTTAACGACCATCTCGGGACAGCTCTTCACATTCAGTCTCTCAGTATTAAAGCAGCGCATGTAGCTTCTCAGGGACTCCCTGGGGATCTGCACCACATTGAACAGAAGCTCCAAGTCCGATTTTATCCGCCAACCGGCCATAAAATGCTTGTAGAATTTCTGAGAGAGGTCCTTGAAGTTGTCGATGGAGCGGTTGGGGAGGCTGTGGTAGCAGCTCCATGCAGATTTCCAGAGATCGGAGTAGAAACATCGGTAGAGCAGGGCGTCGTCGGATCCTTAGAATGCCATAACCCCTTTATAGTCCATCACGTGGTCTTCTGGGTCCCTTGTTGACGTGTGTTTATATTTCATATATTCATGCACGTCTTCTTTTGTGTTTTTCCATTATTTTCCGCCGTCTCGTATCCGTTTTCTCGTATTTTCTTGTTTTCTATCACTTCTCCATGTTTTTACGTGTTTGCAGGAGTTTACCAGCGTAGGGGACACATAACGACGATATCATAAGTCCCCGGAGTAACGGGAGGAGTCACGCGTGATCCAGGGGGTCAGACACAAAGATTTCTATCTTTCAGCCCCTCACCCGATCGGTTGGACACAGCCAACCGATCGGGTGATGCATGCGTGCACGACCCGGACAGCCGCTGAAGCAATGAGAGTGTCAACCGACCGGGTCAGAGACCGGTTCAGCCCAACAGATCTCTCTAGAAATTGAAGCTGAATTCCAATCAATCGGGTGACCTTCACCCGATCGGTTCATCTGTAGCCGATTCCCCGAAGACACGACCCGGAGAGCTCACCCGACCGCCAGCTGACCGTGCCAAAATGTCGCAACTTATTGTCTTTTGGGTGACGTTTCCAACCGATCGGTTGATTTATCAACCGATCGGTTCACCCGACGTCACCAAGATCCAAACGACGAGCTGCTTCCTCCAACCGATCGTGTCGTCTGACCGGGTGAAGTTTCTGAAGACCGCTGCCGATTAACGAAGCAGGTCACCCGATCGGGTGATTCTTCACCCGATCGGGCGACGTCGTTTTCTATAAATATAAGCCCTAGGTTTTCAGAAACGAGAGCTGTTGTATTTTTCCTGTTTTCTCTCCATTTTGTGACGGCTGGAATTTATTTGATATTTGTAAGTTGTCTGATCTTTACCAAACTTTAATATAGTGTTATTTGCATTGATTTTACTACTTTTCAATCGCCGGATTATGTTTTTAACGGTCGATTTTCATTTAGATTGCTTTTTACCTAAAATGTGTGAGTAGTTCCCAAATCTGGGATTTTGGTGGAAACCCCTTCGTGGGTTCTCTTTGATGCGTCCATAGGACTAGTAAATCGATAGTGATTAGGAATCTATTGGTTACGCGGGTTGTTTCATTGTCATCGGCGGGAAAAAGACCGCCTTTGACCATTGGGCCAAGGGGGAATAAACTTGGCGGTTGACCCCCTAGCCATAGCTCACGCCCATAGCGTAGACATCGAATCCTAGCGCGTGGGAACGGCAAGACGAGATGTTGGGAGTTATCGTTGCGAGATTAGTGCTCCCAGACTCGGTCAGTGTTAATGGACATGGGAATGCCCACTGACCGAACCCGGGTAGTCCGGCGTATCATCCTGGGCACCGACCGGAATTTCGGGCCCATGGGACGCTGGTATCACTCTTAGAGGCAATGTCTCACCATCAGACCCTAATTCCGATCGTTATCCTATCCGCCGACTGTAGTAGCGAGAATCACATGATAGGGTGGAAACCGAAGTCCCGGATTTCCCTTTATATTGTTTATCCCTCGCATTCTATTTTCGTGACAACCCATCTACCGATTCGAGCTAGCTCACCCACGGGGTGAATTTGGTCCTTTCTGACACAAGCACAACCACGCCTCCCTGAGTTCGACCCCCAAGCCACACTACAACACCGTGTGCTTGCGGTTATAAATATTTAAATCTCACGCCCCCAATCCTTTTGCACCTTGCACATGATCACACAACCCGTGGGGACGTCAAGTTTTATGGCGTCGTTGCCGGGGAGGCAACGTGCTTGTTATTTTTGGATCTTTTGAACCATTGAGTCTAGCTCATATCTTTATCTCGCGATAATTTTCGCATTCTTCTTTTTCGTTTTTTATTTTCTTATTTTTATCTGTTTCTTTTCCTCTTTTGCTTCACGGGTGATTGTTGCTTTTAATGCACAGGAACACAAGGAGTCTTGACGACTTGATTCCTGTTGATCCTGAGATAAACACCACCCTAAGGCGTCTAGCCGCAGAGAAGAGAAGAAGAGAAGAGCCCGAAACCATGGGGGAGAACACCCCACCTCATAAGTCCCTGCTGGAGTACTCGATGCCATCCATCGAGTCCACCTCCGCCATTCGATCTCCTGCGATTACGGTGCAGAGCTTCGAGCTCAAGCCATCTTTAGTGATGTGGATCCAACAGGATAAATTCTCTGGGGCACCCATGGAGAGCCCCATCGAACATCTGGACTCCTTCCTCGAGAAATGTGACACCTTCCTGATAAATGGTGTCACAGATGAAGCTATCCGTCTGAAGTTATTCCCCTTCTCTCTGCGGGATAAGGCCAAGATGTGGCTTAGGGGAAAGGAACCGAACACGTTCAACACTTGGGAGAAACTCTCAAACGCCTTCCTGACGAAGTTCTTTCCTCCGGGGTAGACCATGAAGATGAGGAGTGAGATCTCCTCCTTCTCCCAAGCCAGCCACGAGTCCCTGCATGAGGCTTGGACAAGATTTAAAGAGATGCATCAAAGATGCCCTCATCACGAGATTCCGAAGTGGCAGATTATAAATCTGTTCTATAACGGATTGAGGGATGACTTGAAGTCTTCGATGGACGCCGTGGCTTGGGGTCCTTCATGTCCAGAAGTGAAGAAGATGCCGGGAACATATTAGAAAATATGCATCGAACAATGAGCGATGGTGTGACGAGCGAGCCACACCTAGATCTGGGGGTATCCACAGGGTCGAGGACGTCGACAAATTATCCAACAAGTTTGACTTGCTGTCGACCCAGATCTCAGCGCTCATGGTAGGAGCCGGTGGTGCCGGTACACAACATATTGCGGCGGTAGAATCTGAAGTCATGGGGGACTTCAAGGGTGGTAACATCTCACCATCGGTGGACCAAGCGAGCGCACTATTCTACAATCCTATGGGAAATGCGTCGTACCCACCACGGACTAGCTCCAATCCGGGCTACTCTCTAAACAACTGGAACCACCCCAATCTTAACTACCGGGCACCGTATCAGCAGCTGCATCCTCAGCAACAGTAGCAGCTAGTATATCAGCCGCCTAGGCAACCGCAGCAGCAGTTTCAACAGCAGCAGCCTCCACAACAGTATCAGCAATATCCCCCAAGGAACCATCAACCCATTCAGCAGCAGCAACAGCAGCAGTATGGCCAGCAGAGGGCCATCTCTTCGGTGGAGTCCCTCTTGACTCAATACATTACCAACCAGGAGAAAATAAATTTGAAGCTGGAGATGGGGCACCGGGCTCTCACTGACCAAGTAACCCAGCTGGGGTTACAAGTGGCGAACCTTCAAAGGTCGCAAAATCTATTGCCGCCACAACCGGAAGTGAACCCAAGAGGAGCAAACTAGACTTTGGCACTCACGCACGAGCATGCAAATGTGTCCGCTATCGTATTGAGGAGCGGAACACAAATCCCCACAAGAGTGCCCACCAAGGAACCGGAAGCACCATTGGTCGTAGAGCGACCAATTGAAAAAGCTAATGACAACGGTGCTTCATCGCCAAAAACTACGACTCCGGAGGGAGTCCCTGAAGAGGAGAAGAAGAAAGACGAGGAAGGGAGCCTCAAAGTATTCAAGCCCGTTGTGCCTTTTCCACAACGGCTAGCCCAAGCCAAGATAGACGAGAAGTATGGAAAATTCTTTGCTATGGTCAAGGATCTAAGCTTGCAAATCTTCTTCCTTGAAGCTATCGAGACGATTCCCTCCTACCCAAAATTTCTAAAGGATTTGGTGACAAGAGGGTCCAGAAAGGAGAAGGTCGTATTAACGGCGGAATGCAGCGCTCTCATTCAGAGAGAAAATCCGCCTAAGCTTAAAGACCCGAGGAGTTTCTCTATCCCTTGTGCGATTGGGGAGGTAAAGATCCATCGCGCGCTCGTCGATCTTGGAGCGAGCGTCAGTTTAATGCCCCTGTCGCTATATAGGAGAATAGGGATGGGCGACTTGGAGCCCACCGGTATGACCCTACAGCTTGCAGACCGATCGGTCAAATATCCGGTGGGGGTTGTAGATGACCTGCTTGTCAACGTAAGTGGGGTGCATGTGCCAGTGGACTTCGTCGTTATGTACATGCCTGAAGATACGCACACCCCCATCATCCTTGGACGGCCTTTCATGGCCACTGCTGGCGTTTTAATAGATGTGAAGAAGGGGAAACTTTCCCTTAACGTCGGTAACGAAAAAGTCGAGTTTGACTTGGGGTTGTCAATGAAGCACCCCAACCCCCTGGATGATCCAGGATGCAATATGCTGGAGTTAGAAGAAGAGAGAGTTGTGGAAGCCGCGGCCTGGGAAATTCTTTCAAGGAATCCCCGACAGCTTGGGGAACTTAGAAGAACATGTCAGCCTGAAGGAAGATGATGTTTCTGGAAAATGGATGCGACACATACGGTCCCTCCCGGATTTCAAAAATCCCCTCCGACGAGGAGGAAAGGGAAAGAGCCCATAGGGCTCACCAGTGAGGAGATCCGGATCTTGAAACGAGTGGCAGTAGACGCCAATATAAGGGAGAAGCCCCTGGATCCCGTCAACGGAGGGAGGGTCGTTGAGCAAGTCTTCTTGTCGCCGCCGCCGACACCAAACGCCACCAACTCGGAATCTGAAGCGATGCCTATCTTAGGGCATCACCCCCGTCCGCCTTGAATATCATTTACGGGCGTCGAGCAAACGACGTTCAACAAAAGCACTTCATGGGAGGCAACCCATGCTCTAAACTTTCATCTTCATTTTCAGGATTATTTTTTAGCTTTATTTTTTTTATTTTAATAATTAAATCCAGCCGCGGGAACTTCCGTCGAGAGACTTAGGAAATTTGTGAATTTTTGCAGGAAACAAGCCCTCACCCGATAGGATGACCAATCAACCGATCGGGTGAGACGTATCAGACAATGGCCTTATCTGTTCTCCAACGAACCGGTCGGGTGAAGCAATGTGAGACCGGGGTGGCAGACTGTGTGAGCTGGGCCGAAGTCTCGGAAAATTTGGGAATTGATCAACCGATCGGTTGATACAAAGCGTGGTCGGGTGACTGACCGGGTGAGCTGCACTTAATTCTCGGGAAAATTTGTGAAGCGGCCAACCGATCGGTTGAGTTATCAACAGATCGGTTCGACTGTAGCATCTTTTCAGCAAAAATTTCGACCTAATAGTCAACCAATCGGGTGAAAACTCACCCGATCGGTTCGACTTAAACCCTATATTTCATATATTCACGCACGTCTTCTTTTTTTTTTCCGGTTATTTTCCGCCGTCTCGTATCCGTTTTCTCGTATTTTCTTGTTTTCTTTCACTTCTCCGTGTTTTTACGTGTTTGCAGGAGTTTGCCAGTATAGGGGACACATAACGATGATATCATAAGTCTCCGGAGCAACGGGAGGAGTCACGCGTGATCCAGGGGGTCAGACACAAAGATTTCTATCTTTCAGCCCCTCACCCAATCGTTGGACACAACCAACTGATCGGGTGATGCACGCGTGTACGACCCGGACATCCGATGAAGCAATGAGAGCGTCAACCGACCGGGTCAGAGACCGGTTCAGCCCAACAGATCTCTCTAGAAATTGAAGCTGAATTCCAACCGATCTGGTGACCTTCACCCGATCGGTTCATCTGTAGCCGATTCCCCGAAGATACGACCCAGAGAGCTCACCCGACCGCCAGCTGACCGTACCAAAACATCACAACTTACTGTCTTTTGGGCGATGTTTCCAACCGATCGGTTGATTTATCAACCGATCGGTTCACCCGACGACACCAAGATCCAAACGGCGAGCTGCTTCCTCCAACCGATCGTGTCGTCTGACCAGGTGAAGTTTCTGAAGACCTCTGCCGATTAACGAAACAGGTCACCCGATCGGGTGATTATTCACCCGATCGGGCGACGTCGTTTTCTATAAATATAAGCCCTAGGTTTTCAGAAACGAGAGCTGTTGTATTTTTCTTGTTTTCTCTCCATTTTGTGACGGCTGGAATTTATTTGATATTTGTAAGTTGTCTGATCTTTACCAAACTTTAATATAGTGTTATTTGTATTGATTTTACTACTTTTCAATTGCCGGATTATGTTTTTAACGGTCAATTTTCATTTAGATTGCTTTTTACCTAAAATGTGTGAGTAGTTTCCAAATCTGGGATTTTGGTGGAAACCCCTTCGTGGGTTCTCTCTGATGCGTCCATAGGACTAGGAAATCGTTAGGGATTAGTAATCTATTGGTTACGCGAAATGTTTCATTGTCATCGGCGGAAAAAAGACCGCCTTTGACCGTTGGGCCAAGGGGGAATAAACTTGGCGGTTGACCCCTAGCCATAGCTCATGCCCATAGCGTAGACATCGAATCCTACCGCGTGGGAACGGCAGGACGAGATGTTGGTGTTGGATATGGAAGACGTTAGTACACCCTTGTAGGGGATGTACGAGGGAATACGGACCTCGAACGTCGCGTACACGAAGTCGTACGCAAAGGGAATATGTTCCCTTGCGGAGAGGATCTCTAGATTGATGGGAAAGTCGCATTATATGTGCATAAGTGCATGCGACATATGGCTAATAAAGGGGTAATATCTTAAGCTTATATTGTACCATGCATATGGTACAACTTAAGCTTATAATATGCCATGTACGATGGTACACCTTAGTTAAATTGTTCCAAAGGAACAATTGATCCTAAAATAACTACCTTGGGGGCTATAAATAAGACCCAAGGGTTAGCCATTTTCTTACACTTTTGCATGGCATTCATGCATGCCTCTTCATTCTAGCGAAGCTCTGCCGAAATACTTCCTCTCCCTTTATCCAAGTTCTTAATCTAAAAGTAGAGATTTAGATTGTGGATTTAGTAGCCTTACTCCGTTCGTGAGAAGACTCGATCCGTCGTGTCGAATCCGAAGGCGAAGTTCGTAGACTACCGTGCCGCATACGCAAGCGTAAGTCTCAACTTCATTTATCGATCCTAACTCTGTTTTGGCAGGATCCTGCATTGGTATCAGAGCAATACGGGTTCGCCCCGGAGAAACTATGAACGAGTCGTTGTCTTTTTCACGGATGGGTATCCTACCATTACGGATATGGTAGGAACGCTTCGTGACGGAGAGAACGCAGCGGTTGTTCTTTTCACGTTAGGGTCTTCTGTCATTACGGATATGGCAGGAACTCTCCGTGACGGGAAGAACCGACCGTTCATATCGTCAAACTCACTCTCTTCATGGATGCTGAGTCTCCATTCATAGGGAATGGGCGCTCTCTTCATGTGGAGCGCGTAGTTTACGAATTTTTGAAGTGGGTTAATTTTTTTGGCATACGGCCATTGGAGGGTAACTACTTCCTCGACGAACGGGTGCTTCACCGGAGAAGAAGATGGTGGTTATTCCCATCGGGGAAGATGAATTTTAGTGCATGTGCACCATGGCCAAATGGGCTATGAAGGCCATGCAACCCCTCCCCATGCGGAGGGGGTTGGCTACGGCCAATAACCACCACGGCCACCCCTCCGACGGGGTGTGCGGCAACCCCATGAAGGGGGGAGACCGACCATGGCCAAAGGGAAATGGCCGGTCAAGGCCAAAAAGCCATGGCCGGGCCATGGCCGGCCGGCCACGGCCGCGGCCCGGCCAGGGCCTGACCTCCCTGGCCGAGGCCAGGGCAGGGGCCCTGGCCCCGGCCAGGGGCCTCTGGCCGCCCTGGCAGAGGCCAGGGCAGCGCCCTGGCCTCAGGCCAGGGCCTGGCCGCCCTGGCCGAGGCCAGGGCAGGGGCCCTGGCCCCGGCCAGGGGCCTCTGGCCGCCCTGGCAGAGGCCAGGGCAGCGCCCTGGCCTCAGGCCAGGGCCTGGTCGCCCTGGCCTCAGGCCAGGGCCTGGTCGCCCTGGCCTCAGGCCAGGGCCTGGCCGCCCTGGCCGAGGCCAGGGCAGGGGCCCTGGCCCCGGCCAGTGGCCTCTGGCCACCCTGGCAGAGGCCAGGGTAGCGCCCTGGCCTCAGGCCAGGGCCTGGCCACCCTGGCCGAGGCCAAGGCAGGGGCCCTGGCCCCGGCCAGGGGCCTCTGGCCTAGGCCAGGCCAGGCAGAGGCCTAGCCGGCCTCTGGCCGAGGCCAGGCCAGTGGCCCGGCAGGCCCTGGCAGTGGCCAGGGCTGCCGCAGGCCGCCCCTGGCCGGTCAGGGCAGCGGCCCTGGGCCAACCTCGGCCAGGGCAGCGGCCCTGGCCGGGAGAAGTTTCAGACCAATTCGGCAAAAGGCCTTGGTCGAACTTGAACGTGCCGACTAGCCCATACGGGGCCAAACGACAGTCGTCTGCATCAAAATTCTCTCATACGGGGGAAACGCCTGGATCCATACGGGAGCCGGCGACGATAGTTTGCAGAAAAATCCCAAAAGGGGGATCCGACCTTGGCACGGCTACGGCTCATTCCCGACAAATGGTCAGGAAGTGCCGAATGTTTCACTAGTATCATAAGGGTACTAAGATGAAATATACATTTTTTTTGAAAAATACGTTTTCATACGTTTTGAAAAATACATTTTCAAAAACGCTTTTCCGCTGCAAAGTACTATAAGAGTACTAACATTTGATAAAGTGAGGGAGAAATATTGAAAGTTACTCTAGACGGTGATTGGAAACATAGTGACCTTTCCGATTCTAGAGTAACATCTTCAGTATTTTTCGAAAGTAACTTATCAAATTATAAATATCATTCCAAGTGGGAGTTGAAATTAGAACTATCCAAATGGGATATTCTACTATCACTTCAAATGGGAATTGTATATTTTAAAAATTTTCAATGCAATTTTTTTTGATCAAACCTTTGGTTTTATGTCTTTTGCAGCATTTTAAAAGTAAAATGTCTTCCGCTTCAAAGAATATTGTCGCTGAGTTAAAAAAAGGTGAAAAACTCAACGGCGATAATTACAAACTTTGGTCCATCAAGATACAATACGTTCTAGAGGAGCAAGAAGTGCTCGAAACTCTAAAGAACGTTATGATTGAACCCGAGTTGGGCACTACGGCCCAACACCGACGAGACAAGGAAGCTTTTGATGCTTGGTCTCGGAAGAACAAGATAGCACGCATTACGTTATTAAGCAGTATGGCTGATGACATAATGCGCATCTTCCGAGAACATGACCTAGCCATGGACATATGGTCCAAGCTAGAGGAGAAGTTCGGTGGCACATCGGTGTCCAAACTTCGCGCCTTAACTATAAGGTTTGATACATATAAGAAACGCCCAGATCATTCCATGGGGAAACATCTGCGACATATGGCGAACCTTATCTCGGAGTTAAAGGACGCAGGTCATGTGCTCACTGATGAGCAACAAATCCAAGCAGTTATACGTTCCCTACCAAATGGGTGGGATCAAATGAAGATACATCTCACTCACAATGAGAGCATCAAGACCTTCGGCGATGTTTCCAAGCACCTTGAATTAGAGGAAGAGCGGCTTGCGGCTGCCAAGCCAAGTGCAGAAGTGCACATGGTTGCTAGTTCCTCACACGGGGGAAAGAAACGGAAAGATTGTTCGAAGTTCACTAATGAACGTAATAAGCAACCTGAGTCTACCAAGAAACCCAAACATAAGGGTGGGCACAAGAAATGGCACAAGAAGAAAGACTTGAAGAGGATCAAGTGCTTCAAGTGCAACAAGCTCGGTCACTATGCTCGTTCATGTACGAGTGGAGGCGACGAGTTAACTTGTAAAAATATTAGTTACATATGTGTTTCTAGTTCAATATTTCTTGTGGAATCTAATCCATTTTGGATAATTGATTCAGGTGCCACCGACCACATAGCAAGGGACAGACGGTCCTTCGTGGAGTATCACCGGATATCCCAAGGAACGAAGTGGATCTATGTAGGAAATAACACACGTGTTGAAGTGAAAGGCGTTGGGACTTGCAAGCTAGTCTTGGACAACGGCCGCACTCTCCTACTTCATGATGTCCTCTTCGCTCCAGATATTCGAAGGAATATAATTTCTGTGGTTGTATTAATGGGTCTTGGCTATAACTGGTTTTTTCATGATTGTAATGTGGACTTAAGTTGTAATAATACTCTTATTGGTACTGGGTTTGTATTTAAAGGATTTATTGTAATGAATACAATGTATGATTCCTCATGTAATGAAAATTTCCTTATTGCAAATTCTAAGACTTATGAGTCCGATGTGATTTGTTGGCACGCAAGGCTTGGTCATATTGGACCAACGCGTATGGATAGACTTACCAAACGTGGCCTTCTATCCAATGTTTCAAAGGTTGAAATGTCGACCTGCGAACATTGCCTTGTGGGGAAATCTTGTCGCAAGCCGTTTGGAACCGGCACAAGGGCCGAGGTTCCATTACAGCTTATCCATTCGGACATATGTGGTCCGATGAATGTCAAGACAAGACGCGGAAAGTCCTATTTCATCACTTTTATTGATGATTTCACCCGATTCGGACATATCTATTTGATATCCCACAAAAGTGAAGCTTTGGCTTGCTTTAAAAACTATATGAGTTTAGTGGAGAATCAATTAGATCGCAAGATTAAGGTCTTGCGAACCGATAGGGGCGGTGAATATCAATCAATAAGTTTTAAGGAACTTTGTGATGAAAAAGGCATAGTACATCAGGTAACTATGCCTTATACTCCTCAACAAAATGGTGTTGCAGAAAGGAGAAATAGGACTTTAATGGAAATGGTCCGTTCAATGATGGCGCAAGCTAACTTGCCAATCACCTTTTGGGGTGATGCATTATTGACGGCTGCTTTCATTTTAAACCGCGTACCCTCGAAATCAGTTAGCTCCACTCCTTATGAGTTGTGGAACCAAAGGTCTCCTGACTTAAACATTTTGAAACCTTGGGGTTGTGCATCCTACGCACATATTTCCTCCCATAAGTATGGCAAACTTGGGCCAAGGGGAAGGAAATATATCTTTATACGATACGCAGAAAACTCCAAATGTTATGTTTTTGTTAGTCAGGAAGACAATGGTGGGCTAATTGAGTTTGAGTCGAGGGACGTCACTTTCTTGGAAAACGAGTTTCCAAGACAGGGCGAGATAAGTCAGGACTTATCTCTATTTGAGATTTATGATCAAGAAGGATTACCTCATTCGAGTGGGAGAATTCTTGGTGAAAACGAAAATACGTTTCAACCTTCACCAATGGATTATACGAATGACGATTATCCTATTCCATACGGGAATAATGATCCAAGTAGGAGCAATTCTAACGACATTCCAAGTGGGAGTGATATTAGAATTGATCTAAACTCAAGTCAACAAGGACTTGAAGAATCTCAAATACGACGTAGTAGTCGTACAAGGTTGGCTCCTCTAAGATTTGAGGATGAATTTCCGCAAACCTTTATGACTTTACTACAAGAAGATGACGAGCCTGCTACTTTCAAACAGGCCGTATCTTGCCCTGCTAAAGACAAATGGATGGAAGCGATGCAAGAGGAGTTAGAATCCATGAAAGTTAACCAAGTCTGGGACTTAGTTGACTTACCCAGAGGACGTAGAGCTATTGGGAACAAATGGGTTCTCAAGATCAAGCATAAGGCTGATGGCTCTATTGACAGATATAAAGCTCGCCTTGTCGCGAAAGGTTTTACGCAACAGGAAGAGATAGACTACGAAGAGACCTTCTCACCCGTTGTTCGTTTTACCTCAATTCGCCTGATTCTGGCAATGGTAGCTTGCTTAGACCTCGAATTACATCAAATGGATGTAAAGACTGCCTTTCTCAATGGAGAATTGGACGAGGAGATCTATATGGAACAACCAACAGGGTTTGTAAAAGAAGGAAACGAACATAAGGTTTGTAAACTTCTTAAATCCATTTATGGTCTTAAACAATCCTCGAGGAAGTGGTATATACGATTTCAAGAGGTTGTCTTATCAAATGGATTTTCCATGCTTGATGAAGATAACTGTGTATATATCAAGAGGAATAAGAACAAGTATGTTATTATGTCTCTATATGTAGATGACATCTTAATAGCCGGAAATGACAAGGGCTTTGTGATGGATATCAAGGCTTGGCTTTCATCAGTTTTTGAGATGAAAGACATGGGAGAAGCCGCATATATCCATGGAGTTAAGATTTCAAGGAATCGTTCGAAGAAACTTCTTTCTCTTTCACAGGAGACTTATATAAAGAAGGTCCTAGAACGTTTTAATATGCAGGACTGCAAGTCCATTGATACTCCAATAAGCAAGTGCAACAATTTATGTCTGAAATCATGTCCGAAGAACCAAAAAGAGAAGGAGATTATGGAAAAAGTTCCATATTCCAGTGTAGTTGGTAGTCTAATGTACGCTATGATGTGTACAAGACCGGACATCTGTTTTGCCGTTGGAATGGTAAGTCGTTACCAATCCAACCCAGGGCAAGTACACTGGAAAGCGGTTAAGAGGATAATGCGGTATCTCAAAGGAACTGCAGACTTTGCTTTATGCTATCAAGGAGATGCCTTGAGGCTCGAAGGCTACACTGATGCTGATTGGGCAGGTGATCTCGATGAGCGACGATCGACCTCAGGATATGTTTTTCTACTCGGATCTGGTGCAATATCCTGGAGTAGCAAGAAACAATCCTGCATCGCACTTTCAACCATGGAAGCCGAGTTTGTAGCATTTAGCATGGCAGTCCAAGAGGCTGTTTGGCTTAGGAAGTTCTTAGACAGGCTAATTAATGCAAGTGACTCAGGTGCTGTACCCATACACAGCGACAGTCAAGCATCTATAGCCTATGTCAAAGATCCGAAATTCCATTGTAAGACCAAACACATAGATTTCCGCTACAAATTTGCAAAAGACTATGATAAGACCAAGAAGGTAGACATAAGGTACATATCTACGCATGAGATGATAGCGGATCCGCTTACGAAGGCGATCCCCAGAAATGTGTTTTACAAACACTTATCATCTCAAGGATTGCGTAAGAGCTGAGTTGTACCAATGTAAATTCACATGTCTGTAAATGATCAAAATTAATAAAAGAATAAGTTCTTTTTCCAACATTGCATATGAATTTCTTAAGAAATGTTTTTGAAATCTCAGCTGAATTGTGTGTATGTCGGACAGATTAAGGTTGGCTCTCTCACATGAGCAACCGCCTTATCTTATCAGATGGATAAGATAGAGATGAGACTAGTTTAAAGTCAAAATCATTAGACGAATGATTTAGAGTCATGACTTAAACAAGATAGTCGAATGAAAGATCTGCATCATATGGATGCTTACAAAAGATCTGAGATCTGTATCACAAGGATATTTAAAAAGGATCTCATAGGATTTTTTAAATCCTATCTGTCTTATGCAGGATGAGAGTCCGGGAATATTTCATGGGTAGTAAGGGGCCTCAAAAGATAGGCACTGTGGTGTCTGATCTTTCATCCGTACAACATCATTAAGACATACTCTCCCTGGGAAAGGAGTGATGTTGTAATACGTGTTCATACCACGTATGCATTTCGACCACTGAGTTAGTAGCAATAGTGTTTGCTATTATGTGAGACTCAAAGGCCATATGGGCCTTAACTCTTACCCTCAAGGACTCCAATTGGTTCCTTTAGATTTGACGAGATGATCGCTATCTTAGCATGTTACTTATGGGCTATGATAATTCGGCTCGGCGGGGCACGTTAGAAAAGCGAGTCTAGTCAAGATCAGAAGGTTCGCAAGAAGAGGAAGATTGATTTCATATTCGCATTTGGACTTTAATGATTCAAAGCTGGCCAGCCAATTGTAATCCAGATGGGATTCAATTGTTGAATATAAAGTATAAGAAATGTGAAGAAATAATCTAGGGTAAAGCATGCGTTGAACTACTCAACTTTGCACCTTCGAGGTCGTTGTGTATCTCTAACAAGTGCACAACAACAGACTCTACACGCATGACGGTCGCACGGTCTATTTCTCGGTATGATAGATGAAAGAACTAAGAGAAAGACGTTCTCTTACAATCCCCTCAAGTGTGAGTGGGAGATGTTGGATATGGAAGACGTTAGTACACCCTTGTAGGGGATGTACGAGGGAATACGGACCTCGAACGTCGCGTACACAAAGTCGTACGTAAAGGGAATATGTTCCCTTGCGGAGAGGATCTCTAGATTGATGGGAAAGTCGCATTATATGTGCATAAGTGCATGCGACATATGGCTAATAAAGGGGTAATATCTTAAGCTTATATTGTACCATGCATATGGTACAACTTAAGCTTATAATATGCCATGTACGATGGTACACCTTAGTTAAATTGTTCCAAAGGAACAATTGATCCTAAAATAACTACCTTGGGGGCTATAAATAAGACCCAAGGGTTAGCCATTTTCTTACACTGTTGCATGGCATTCATGCATGCATCTTCATTCTAGCGAAGCTCTGCCGAAATACTTCCTCTCCCTTTATCCAAGTTCTTAATCTAAAAGTAGAGATTTAGATTGTGGATTTAGTAGCCTTACTCCGTTCGTGAGAAACTCGATCCGTCATGGCGAATCCGAAGGCGAAGTTCGTAGACTACCGTGCCGCATACACAAGCGTAAGTCTCAACTTCATTTATCGATCCTAACTCTGTTTTGGCAGGATCCTGCAGTTGGGAGTTGTCGTTGCGAGCTTAGTGCTCCCGGAGTCGGTCAGTGTTAATGGACATGGGAATGCCCACTGACCGAATCCGGGTAGTCCGGCGTATCATCTTAAGCACCGACCGGAGTATCGGGCCCATGGGACGGTGGTATCACTCTTAGAGGCAACGTCTCACCATCAGACCCTAATTCCGATCGTTATCTTATCCGCCAGCCGTAGTAGCGAGAATCACATGATAGGGTGGAAACCGAAGTCCCGGGTTTCCCTTTATATTGTTTATCCCTCTCATTCTATTTCCGTGACAACCCATCTACCGATTCGGGCTAGCTCACCCATGGGATGAATTTGGTCCTTTCTGACACAAGCACAACCACGCCTCCCTGAGTTCGACCCCAAGCCACACTACAACACCGTGTGCTTGCGGTTATAAATATTTAAATCTCGCGCCCCCAATCCTTTTGCACCTTGCACATGATCACACAAACCGTGGGGACGTCACTTGTGTCGTCATACTTTTCTAAGGTCAACACCTTGAATCTGGATGGTACTCGTGCGTCTGTAATGCTCCTGGCTAACGGGCAGCGGTCGTCCTTGGAGCGCCCAGGACCTCCCCTTGCGTCGGCATGAGGGCCGAGCTGCCGAGGTGGACTGATGGGGGTTCGAGGGGAGTCCACTCAGAGCCTATCCGAACCGGGGATATGCGTTGGTCGTCAAGCGCTTTTCCTCTCGCGACGGTTCCCCTGGCGCATATGCCTCCTCCGACGCGGGCTCTCGCTCCGATTCGGCTGGTTCTCAACGGTTCGACAGTCGGGTGACCGTCGGCGTGTCGAGCGTGGTTGCCGAGACGAGGCTGTGGTTGACTCGTCTTTAGCCCGCTCGGGCCCTCCGTCTACCTCATCCTAGAGTGAGGTGGGTGTGAGAGATCGCACCGGGACGAAGTTTAGCAGGGTAAACCATCGTTCTGGGTTGGCACCCTCCTGCCATGGTCGGTGACTACGGCCGAGCACAGAGGTCGGCGGAGCCCCGTTGGGGATGGCAGCTGGCCCTTCTTCCGGGAGGCACGGGTCGTCCGCGACCTGTTGAATCGATGCGGCCAATGTCCAGAGGTGGGCATTGGTGTCCTAGGCGAAGAGGCAGAGCTACTCCTGAGTCATCGAACGCGAGTCACTGGTGCCCCCCCAGTGATGTGGCTGTGTTGGTTCTCGAGCGGGACGTAGTCGCTTCCTCGTGGATGGGGGGAATGCGTCATGTGCCGTTGCAAGCTGGTTCCATTTCGGCGATGTGGTTATTCGATGTTGGTGTTTGCTCATTTCCACAGACGGTGCCAGATGTTTACGGGTGTTTTCTCACCGTTGAATTGTTGACCAGAGGACTGGAGGTCAATGTGGTCAAGGGGACACGTGGGACCCCCAGGATCGATTAGGGGCACGTTTGCTCGGTGAGGGACATGAAGATACTCGCGTCGGCTTGCCGAAGGGTAGCCTCGGCGAAGCGGCAGCCTCCTTGTGGTGGGAGCGAGCGGGCTCGTTGCCGAGGTCGCTCGGCTTCGGTTGGATGGGCGCTGAGGGGTAGCCTCAACGCCGGAATAGATGAGGAAGCTCGTCGGGGGGCCGGACCTTGGTTCCGACCAAGTCCCCTCCGATGCCTAAGTCAGAATGGATTTGAAGGATACTTGATTGGATCGGTATGGCTCACGGGGATGCCGATACACGGGTCCTCGGACCGAGTTAGGGAGATGAAATGTAAATTGGGAAACAAGGTCATCTGAGTAGAATACCTCCGTATTTCGGTATCTAGGGAGAGCTCCTTGGTACGTCGCCCCTCGAGTCCTTTTTATAGGAGCCCTCCCAAGTTCGCTCCTTCTCAACGTCCCCTCCTTCCACCCCCATGATCCGCCTCCTTGATGGCATCTTCATGGGTCATGAAGGCGGGCATAATGTGGCCCCTTAATGGTGATTAAAGATGCGTGTGTTTAGGGGAGCGGATAGCTCCTGCTAATCGTGGGCTGATGGGGGTGTCTGCCTCGATCGAGACCGACCCAACTCCATGTCTTCGTGGGAGCCTCGTTGTTGGGCCCGCTCTCCTTCAGGACCGCCTGCTTACGATGTGGGCGTGAGTCATCTGATCGTGGGCCCTCTCAAAATGGTCGTATCAACAGTATTAGAGATGGTTCATATGTCATATTGACCGCAACCGTTCGCTTCTTCTAATGGATTAGGCCTAATTGGATTGAATTATGGTGAAGCTTAACCACTCATACTTTTAATATCGCTTTCGTCTCTGATTATTAAGATCAGACGTGTCTGGGAGATCCGTTATCGAGTAGACTATTTATGATCCAACGATTTTGAAAAGTACTCTACAGCTCACTGACGTAAACGCTTGGGGTGCATGTACTATCATTCCGACGGTCAGTATCACATCAAAGGTCGGAGTTAACGGACACGATTCAACCGCGGAGAGGACAAAACCAGAGAACGACGCCAGCGGACCGGGTTCTGTTCAACAAGGGGCCAAGCCTGGCCCCGTACGTCCCATTAGTTATCCAGAACTATGCCGATTATAATAGCGATGTCCGTGGGCTAAATTTAGGTGGGACCGAGAGAACAGTGAGCGGGTCAGATTCTGGGTGCCGAAAGTGGAGCACAGTACCTAGATAATGTGGTTTTGGCGGGATGTTAGGGGGAGGTCCGAAGTCGAATCCAGTCAGCGTAGCCAGCTGTATGGAGGTTACGGTGGGCCCCATTTGTCCCCGCCGAACAACCCCCGAGTCCGAGTCCGAGTCCGAGTCCGAGTCCGTGGGGGCCCACCGACCGTAATCTCCAAGATCTTTGACAGCGCTTAACGCCAGAACCGCCGTCGGCGGGCAATTTGAAGGCCTAAAAGAGGGTAAGGCGTCGCTGTCGGCCGAATTAGCGGGCAGCGGCGGTGCGGCCACAACGCGGTTTCGAGGGTGACGTGGCAGCCCAACGGCTCCTGCTCTGTTTGAAACGACCGACCGACAATAAGTATACGGTAGTAATAAAGACAAAGTTTGTATTTGCAGCGGTAGACTGGGAAAAGGTCTCCTTTTTAAAAATATCGTTTAACAATGTTATCTTGACTTTAGATTTGTTGGAGCTGTTTCATATATTGGCAACGGCCCAAAAATGGAGCAATATTATTGTTAGGTTATGCTCATCCTTGCATGAATGTTGGTCCTTTGTGTTTCAATAGTAGCATTTACATTTTTTAAAATCAAACACAGTGCACTCCATTTTGTTTGGATGAAAATGAACTCAAGAGAGAGAAAGATAATTTCATTGCTAAGAATGAGTAACCATGGCAAAGAGCCATGGTGCTCTATTTATTTATCTCATAGTGGGGAGGCCAAAAGCCTCTAGTAGACCAAGGGTCCCCATTACCCTAAGTAATGGTGGACCTAATGAATGGGTAATGAAGGAGGGGAGGCCAAAGGCCTCCCTCATTCATAACACTCCCACTTACACATTCATCACTTCGGTCTCAGCTACTGAGGCAAGGGGTGGATACTTCTGGATCCAGAGTAAGTGTGTTTGCCTCGTTAAAACCTTAGCTGTGGAAAACCCAGTGGGAAAACCCAACAGCTTAAGGAAAAAGAGTGCAACCCACAGGTTACTCCCACTGATCCGTACAAGCTTCAGGCTTGCAGGTCTTTCAACTGTCGCATACCAATGTTCTTTACAAGCTTTACAAAAGTACATTTAGGCAATGCCTTAGTAAAAAGATCAGCTAAGTTGTTGCATGACTGGATCTGTCGAACTTCAATCTGCTTGTCGTTCTTCTGCTCGTGCGTCCAGAAAAACTTGGGAGAAATGTGCTTTGTCCTGTCGCCTTTGATGTAGCCCTTCTGAAGCTGAGCAATGCACGCGGCGTTGTCTTCGAATAGGGCAGTAGGCTCCAGATCACCGGTCTTCAGGCCAGTGGATTGGAGGATGTGTTGGACGACGGAGCGTAGCCAAAAATATTCTCTGCTCGCTTCATGGATCGCGATGAGCTCTGCATGGTTGGAATATGTAGCAGTAGTGGTTTGTTTTACCGATCTCCAGGAGATAGCAGTTCCTCCGTAGGTAAAGACAAAACCAGTCTGTGATTTTGCCGTATGCGGATCTGAAAGATAGCCTGCATCGGCATAACCAAGTAACTGGGAGGAGGCACCTCTCTGGTAGTAAAGTCCAAGGTCTACGGAACCCTGGAGGTATCGCAGAAGATGCTTTACTACATTCCAGTGGCGCTTTGTAGGCGCTGCACTGTGTCTGGCTAGGAGATTGACTGCAAACGCTATATCGGGACGCGTGCAGTTAGCCAGATAGAGAAGTGCACCAATGGCACTTAGGTAGTGTACTTCTGGACCCAGTATCTCCTCCCCCTCTTCCAGAGGCCGGAAGGGGTCCTTTTGTACGTCTAATGATCTCACGACCATAGGGGTACATAAAGGATGACATTTATCCATTTGGGACTTATTTAAAAGCTTCCTGGTATAATTAGATTGATGTAGAAGGATTCCACCTCGTAGGTGTTCAATCTACAAGCTAAGGCAATACTTCGTTCTGCCTAGGTCTTTCATTTCAAAAGTGTGCTTTAGCCTTGCAAATATCTCATTAATCTCTGCTGGAGAGCCTATGAGATTTAAGTCATCAACGTAAACTGCTATGATGACGAATCCTTTTCCCGTTCTTTTGATAAAGATGCACGGGCAGACTTCGTTATTAGTGAATCCTTGCTGTGCAAGGAAATCACTTAGTCTGTTATACCACATTTTGCCTAACTGTTTTAGTCCATACAAGGATCTATGTAGTCTAACAGTGAATACGTCCCGAGGTATCTCTTTCATCTCTGTGGGTAAGTTAAACCCATCTGGTAGTTTCATATAGATCTTTTTATCTAAATCGCCATAAAGATATGCAGTCACAACGTCCATGAGCTGCATTTCTAGGCTTGCCAGAAATGATAGGCTTATTAAGAATCTGAATGTATTAGCATCCATTACCGGGGAGTATGTATCTTCATAATCGATACCCGGTCTTTGGGAAAAACCCTTTGCTACAAGACGCGCCTTGTAGCGGACGATCAGATATTCTTCATTTCTTTTTCTAATGAAAACCCACTTATATCCCACAGGTCTAACACCTACTGGTGTTTGGACTACAGGTCCAAAGACTTTGCGTTTCGAGAGTGAGTCCAGCTCTACTCTTATCGCCTTGTCCCACTTTGGCCAATCATCTCTGCATTTACAATCCGCTAGAGAAAGTGGTTCGACGTCATCATCGTATTCAGCGACGTGAACGGCAATAGTGAACGCAAAATCGTCGTCGATGACTGTGCTATGTCGGTCCAGTACCTCCCCAGTACGTACAAAGTTTAATGATGTTTCTCCTAATGTTTCCTCTGCGGGGGAAATTAGGAGGGGAGAGGTAGCTGTCCTGAGCTCAGTATCCTGTGGAGGGATAATCTTATTTTCACCAGGAATCTTCCTCTTTCGAGGAACTTTATCTTCTGAACCTGGTGGCCGTCCTCTTTTCAATTGAGGTACAGCTATTTCTACTGCTGGTGGATTGCATCCATTTATAGGGATGTCAATCCTAGCTGGAGTGTTAGCAGCAGGGACGTGTGAACGGACAAACTTCTGGCTGTCCGTGAATTTATCCGGTAATTGGTGTACTATATTCTGGATGTGAAGGATCTTCAGGATCTCATCTTCACACAGATTTGTACGCGGATCATAAAGGGACAAAGACTTATTTTCCCAATTAATGGTCTCCGAAGCTTCATGCTTCTTGGAATGTGTGTCTAGCTTTGGAAAAGTTTTCTCATCGAATTCACAATCAGCAAGACGTGCTTTAAATGCGTCCCCCGTTAGGGGTTCTAGGTATCTAATAATCGAGGGTGAATCAAATCCAATATAAATTCCTAGACGACGTTGAGGACCCATTTTGGTCCTTTGAGGTTGTGCTATTGGGACATAGACCGCACAGCCAAATATTCTCAAATGAGATATATCTGGAGTTGAGCCGTATGCTAGTTGCATCGGGGATAATGTATGGCCTCCAGAGGGGCGTATCCTGATAAGAGATGCGGCATGCAGAATAGCATGCCCCCAAGCATCCACCGGCAATTGGGATTGCATAAGCAATGGACGTGCAATCCATTGGAGTCTCTTTATAAGAGACTCTGCTAATCCATTCTGGATGTGAACATGAGCTACTGGATGTTCAACTTCTATACCCGTTGCCTGGCAATAGTCTTCGAAGACTTGAGATGTGAATTCGCCCGCATTATCAAGACGTAGTTTCTTGATATGGTTATCGGGGAAATGAGCACGTAACCTAATTATCTGTGCCAACAGCTCTGGAAAAGCTAGGTTACGGGTGGACAAGAGGCACACATAAGACTATTTGTGGATGCATCTATTAGTACCATGAAGTACCGAAATGGGCCACTTGCGGGGTGAATAGGCCCGCAAATATCACCATGTATCCTCTCAAGGAAGCCAGGAGACTCTAAACCCACTTTTAGGGGCGATGGTCTCGTTATTAGTTTCCCCTTGAAACAAGGGGGACAAGGAAATTCACCTTTCTGAAGAATCTTCTGGTTCTTCAAATCATGTCCGCGGGATTCAGATAAGATGCGTCGCATCAGAATGGATCCAGGGTGACCAAGTCTGTTATGCCATAGTTGAAATGGTGGCATTGGCTGGCACGTCTGGTGCTCAGTCATATTGGCTTCGACTGGTTGAATGTATGTTTGGTAGAGACCCGATGGGAGTCCCTTAAATATTTCGCAGATGGTCTTCTGGCCATCTTTACGAAGAGTGACATACAGGTATTCAACCTTATTTTCATCTCTAGTTTCTAAGTGATATCCGTTTAAACGGATGTCCTTGAAGCTTATGAGATTTCTATTTGATCTTGGAGAAAATAGTGCATTTTTGATTTTTAGTCTTGTATTATTTGGGAGCAATAATATTGCATCACCAGATCCTTCGATTATTTTGGACAGTCCTGAAATTGTAATGACAGGACCGTCATATTTACTTATGCTATTGAAATAGCATTCATCGCGAAGGATAGTGTGCGTCGAGGCACTGTCCACTAGGCACTCTTACTTCATCTATATAAGCAAAAAACGATAATTTATTGATGGAAATGTAAAATGCATACATTCAAAATAAAAGATCGTCTTTATTAAGCATGCTAGAGATGAAGCTACAATTTATTCTTTGAAAAGCATAGATAAAGATAATGCTCAATCGAGCAGGTCGTCATTTTCGAAATCCTTCGAAGTGAACTTCGTCGGATTTTCCACATCTGCCATGTTTGTTTCAGGCGGAGGCTTCTGGCTCGCCTGATACAGTTCCTAGAAGTGGCGAGGTGTGCGACAGTTTCTGGACCAATGTCCAGGCATGCCACAACGATGACATTTGTCCTCCCATGTCTTCTTTGGAATTGACACTGTATCAATGTTCTTACGCTTCCAAGTGAAGTTTTTCTTCCCTTTGTTATTCTTGCATTGGGGAGGAGCATTGGCTGGTTTCATAGGGGCCTTTCCTTTGTTCTTTCTGCCCCTATTCTTGTTCTTCCACTTCGGGGGGTGAACACTGTGGGCTTCGGGGATAGGAGCTGAGCCTGTCGGGTGCTGGTTATGAGTGGCCAGTAAAAGATCTCTATTCTGCTTTGCCCTCAGGAGGCAAGAGAGCAGGTCAGAGAACTTCATGAAATTGCGTTCACGATACTGCTGCATGAGGATAGCATCTTTCTCGTGAAACGAGGTAAATGTCTTTTCCAACATGCGGTGCTCCGAGACTTCTTCACCACACAACTTCAGACGTGAGGTGATGTTGTGAAGTGCTGAGTTGTACTCAGCAACGGACTTGTAGTCCTGTAGTCGGAGGTTCTCCCACTCATAGCTGGCACGCGGGAGTATGACATCAATTTGATGTCTGTAGCGTGCCTCTAATGCTGTCCATAATTCCAGAGGGTCCTCTACCGTCAAGTATTCGGCCTTCAGGGTCCGATCTATGTGTCGTCTGATATAGATAATAACTTTCGCCTTATCCATGTCAGAGACAGTGGTAGAGGTACTGCTAGCTGAAGGGGCCGCTTCTGGGGCTTTGCTAGCAGATGCATCGGATGCTGCGGGAGCCGATGATTGGGCCACTGCGGGGGCCATGATGGAGTGCAGGAGCGCCATGGAGTGTAAGTGGAACTTCAGGTCCACTCGCCAGCTCAAGTAATTCTTGCCAGCTGCATCGAGCACCTCGAAATCGACGCTTGCTAATTTAGCCATTTTATCTATGCAATTTAAAGATAAGCATGAATTAAAATAAATTCAACAATACATGCATAAAGAAATTAATAAGTAAAAATGCGGGGATCGGCCAGATACCCAAAATAATACACAGTCCAAAGTCCGATTACAGTCCAAAGAAAAGAGAATGAAAAATACAACTTTGGAAACCCCGGGTGGGTCCCTATTTCTGCATCCGTCTTCTTATGCTATTGCACCGAGCCTTGGCTATTTATACAATTTCCTCACTTACAAATTCTCTCAAAAAAAAGAAAAAGTGCTGGAAATGTGAATAGGTATGCAATGGCCGATCCCGAAAGACACATTTTTACTTATTTTAAACATCCACGCAGTTTATATAAATATGCTACGTGCATAAATTAAACAACCACGCATATATCTCAAGCACAAAAATATGGAAAAAGTAAACTAGAAAATATAATTATCTCGTAGACCACGTGGAAACGTCATACACCGTTAGGTTAGTTAACTAATGGCAGAGCGGTCTCAGGATCTTTGAGATGATTATATTTTTTAAAAAAAATTCTAGTAAACCATACATAATATGCAAGAGCGATAAATAAATAATAGAATATAGAATTTATTTATTTTTTTTATTTTAATAAGTTTTCCCGATTTTGCCAAATTATTTTGATGTGTAGACATGAATTTGATTAAATATAAACATGTTTATAGGCCTTGCTAACTACTTGACTTGGGGCTTCGGGCCCAAGTTTATTTATAAGTTTTATGTTAGGCTTATGGGCCTAAAATCCATTCCGCTTAACGCATGCGCTTGCCCCTTCTTTGGTTTATTCATTTAGATCTAGCTTTGGGCTTTGGGCCCAAGCTAATTAAAATGAAAAAGAATTTTTTTCTTTTTATCTTTTGGGCTTGGGTACAAATTTTGACCCAAAAAGCCCAAGAGGTTTTCTAGAAAACCCTAATCTCTAACTTTTTTGTTAGAGATCAGCCGTCATCCTCATCTCGCAGCCATGGCCGGAGTTTGATTGCATCCATTCCCCCCCAGAAGGTGGTGAGGCCGCGGGAGGCGCCCCCTCTGCAGGGGGGTGCGGCTGCAGCAAGCACCCCCCCTGCAGGGGGGGTGGTGATTTGGAGGGCCCCCGGCAGGGGGGGTGCGGCCACAGCAAGCGCCCCCCTAGAGGGGGGTGCCGGTCGGAGAAGGCCCCCCTGCAGGGGGGTGGCTATCGGGAAGGCCCCCCTGCAGGGGGGGTTCGGCTGCGGCAAGCGCCCCCCCCAGCCGGGGGGTGGCGGGCGAAGAAGGCCCCCCGGCGGGGGGGGGGGGGGGGGGGGGCATCGGGAAGGCCCCCCCTGTATGGGGGTTCGGCTGCTGCAAGCGCCCCCCTGCAGGGGGGGTGGCAGGCGAAGAAGGCCCCCCGGCAGGGGGGTGGCCATCGGGAAGGCCCCCATGCAGGGGGGTTCGGCTGCGGTAAGCGCCCCCCCTGCAGGGGGGGGTGGCGGGCGGAGAAGGGGCCCCCGGCGGGGGGAGGGGGGGTTTTGGCCGCGGGGAAAAGGCCCCCCTCTGCCGGAGGGGGGGTCAATCCATTTAATCTTCCCGAAAAGAAATTCATGGCAAAATGAAGAAATTACTTTATAAAACGAAAAAAAAAATTTCATTTTAATTTTTACTTGTATTTTAACAATGTAAAAAATTTTCATGTATAGACCGTTGTAATCTACGGGAATAAGAATTTTACCTCTAGATCGATGATCTAGGGACGACCGTCGATTAGAACCGTAGAATAAAAATCCGAGCTCCCGAACGCTTTGAGGATGCCGCAACGCTCCAACGAATCACCGCAGCAACTATAGATTCCTTGCACGTAGGGGATGAAATTTTGTTGAAAATTTGTGCTCAAGAGGAGAACACGTGCTGATAACGTGTTGGATGAAAATGAACTCAAGAGAGAGAGAGAGAGAGATAATTTCATTGCTAAGAATGAGTAACCATGGCTAAGAGCCATGGTGCTCTATTTATTTATCTCATAGTGGGGAGGCCAAAAGCCTCTAGTAGACCAAGGGTCCCCATTACCCTAAGTAATGGGGGACCTAATGAATGGGTAATGAAGGAGGGGAAGCCAAAGGCATCCCTCATTCATAACAATATAAGCATTATTGTCGTGTATGGAGATATTTGAACAAGCCCATATGGTTGGAAATCGGTTTGAAAACTATACGTGCGGCTTCGGCCTATTTAAGCGGAGCTCGGCCCATTTCGAGAAAGTTGGACCGGAAAGGAGATGAATGCCCATGAAGAATAAGAATAGAGAGCTACGGTCTATAACAAAATTCTTTGAATCTGATTATGTCGATGCAGGGTTTGGCTCATCAGGTATATTATCAACATAAACCGCAAGAGCCATAATAAGGACAGAAAATTAAAAGATAGCTAGTGTTATGAGTGAGGGAGACTTATGGTCTCCACTCCCTCATTATCCACCATAACACCCTACTACCATGTAGTGGGGTGAACTCTTGAGCTACCTCCTATACTATGAATGAATAAAAGGATACCACAGGCTATTGACATGGTTGCTTTTCTCCAAACACGTTAGTAGCACGAAGCTCTATAAATAAAATTTTGAGCCACAAAATTTTATTCCATCTTTCCCACATATTTTTCCCTTTTGCGAAGGAATCTAGTTGTTGCGGCAAAGTTTTTGCGACGACGAGCGATCGATAACTTGTAAGGCATTGCGGGAGCAGGGATTTTTTTCTATCTACGAATTTTTTGGATCTTCCTTAGATCATTGAAAGAGAGGTATACTTCTTTTTCCGTAGATATAGATTATTGACCATAAAATTTTCTATTACATATACAAGTTGTTTGTAATAATCAAATCAAAATACAAATAAAAACTATTTTATTACAAACAAAAAAATTTCTCTCCATTTTGTATTCATCTCTGTTGATGACCAACCCGCCTGAAGCGGCATACCAAAGGATTTTCCGGCTATCGCCCGAAGCGATTTACATGCTATGATATGTTGCTGGAAATCCGGACAGATTTACATGCTCATTAATTTGTTTATTCCTCTTAATGTAGAACTGATATTATTCTGAAAATTTTACTGCTAAAGGTCTGGACTATTTTCTACAATCTTCATGTTGTGAACTTTGTCTAATTCGGACTGTAAATAAGAGTAAGAATTTAATCTTTCCAACATGTCTGATTTTTTCCAGTCTGTACACCTTTCACGAAAACAGTGATCAGTCCCTCAATACTTAATGAAATTTTGCGTTTTTGGTCTCGTTGGAAAGATAGCTTCAAGATATACAACTTTGTAGTTTTCCATTTTTGCTTAATTGAAATGAAATTAGGAGTAATTAATTCATGAAGTCAATGTAGTTTCTGTTTTCAATTCCAGCACATGTACACTTTGGCGTAAATTCTGTAGAAAATAGAATACACATGTAAACTTCATAAAAATTGATATATGAATTCAGGACACATATATGTATAACTTTCATTTACATTGAATTGTTACATTCTGTACAAAAATATGGAGAAATTTGCTGTTAAACGTGACGGTTATGAAATTTCCAGCGAAGCTGAAATTTATGAGAGTTGGAGTTTGATTCTCAACCTGTTTTAATAAATAAATTTATATCTGGCTACTAGGCCTGATGCCCTTAACTGGCCCAAAATGTCTCTTATTACATATAAAGGGCCTTCCTAAATAATAAAATCTGTTTTAAAATCAGATTTTCTATTAAAATCCTTAAAATAATCAGAAAAATCCAAAATAATTTTGAAAAATTCTGAAAAATAAGGATAAATCATAAATCATTTATTGGCAATAAATTTAATTTTTAGAGAATTTTTGTTATTAAAATAATGTTTTTGGTCCATATAATAGTAATAACATCACTATTTGTATAATTATTACATTTGATTAATTAGTATGTTTATGTATAATAATTATGAAAGGTCCTGAGATCGCTCTATCATTAGTTATCTAACCTA
>CM061142.1:780677532-780892009 GCA_030789695.1 Scilla litardierei
GGAAAGCAGATATGGATACAAGACCGAAGAGTCGATCTTACCTTCTGACTAAACGGCTCTCAGCAACATATTGGTGGACAACAAATTTATCACTAACTTGCAGTATTCAGCTATGCTAACAAGAGACAGGTGGATGTGCTCTCTTCCTTAGAGAGGGACACTTCTTCGTTCACCACATGACCAGGTCATCCCCAATGAGTGAGAAAGGTCGCATCACCTGGAAAAGTCACAAAAACAAAATGGTCATTTGATCACTCCTTATTTTACACCTTTTTCCCGCATGTTTGCATGCCATTTAGATCGCCCAAATCATGTTTTTCACGATATATCGACGATATTGCGATGCTTTTCACGATTTGTTGTTTTTGTCGCATTTCAGGTGATTTGGCGTGATTTGGGGTGATCTCGAGATGCGCTTACTCCAGAGGGTCACCGACGACCTCCCCGAGGGGTATTTTTGCTGTTGGAGAGGAGCGGAAGAAGAACGGACGTCGCAGGAGCGACGAGCAGGCCAAAACAAGCAATCTGGGCATTTTTAGTGTCCCACTCGGCCGAGTGGAGGAGCCACTCAGCCGACCAGCGAGACACCGCTCGGCCGACCAGATCAGACACGATTCCTATGTGCACTCGGCCGAGCGACGGAGACCACATCGGCCGAGTGACGAGACCCCGTCCGCCCGACTGGCGCCCAGACGAAGCCATTCAAAAATCGCCATGTTACTGTTTTTCGGCTTTCCGAGCTTCAGAAGACCCACTCGGCCGAGTGGATAATCCCGACCGCCCGAGTACCATGAAGCCATCGGCCGAGTGACGACAACTCACTCGGCCGAGCAGCCCCCGAAGTGAAGAACCCTGAAGATCGAGACTTACTGGAAATTTACAGGGTTTTCACTCGGCCGAGCGACTTTTGTCACTCGGCCGAGTGCGACGCGCTGCTTGTAGCGAAAATTGTGGAAAACAGGCTGCGCAGGGGTATTTTGGTCACAGTTTTTGGACGATTTTGAGGGGTATTTAACCCCTGTTTTTACCCTAGTTTCCAGAGCTTTTCTCTTAGATTTTTCTAGCCTTTTAGATTAACCTTTTAGCTTTATTCTTGAGATTGGAGAAGAAACAAAAGTTGATTTTTGTGGAATTATTTGAAGAACTCCATTGGTTTGCTTCTCTCTTCTCTAAAAATTCTATTTTTATTGCATATCTCAATATTGTGATGAATTCTATTGCTTATTTCATTGATTATTTCTGTGATCTTGCTATGAATTGTGAGTAGTCGCCACGTCTTGGGGCGTGGGGATGAACCCTACAAGCCCTATTTCATGATTGTGATGAATTGGTAGGAATTTTGCTAGAATTGCTATTAGGAATTAGATTGGGATCAATTTACTACGGATGGCTAGGAATTCACATCGATTGGGATTTGCAAGAGATTGGATCCCAATTCGATAGGAAACCCTAGAAATCCGAATTGGGTTGGAATCGAATTTCCGTAGTATCGGTTTGCAAGAGATTGGACCGATATTAGGGTTTCCGGTTCCAATTCCGTGCCGATACCCGTTTGCAAGAGACTGGACGGGTAGGAACTATCCCAAACTAGGTCGTGGGCCGAGTTTGCAAGATATTGGGCTCGGTGCGCGATTGAACGATGATGTTGATCCTAATGCTAGCTTCTCTAGGCTAGGGTTTGCAAGAGATTGGGCCCGAACCTAGGATAGCTATAGACCGGCAACAGCGCGAGAGCGTGAGCTTGGTTCTACATTCAGTTGCAACTAGTTCATCCAAAATCTTATTCTAGTGATTTTGATACCGATGAACCACATTTATGAAAGGCGGTGAGTAGCGGGAATTCCCCATTCCCTAGACGTTCTTTATTTGAATTGATATTCCCATACTTTGTCTGACGATTGTGACAGGATCGCCAAAGGCAAATTTTCTCTCTTCTTAAATAGCCAGGTTGATTGGAACAAGCACGGTCATTCGTCCTCCCTGTGTTCGATAACCCGCTCGCTGCTACACCGTGCACTTGCGGTAAAACTACAACCGTTCTTTAGGGTTACATCCCGGAGCGATCAAGTTTTTGGCGCCGTTGCCGGGGAGGCGATTGCGTTTGATCTTACCACCCTAGCTATTTCTTTATTATTATTATTATTATTATTATTTCCATTCCTTTATTTTTACCTAACCCTTCCACGGTGCTAATCATTTCTTTGAAACTCTGTTTTCCCTGTGCATGTACACGAGATCTACGGCGGACCCTGAAGCTATATTATTTGATCCCGAGATCGAACGTACCGCGCGGAGACTTAGAGCGGAAAGGAGACAAAATCCGGAAGGGAGGTTTATGACCAACCCGGAAACTGCGGACCAATTAGCGGCAAGAATGGCGAGGATAATTTCTATTCGAGATAGGCTTCGGCCTAAGACCTCTTCTACGACCTCATCCATTGCCATTCCGGAGTTGGCGGCTGACAAGAACTTCGAGCTAAAGACTGGACTAGTGGTTCTGATGCAGCAGGATCCATTTCATGGGAATGCCCATGAAAATCCCCACTACCACATCCAACTATTCTTGTCGAAGTGCGCCACATTCCAAATGCCGGGGGTCTCCATCGATGCCATCAGACTGTGTCTCTTCCCCTTCACGCTAAAGGACAAGGCACTCTATTGGTTGAGGACGCAGGCTGAGGGTGTTTTCACCACTTGGGACGAGTTGGCAAGTGCATTCATTGACAAGTTCTATCCGCCCTCCAAGACGGTGAAGATCCGGAGCGCTCTCATGTCCTTCAAGCAAGGACCCCAAGAGACGCTCTATGAGGCTTGGGAGCGTTTTAAAGATCTGCAGCACCAATGCCCGCACCATAGCATTGAGGATTAGGAGCTAGTTCATAGCTTCTACAACGGTCTCCAACCGGGGACCAAACAAATTATTGATGCCGCGGCGAATGGTGCTATTTTGTCTAAGACTCCCGAGGAAGCTACGGCCTTAATTGAGGAGATGGCCTCAAACAACCAACAATGGGGCGATGAGCGAGGACACTCCACGTCCTCCTTGAAGCCAACTAGTATCTATGAGGCGAAGGCCGTAGCGGAGCTTACAAGCAAGTTTGATTCTCTCCACAAGGTAGTGGAGAGACTGGAGAAGTTTATCACGGAGCCCCAAGGAACCCCTTCCACCTCCGCTCCAACGAACCAAATGTGTGATTGGCAAGACCAATCTCAAGCCATGTATGCGGGAGGAGAGCAAGGAGAAGGATCCTTGGAGCAAGTACAATATGTCGCGGGGAACCAAGGATATTGGGCCAATCCGGCCACAAGAAATCATCCCGGATTCTCTTACGCCAACAATGAAGGAGCTTTGAACCCGCCACAACAACCACCTCAACAAGTTCGACCACCACCACCCCAACAACAACACTATCCGCCGAGGGGGCCTCCACAACAAAGTTTCCAACCGAAGCAACAAGTTCCACCATATAGGCCGCCCGGATACAACCAAGGGTGGAGGAATCAAAATCAAAACCCTCCACAAGCTCAAAAACGATCCGACTTCGAAGCTAGAGTGGAGGCGTTTATGGTCGAGCAAAATAAGGTCAATGCTACCTTGAAGGCGGGGCAAGACTCCCTTAATACCGTTGTGGCTCAAATATCGGAGCAATTGGCGTTGCTCAATCGGAACACTCAACGATTGTCGGCGCAACCCGAGCAAAACCCACAGGGCAACACCGGCCACATCAATGCCGTAGTTGCCGTTACTACTAGAGGCGGGAAGGATACCACCCCCGCCATGATTCCTACCGAGGAGCCCGTGGAGGAAAGTTCGGAGCCGATTGAGCCGGTAGTTGAAGTTGATAAGGAGAAAGAGCCACAAGAAAAGGAGAAATCTAGAGCGGAGCAATTGATTGAGGAAAGGCGCATCATGCCACCGGTCCCATTTCCTCAAAGGCTTGCTAGAGCGAAAATGGAGAAAAGGCTAGCAAAGTTTCTCGAGTATCTGAGAGGAGTTAGCCTCAACATTCCCTTCCTCGACGCCATCGTGGAGATCCCCACATATGCTAAATTCTTAAAGGACTTGATTTCGGGGAGAAAGAGGAAGGAGAAGATTATGCTAGCTGAGGAAGGCTCTTGGTTCACCAAGAGAGAGAAGGAGCCGGCCAAATTTAAAGACCCGGGGAGTTTTCGGATTCCTTGCACCTTGGGCGGCGTCCCTCTTCAAAAGGCGTTGGTAGATCTAGGGGCTAGCGTGAGCCTCATGCCTCTCTCCATGTTCTTAAGGCTAAACACCGGGACGAAGTTGAAACCTACCGACATGCGGATACAATTGGCCGATGGACGGATAACAAGGCAGGTAGGGATCGCCGAAGACATCCCGCTACAAGTCCCGGGGGGAATATGCTTGCCATGTGACTTTGTGATCATGGAAGTTAAGGAGGAGGGAGATACTTCATTGATACTTGGACGCCCGTTCCTCGCCACCGCCGGTGTGATTGTCGACGTGCGAGAAGGTACACTAACTTTGAACGTCGGCAACATCGAGGTGGAGCTTCACATTCCTAAGGCCATGAAACACATGCCTTACCACGAGGAGCTTGACTACATGGACCTCCTTGACGAGGTAATTGAGGAGGCGATCCCCCACTCGATTGGCGCTCTATTCGATGAAGATTTCGAGGAAGGCCCGGATTTAGGCCAAGATGAGAAGATAGATGATTCCCCCGACCTCTCCACTGAAAATGATGAAGGCAACGCTGATGTCGCAAGGATTCGAGAGCTCTGCAAGCTCTCGAAATTAAAGTCCCCGAAGAAAGCTCCGCCGATACGGAAATCGGCGTCACCGGTGAAGCCGTTGACCGGGGCAAACGCTAGCTTGGGGGAGCCTCCCCCCAACACTATTCGAGACAAGAGACCACCGAGGGAGAACACGCCGTCGAAACTTCCAAATCCAAGCGTGCTCCCCGGAAAGTTTGATGGGTGCATCTCATATGCACCGAACATCCCGCATTGATTGAAAATCATAGGGGGTCGAGCTCACGACCTTAAACGAGCGCTTGTCGGGAGGCAACCCGACGGTTATTGCTTTATTTTTAATTTTTCTTTATTTTTGTTTTAGAACTTTTTAGTGTTTTGAGTCGTTCGCCCAAAAATTTTGTGATAACGGTTCCTATTTTTCTTGACAGGAGAGGAGATAGGTAAATCCATCATGAGGAGGATGAACGAGACGATGAGGAGCGCCCTAGGAAGACGCTCGACGCTTAGGAGTAAGATGAAATCGACTTGAGGAAGAAAGACGGAGTTTAGAGCCCAAACGAAGACAAACAGCAGAAGACAAGGCTCACTCGGCCGAGTATACTAGTCACTCGGCCGAGTACACAAGTTCGTCCGGCCGAGCCGCTCACGAACGAGGGAAGTCTGATGTACCCAACTCTCTGTTTATTTTCCTAAATTCAGTATAACTGCTACTCGGCCGAGTATATATTTTCACTCGGCCGAGTAAAACGGATACGCTCCTAAGGCGAGTCTTGCCGAGTAGCTTGAGCCACTCGGCCGAATGGACTTACTCCACTCGGTCGAGGGTGGCAAAGCCACTCAGCCGAAGCGTAAGCGGGGAGGATATTACCATTGATCTCACTCGGCCGAGTGACCTAGTCACTCGGCCGAGTCGTAACTTTTATTATATAAGGGGCTGAGGGGGGGGCACGTTTTTCGAAACGCAAAAAACCCAAATCGCCCGACCCTTCAGCTCCCCTCGCCCGCTCGCCTCGCTCGCGCCCTCACTCGCCCGACCACCGGTCGCCACGCCGCCGCTCGGCCCGCCACCGCCGGCCGAGCACCGCCGCGCCTCGCCCGAGTCGCCGCCGGCGGCCTCCGCTCCGACCACCTCCGGTATCGCCTGTTTCGCCCTCTTTCTCCTCTTTTTGTGTATTTTTCGAGGATCCATGTGTTAAACGACCCCCAAACCCTAATCAATTTCTATATCTATCTATTATACCCCTAATGCTCCATACGTTTTGAATATTACCCGCTGATATCTCCATTTCATGCGCAGGTTATTTTTGGGAGCTTAGGGGAGACCAGGGGAGCTTCTACGGACTGATTTGGGCTTTGCGGAGGCGCTGTCTTCGCACGCTTCCATTACTTAGCACTCGCGGCGTGTCGGGGTATACTCTTTCCTTTATTTTACACACGCCGCACTTTTCACACTTTTCGGCGCGCGCTCGGGGCCCATATGCCGCCCCGGACACGGCCGCGGTAGAAGAGAGCTTCCGCCAAGCGGAAGCGGTCGGATGACGCCGGCCCCTCCCACGAGTTGGAGGACTCTCCTCCGCCTTCTCCCACACACCCCATCCACCCAGCACAGCCTGTAGGCCCCGCACACCCCGCACAGCCTGCAGCGCCCACACAGCCCGCACAGCCCGCACAGCCACTCCCTGCCGCTCCACAGCCACCACCTCCGGCTCCACTAGTCGGGCCGCTCGGGATTACGTTCCGAGACGACGCACACCGCGTCGTCTTCGAGCGTATCTCCCAGCGCTCGATCGTACCCTCCAGGTTTGCACACCTTGCTGACCTAGGACGCCTGGGGGTACTAGAGGGGATGCTCACGTTGTACGACAACGTGGGCTGGCGAGATTTCTTTCAGGTGTCGACGGACATGTTCATCCGTCCGACACTTGAGGTACTTAGTTCGATCGCCCGGACCGACGAGGGATGCTCGTTTCGGTTCATGGACCGGGAGTGCCAGGTCACTCTCGGTATGATGAGAGCATTGTTCTCGTGGCCCGATGTCCCCGGAGCCGATCGCGGTTATGGTCCCACCCATATCCCCCCACCTTCCTTCGACGCCGGTGCCTTCTGGGCCCGGATTACGGGTCTTCACGCTGCCTTTGACCCTAGTAGGGCCAAGGCCTCGGCCATTGTCCATCCCTGCCTCCGTATTGCTCAACGCCTTATGGCGACGACCTTTTTGGCCAGTTATGAGCCGGGCACGATGTCTACGCCAGAGCTCTACATGCTCTACGCGATGACACGTCCCAGAGCTCTATCTAGGGATGGCGATGAGCTTGTCCCCGCCGTCGTGATTGATGTCGCGGCTTGGTTTTTGGACCGCATCATTGTATCGGTGGGCGCTCGCTCACCGATATGATGTGGCGGCCTGATCACCTTGCTTGCCCTTATGACCGGCGAGGAATTCCCTGACGACCTGTGACGAGTATCGGGCCCCACTTCTTTGTCGATCGATGTTATGGCCCGGATGAAGATGCTTCGTCCGCACGGTGAGCGTCACTGGGTCTGGTTGCACGGCCCTTACGGTGCCGATTACATGATTCTTTCGAGCCCAGCTCGGACTCAGATTGCACCAGACCACGTTGACTGTCTCCCTGCGATGGATGTTCTCATCCCCGCTGCTTACGTGCTCGAGGCCGAGGAGGCCGAGCAGGCCCACGCTGCCCCCGCAGACCTTGTTGCCCCTGCCGAGCCTGCCGCCCCTGTTGACCCCATGGCCCCTCAGCCTATACCTGATATTTCCACTGCTCCTGACACCTCTGTCCCCACCTCTGTCGGTGTCCGGAGTACCTTAGCTGAGCCCACCTCCACTGCTTCCGCGGCTGTCACCACCACCACTGGCCCTCTGTCTGCTGAGCCTGTTTCTTCTGCACCACCCGAGCGCCCGCCGACCGTAGTTGAGTACGGAGAGCCCTCTGTTTCCACTGCTGCTATATTTTCCGAGAGTGTCGTGGCGTCTGTCCACACTTCTATGCCACTGACCTCTCTGGCCACCTCGCTGCCACTTTTGCACTCTTCTTTCGTTGCTGCTGCCTCCACTTCTCACCAGCCGGTGCCCCAGCCTCACACTGAGGCCAGGCCCACATTTGCGAGCGCAGCACCTTTCGTTCCCTTCCCCGCTGAGCCCGTCACATACGCGACCCGAGTACGCCAGCCCCGCCCTGCACAGCCCCGCCCGGTGCGTCCCTCTGCACCACCTCCCCCTGACACTGTACTTCAGAGCATTCGTGCTTTAGAGGGGGCGGTGAGTGGCCTCCGAGGCGACCTTAGGACTCTGTCATCCACCGTCTCTGCGATGGCTGGCCGCTTCGACCTGCTCCCGCAGATTCACTACTGTCTTACCCAGGTCCTGGAGCGTCTCCCCTGCGTACCCCCACCCACCCAGTAGGTTCCCACCCACACTCAGCCTGCTACCACTTCCACACCCACACCCGCTCAGCGGCCTGTCCAGCCACCACCACCACTTCCGCCTCAGGACGGAGACGGCTAAGCACCACCTTCTTAGGCACCCTTGATGCCATCGATTATTCATGCCGTTGTGCCGCCCGTTTCTGCTGGGTCCTGTTGCATTTTTTGTCCACCCCCCTCCCCTCACTTATTTTGGGTTTCTCATTCAGTTCGTATCCTTATATATCTTTTTTTTGGGAGAGAGGGAGAGTTTTGGTGCCCCACCTTTATATCTGTATCACTCCTATATGTGCATGCATCATGTCCGCATCATATTTTTCGTTTCTTTATTTTTCATTTATTTTCCTTTTTTCCCCCATCATGCATGCATCCTCACTTACCCCTCACACTTCTTGTCTCTCGGTGTGCCCCACTTTGCACATTGAGGACATTGTGCCATTTAGCTTGGGGGAGTGAGTTCTCACGATTTTTTTCGGTTTGCCACCTTTATTTTTAGTTTTTCACGCCATTCTTCGCTTTTGCACTTATTTTTCATCATTTTTCTTTTATTTTGCCATGCATCACGTTTTTCTTATTTTTCTGTGTGCCGCATTGTAAATAGTTCTATTTTCCCTTTATCCTTATTTCCTTCTTTTTCATCTCATGCTAGAGATGACTTTTCTGTGATGATGATGACGTGGAGTTAGCTTACTCTATTTGCATGCTATATTTGTCATGTCTTAGACTTTATTTTTGATATCATATGCTATGACTTGCCTTGCATCTAGAGATAGTAACCCACACTTTTTCCACATGAAAATGGATGAAATTTTATTATTAGCTGAGTCTGAATATTCATATGTATGCTATCACAGAAAACACACCAAGATTCACGCATTGAATGCCTATATCTGGAGTACCGATTTCTTTTCCTATATCACTTCTATACGCATGAATTGTATATTTCACTTCAGGATGATTGAATGATGTTAGCTATGATAAATCTGGATTAGTTAGCTTTTTTGTGATCGAAACTGAGTAGATTAGATTACCCTGCTGAAGTTGTCGTGCATGTCTTATAGAGTGAACCGAGTGATATATTTATTTCTTTCTCCACAAATCTTGAACATCATTTCTCTACTTTTAAAATCATTGGTGAATCTCCCCTTAGCGATTCTATTATATGGCATTTCCCCCGCTATTAATTCCTACCTCCAAATTTCTTATTCAAAAAAAAAGGGGGAAAAGAGAAAATATTCTTGTATATCATTATCTCTCTTTGAGTTGGGATCGTTGTGTATATATTTTTATTTCAAAAAAAAAGAGAAAAAAAAAGAAAAAAATCCTCAATAAGAGATCTCATCTCACTTTCTTTCTTTCTTCTCTCTTTTCGTGTTCATTTTCATTACTTTTGGAGCTTTATAAAAATGGGGATGTAAATATTTTTTTTATGCCACCACGCTTATAGATAAGCTTGGGGGAGGGGATCCATTGATGTGTGAGAGAGTGACTACTTGACGTTGCATGACGACCTAGGCTAAGTAATATTCTATACTCAATGAGATTATTTCTAGCTTTACGAAATCCAGAAATCTAAGCCTAGCACTCATTTCATGAAATCCATACTTTTCTATTCTCTCTATTCTATAGTGTGATACTCTTATACTCCGGATAGAAAGCATTCAATTGAAAAGTGTGTGATCTGTGATTTGTATACCGCTTTAAATGATTCAGACGATGTTAATTCTAAGATTATTCCGTTTTTCATGATTATATTGTTGTTCGTGGGTTTTCTATTTCTATTTGCACTATTAAACTATGATATCAAAATAAAATTCTTTGACATGTGTTTTTCGTTCAGTGCATGCTATATGAGTAAGCGGAACCCACGTCCTGAGGAAATGATCTAGCAGCCTACCTCATCGCTTCTTTCTTTCTTCTTTATTTTTATTTCGTTTTTCATTCTTCTCCGTTTTTCGTTCTTCATTTTTCACCGTTTTCGCTTTTCGAATCCACCGGGTTCGCCTTTTACTTATCTTCCTCGAGGACGAGTAAGAGGCAAGCTTAGGGGATTTTGATCACTCCTTATTTTACACCTTTTTCCCGCATGTTTGCATGCCATTTAGATCGCCCAAATCATGTTTTTCACGATATATCGACGATATTGCAATGCTTTTCACGATTTGTTGTTTTTGTCGCATTTCAGGTGATTTGGCGCGATTTGGGGTGATCTCGAGATGCGCTTACTCCAGAGGGTCACCGACGACCTCCCCGAGGGGTATTTTTGCTGTTGGAGAGGAGCGGAAGAAGAACGGACGTCGCAGGAGCGACGAGCAGGCCAAAACAAGCAATCTGGGCATTTTTAGTGTCCCACTCGGCCGAGTGGAGGAGCCACTCGGCCGACCAGCGAGACACCGCTCGACCGACCAGATCAGACACGATTCCTATGTGCACTCGGCCGAGCGATGGAGACCACATCGGCCGAGTGACGAGACCCCGTCCGCCCGAGTGGCGCCCAGACGAAGCCATTCAAAAATCGCCATGTTACTGTTTTTCGGCTTTCCGAGCTTCAGAAGACCCACTCGGCCGAGTGGATAATCCCGACCGCCCGAGTACCATGAAGCCATCGGCCGAGTGACGACAACTCACTCGGCCGAGCAGCCCCCGAAGTGAAGACCCCTGAAGATCGAGACTTACTGGAAATTTACAGGGTTTTCACTCGGCCGAGCGACTTTTGTCACTCGGCCGAGTGCGACGCGCTGCCTGTAGCGAAAATTGCGGAAAACAGGCTGCGCAGTGGTATTTTGGTCACAGTTTTTGGACGATTTTGAGGGGTATTTAACCCCTGTTTTTACCCTAGTTTCCAGAGCTTTTCTCTTAGATTTTTCTAGCCTTTTAGATTAACCTTTTAGCTTTATTCTTGAGATTGGAGAAGAAACAAAAGTTGATTTTTGTGGAATTATTTGAAGAACTCCATTGGTTTGCTTCTCTCTTCTCTAAAAATTCTATGTTTATTGCATATCTCAATATTGTGATGAATTCTATTGCTTATTTCATTGATTATTTCTGTGATCTTGCTATGAATTGTGAGTAGTCGTCACGTCTTGGGGCGTGGGGATGAACCCTACAATCCCTATTTCATGATTGTGATGAATTGGTAGGAATTTTGCTAGAATTGCTATTAGGAATTAGATTGGGATCAATTTACTACGGATGGCTAGGAATTCACATCGATTGGGATTTGCAAGAGATTGGATCCCAATTCGATAGGAAACCCTAGAAATCCGAATTGGGTTGGAATCGAATTTCCGTAGTATCGGTTTGCAAGAGATTGGACCGATATTAGGGTTTCCGGTTCCAATTCCGTGCCGATACCCGTTTGCAAGAGATTGGACGGGTAGGAACTATCCCAAACTAGGTCGTGGGCCGAGTTTGCAAAAGATTGGGCTCGGTGCGCGATTGAACGATGATGTTGATCCTAATGCTAGCTTCCCTAGGCTACGGTTTGCAAGAGATTGGGCCCGAACCTAGGATAGCTATAGACCGGCAACAGCGCGAGAGCGTGAGCTTGGTTCTACATTCAGTTGCAACTAGTTCATCCAAAATCTTATTCTAGTGATTTTGATACCGATGAACCACATTTATGAAAGGCGGTGAGTAGCGAGAATTCCCCATTCCCTAGACGTTCTTTATTTGATTTGATATTCCCATACTTTGTCTGACGATTGTGACAGGATCGCCAAAGGCAAATTTTCTCTCTTCTTAAATAGCCAGGTTGATTGGAACAAGCACGGTCATTCGTCCTCCCTGTGTTCGATAACCCGCTCGCTGCTACACCGTGCACTTGCGGTAAAACTACAACCGTTCTTTAGGGTTACATCCCGGAGCTGGTCATTCCACCCACGATTAGAGCTAGGAATGTCCTTTATTAGGTGTCTTATCCTTCCTGAGGTCATGTAATACCATACGCCAGACATGGTGATTTTCACCTGAAAGAAATAATTAACTAATGCCTAGGTCAGCTCTGCTTTGTTAAGCATGCAAAGAACGATGAAGCCGACCAGACAACCTACTGAATTTGGTGTCAATTAACAGGGAGATAGCCCCATGTAGTTCAAGACTTGGGGTATGAAACGGTGCATGGAAGAGAAGTCCCTGATGAAAATTCTTATTGTATACCACGACCTCACATTCGCCTGGGAAGCAAATCCTTTCATTGTCTTAGGGGATCCGAACCTGATACGGAGGCCAGATATATTCCTCCTGAATTTTCTGAAGCACTTAGGTAGTCACTTTGGAGACCAGATTTACGATCTCATCAGGTACGATAGGCTTGTATTCACTCGCCCGCATGATTGGGGCCTTGGAATCAATATGGACAAGAGCCAAGGCCTTCCCTTTATCTACAGCATGTTCCAACTTCGAGGGTTGATCGACCACATGTGCCCCATCGAAGCATGGAGGATCCTCCTGATAAGAGATCAGGGTTGTGGTGATTTCTACCCTTTCCACTTCCTCCCACAGTTCAATAGTCTCAGACGCCGATGAAGAAGCCATAGACAATATTCTCAGATTGCAACGAGATCAAACAAGGGAAGCAGAAAGACAAGAAAGGGAATGGTTTCTTTCTAAAAGCTCAAGCTGGAAAGTTCGTCCCTTCCCCTCTTTCCCTACTTATACTAGAAGTTATTTTTCTGATCAAACTCATCTGTTCAAATGAGAGCACGTGTCGACATCTGAGAGCACCAATACCCCGAGCCTTGTTCCATGGCAATAACCCAATCAAAGGAACGAGAATTTTGGCGAACAAAATCAAAACTCTTATCTCGACTGCTGTGTTTAATTATTAAGATGTCACGTCACTCGATCTCAACCATCACATCTTCTGAACTCGAGAGATGTGGGCCATTGTTACTACATTGAGTAGGCCCACGTAGCAACAAAAAGTATTACATTCGAATAAAGAAGTCTAATAGGAATGGAACACCTCAGCCCAACAGTCCAGAGGCCCGTATGGGCGGTTAGATTTTTTGCTCAGTCAAAGCAACAGTCCACCCTTCGAGCTCCCGAATACTAAGGGCTCGGTTTGTAATGGGTTGGTTAGTAATGTAAAAGTAAGTGGATAGCCGGTATGCTCTTTTTCAGGGACGACTGCGCAAAGAGAGGACAATCATGCTGTCATTAAGGCAAGGCCATTACCCACGAATGGCACTGAGAGGAATCCTCACCTATAAGTAGTATCAACAGTAATAAGGCATATGGGATCACACTCAAGACATACTAATCACTCAGGTACTCTAACACTCAGATATATGTTTCCACTCTATATTTCTTCCTGTATAGCTCGGCGAAAAAGTGATCAGATGACCTCCCCCAATAAGTCAGACCTAGCTGCCTTGAGCTCCTTTTTAGTCATCCACTGACTTAAGCATTGGAGTGGATCTGGGTTGGAATCCAGATCCAACCCCCCTGATGATTTCTCTGTGTTGGAGATCTATAAAGGTAGCTCGGAGTTATGTCAGGCTTCAATCAAACAGCTCAGACCCAGCTTCACCTGACCCATGACCGACCTTCCTTGGGTGCCACTCTTCAGCTGACAGAGCATCACGTCACTGGAGGCGTTCTCGTCAGCATCCTATTCACTGTCGACGGATTTACTCGTCAATACTCTAGAAATTGTACACGATCATGTGTTAAAGAGCATCCCTCCTCCCACATACTAGTGAGTATATTGGAAAACTATGCATAGAAGATGATGTTTAGTAATTAGGCCTTTACTCGCCCGCTAATGGGGTTTTGCACTAGATATGGTTTTAGCCACTCGTTTGTGATTTCACAAATATTATTAATGATGAGCCTCGTCTCAATCTCCTCTTTTTCTTACGTAGTATCAAAGCATATGCTACATCATGTCACAATGGATCCCAGTAAATTAATAGTCATCAAATTAAAATCCCAAAAACAAATATGGAGGGGTAACCTTTGATCAAACTCATCCTTTTCTTTTCCTTTCTCTCTCTTTTGAAACTTTGCTTTCTTTGCGAGACGAGATTGAAGAGTGCGACTTAAATGGAAAGTTTGGTCTTTTGGATCACCAAGCCAGTCTCTCACCCTTAAGATCAATAACCTTGTCTGCACCCTCTGTAGAAACTAAAGATCTAGATGTGCGTACAAACCAAATAACACAGATCTAGATAAAACACATGCTAAATCTTAAAACATTACCTACTCTGTTTAGCAGAAGCGTACCTGAATCCATCGCTAATATTCTAAAAGAGATCCTGACGATAACGTGGCGGATGATCTTCCAGAACAGTACGAATCAACCGTTGGAGAAATCCTTTGGCTTTCTCCCGATTTCTCTCCTAGCGACGGGGCGTAGAAAAGACGGCTAACTTGTTCGTGTGCTCCAGGGATCATGACCGCATATATATAGGGACTAGCCTCCTTAGCCCTAGGGTTTCCAATTCGGCTCATCAACGAATTGAAGCCCAATAGTCACCACACATAAAGGCCTACAACCTACCTGACTCATTTAAGCCCACTTAACTTAATAAATGAGATCACTTATACATTGGGCTTTAATATGACAGTGTAGCAGCATATAATTATTTATCGCATATAAGCCCAATGTTGGATTAAGATCCAACTTAGTTGGATAAGTTCCAACAATCTCCCACTTGGGCTATATGCTAAACTTTATGATTATATTTCGTTGTGCATACAATCGAATAAGATCTTAACTTACTGTCATTTCTTTAATGAGTCAAAAACAATCCGGTCCATCAAGTATATTAGCAAGGGATCAAAGAGATCTTCGCCGCAGCAATTGTAGCTCGACCCATCAGTGGTCACCGTGCTAATACAAAAGAATGACATGGATTATTAAGTGGATGTGTAGCATGGAAATTACATGTAATGTGATCTAACATGTCTATTTCCAACTGATCCTCCTTAACCTTAGTGAGATCATAAACATACCAAATTCAGAGCGAAGCCGAACTGAACCAAAACTTTATTTCTGATCAGAAAAATAACATCAAGCTTAAGCTAGAGACTTAATTTTGTCTATCATATGAGCACACAAAAGAATAAACTCCCACAAAACTGAATGTTCTTAATGAAATGACATCCATATGAGTAGCTAGCTCACAAAACCTTTTGGATGACATTTCCTTACTATAACAGATCCATAATTACATGGTTTGTTCCGATGTGCTCATTAGACAATTATACACTCCTATTATTAATCAACAATCTAGGAACTTGATCTCTGAATATCTAAACTTTGTCGAGTTCATGTTGTTGTTGGAATATAAAACTGTAGACTTCATTGTCACTAAATAAACTGTGTGGTGTTCGAACACCATACCTAATTTGCAGCATAGTGACAAAATATGCAGATATATTTCTTGATTTGGATGTCACATAATATGATATGAAATCTAAATCCATGTCAGAAGAGACTATATAAAGGGGACCATTTAAATCTCTTCTAGTAGATGGCGCCTTACATAGATTTTCATACATTCTTTGCATCCAATAAATGATCAGAGTCAGTATACCAAAATGATCTCAAACCTTTTTTACTACTGATCCTTGAACATGTAACCCTTTTGTTCTCAATAAATACCATAAGATACATTTGGCTGCTGTCAAATGGTCAACTCCTGAACTTAACAATCTGCCCGACACACCTGTAATAATGCAATAACCAAATACATATAAAACTGAGCATACTTTAGACTCCCTTTTGGTGAGATATAGGGAATCTTCTGAAGTAGATTCTCGGGGCAATCAATGAGACTAAACTTGTCTCCCACAGAACTTAACATTCATTACCACATAGATATTATAGAAATTACATGCTCCCACAGAACTTAAGATATATCACATCATTAAACATCATCTCAAAACCGAACGAGGTGATCGCTCAGTAAAATTTAATATATCATTAACGACATTGAAATGCTCATCTAATGCCATTATGAACCTTATAGAGTCTTTCATGAAAACTGAATAGAAAGTCTCTTCACAATTAATGCATTCTTTTCCGTATAAATTCTTTGAGTGATACGCTTTAAATCTTTTCTTAATACCCTTTTGAATTCCTTTTGATTATAAAAAACTATTTACAATCAATAGGTTTCAAACCGTATGGCAATGAGGAAAGATTTTAAGTATCATTCATAGACTTTCTTAATTAATGCATTAATCCATTTTAGAGATGTAGAATTTTTATGACTTGATGTAAGTCGAACTTCCATCATCCTAATGTCAACAGTGAGCTTGTCATCTCTTTAATGGATTTCTTGAATGGCAATTAGTGCTTTGACGTGCTAGAGTTTGTCCTTATGAACAATTTCCCGAATGGGAGGAATTGCAACATTATCTTGAATTTATTGTCTTGAACAATGTTAGGAATACCATCCTGAACAATGCCAACAACACCTGTGGGGATACAATCCTCTTCAAGAATAATGTCACTGACCAAATTTTCTCCCCAAACTCAGCATCCTCAAATAGGTGTGCATTTCCTAATTCGTAAACTAACTTAATAGTGAGATTATGTAAAATCATGCAAAATAATATCAACTTTTAAACTATTCAACAAAACTAGAAAATCATCAGCATTATGTCACATTTCTTTATTAGGCTTATAAAGCCTTACCTTAGTTGGACATATCCAAACATGCAAGTGATTCATTTGTTGAAACGTTAGTAATGATATAAGCTGCAATCAATAAATAACTGAATTCTAAACTGTTAATTCTTTCTTTATAACACATGTACATTAATGCATGAATTCTATAAATGAAGCAACATTTCCAAATAAATGAAGATTATAATGATCGTTTAAAGAACCAGAACAAATTAATTTTCAATCATGAGACAACCAAATTTTCCATTCATAATTGAACAATGATAGCCGAATTTGTTCAAAATAGAAATAGAAATACAAATTCTGTTAAAAACGGTACATAATAGTCTCATCAAATTCAAATACAATCTAGCCTTTAAAATAAATAATCTAAATTTAATTTGCTTCTACTTGAACCATCTTGTCATTGCCCATATCGATGTATCTTTCACCATCATTTGGCTCTTGGCATCTTAGGCAATCATGCATAGACACAATGATGTGGATGGTTATACCAGTATCTTTTCATCACGTGTCTATAAGTACCAAAGTTTGCAGGAAAAGAAATTAACTTAGAATTAAATCAAATTTCGCAGCATACCTTTCTTATCTTTTAGTGGTAGAGATCATATGAGCACTTTCTGTCTTCCTTGCTTAAGCCTGTTCTCTTCTTATACACAGTGCGAGATGAGCTCATCCAGAGACCAAGTCTCATCCTTCAGATTGTAGCTTATCCTAAACTGGTTGAACTGTGATGGAAGAGATATCAAAACAAAATGCACTAGCAGAGCCTCAGAGAGGTCTAGCTCAAGTGCTTTCAACCTTGAAGCAATATTAGACATCTTCAATATGTGCTCCCTAATGTTTCCCATACCCTTATACCTCATTGAATTTAGAATTGTCAAGAGTGTACCAATTTCAACCCTTTCATTCTTGACAAATCTATTTTCAATATCAGAAAGGTATCCTTTAGCTGTAGTAATTTTATCTGAAATAGTGCCCCTGAGATTTTCTGGAATGGCATTCTTCATCAGCATTAGGCACATGTAATTTGATCTCTTCCACTCTTCCAACTCCCTCTGTGAAACAGAGGTACTCTCTTTAGTGAGTAGTGGAGGACTTTGAGTCATGAACGCCAGATCAAGATCCATGTCTCCGAGGATTATCAAAAGATTCTCCTTCCATGCCTTGAAGTTAGTGCCATTAAGTACTGGAATAGATTTGAGGTTGGCAGAAAAAATTTCAAGAATAATAGCTGAAAAGAGAATAAGAAAACAATTTTTAACATGTTCATATGAGTATTAAATAAAACAACAACAAATTCAAATTAATGTTATTTCCCCATCTCAAGACATCTCCCACTAGCCCAATATTTATCTTTGGATAATCTATTGACTAGTCATTAACATCTTGTTGTAGCAATCAGACAATGACAATAATAACTTGCCAAAAATAAAACTTCCTTTGGGCTGAATTAAATTTGCATGCATTGATCTCACTAATCACTACCTTGTCTATTGCCACAGGTACGCATGAAATGGTATAGAACGGTAATCTTCCTTTGGGCCGATTAAGCAATCTTACGAAATCTTTGGCACATTAAATTCTTTTTATATTAATGAAATGAAATAATGCAAATCAACAGAGCCCACTTTGGTGAGATGATGATTGCACGAAGTCATCTCAAATATATATACCTTTGCAAAATTTGAATCTAAGTGGCAATTTAATACATGAACTTATACTTTAAGTGGAGATATTCAAGTCCACTTGTATTCAAAATCATATTTAAGGTAACAAAAATTTTTATACAAAAGTATGTATCGAACTTGCTATATTTCGAGATTAAAAACTAATCTTCACAAGAAAACCCACTTTGGTGAGTTGATGATCTAATCAATCTATATTCGAAATATATAATTAATTGTGCCAAAAATCGAATTTGAAACTTGTAACGACCCACTCTCGGGGCTCGTTACTGCTTGGAACATGCACAAGTCCTGCTAGGCACCAATGAAGTCAACACAGGCTATGTTGCAGAAATACGCCAAAATACTGATAATGAAAGTGGTACACTACCTTATTACAACCCAGCAGCTAACAGGAAAGGAAAATACAACCGAAAATACAACAGATACATCAAACCACTCTCGAAACAACAAAACAAATCTCCCACACTCACTCTCAATACTCAGGGTCCTGCTGGTCCTGCTGGTCGAACTCAACCACAAAATCAGCGTCTGCGGCCTCTGGTGCAAACTCCTCGACCTGGGTGATATCTGGCGAGTCCACCACAAAGAGAATGGTCGCCAGGATCAGACGTAACTCAAAGTATCTCTATACATGGATATTGAAACAAATGTACAAGCATGGCAATTTAAAAGTAAAGAGGTAAAGTGCAAACAATACTGGTAAGGGAAAAAGAGCAGAAAAGTAACCTTGTTGGTGTACATCTATCATCAATTTCTAGCAGTTAAAAGTGCAATATTAAAAGTGACTATGTTACAAGAGTCTATTTGTGCCTTACCTAGACCGTGACTTATAATGCGGGGTGCAATGAGCAACCAAGAGGCCACCTCTTACCACGGGTGCTACCCGGGCGAACTATGCTATGAATACTATGAATACTATGCAATACTCTGTGATCTGTGATGGTTGTCACCGGCTACTATGATGGGTTGCTAGAACCCGCACGGTGACAACAAAGACTGGACTAGTCCCTCCCGCACCCACACTATTATAAGTTACCCCAAGACCCAGTGTCGGTGCAATTTTCTAGCATGTCACATTTGCAGTTACAACTTTCTGTCAATCATGTCAAGTTGCCCAATTTTGCTTCCTTTACGATACTGTGCAATTTACGATACGGTACCATGCAATTTTAGCTAACAGTTCAAAAATGGAAACACTATGTTAATGAAATAAAAGTAGGTTGGCATGCATTTGTTTTTGTTTTTAAGACCCATGTCAAGGGTACGATGAGTTACCAAAAATCGCCTTGTCGTGAAAGGCGCGTTTTGAAAGGCGGTCGGTGTACCTGGTTCACACGGGTTACGAACGAGTTAGGTACACGAAATAATAATATGTTAAGAGGGCAAGTTACACTAACTTATAACTAATACTTAATGTAAGAATTTCTTAACTTAAGATAACTTTGCTTATAAACTTAATTTATATGAAATTAACTTGGCTTATTAACTTATAATACTTTTAAATTATAATATAACTTTTTAATAACTTATTTTAAAAACTTTAGATAATAACTTAGATTAATAACTTAATCTTAATTAATTTAAAACTAAACTTCATATATAAACTTATAAGCTTATCACCTATTAATAACTCCTGCCTCTTCTTTCTCTTTCTCTGCCTTCTCTGTCTCTTCTCGTTTTTTTTCTTTCTCTTTTTTTTTGTTTTTGAATCCTGCAGGTGCTCACGGCGGGGATCGAGGCAAGGGGAGGTCGGGGGCGTCTCACGGGGGAGGGGGCCTGGGCGCTCCGGCGACGCGAGGGGGGCTAGGGCACGGGGGCGGTCCGACGGTTGCTCCCAGGCGACGGCGTCAGTGGATTCCAGGCGGGCGGCACCGGATTTGGAGTGGCGGCGGGCGGATTCGAGTGGCGACGTCCCCGGGGCGGCGGCTCAGGCGATAGGGGCGGACGTCGGCGCTGATTGGGATCGGCGGCGGGCTTACGGCGACGCGAGGGGAAGTGGGCGGCCTAGGGCAGACGACGGCGGTGCGATCCGGAGGCGGGCGGAGTTCCCAGGGGCTGTGCGGGCTTCAGGGGTCACTGCGATTTCGAAGATGGCGGATCGAAGGCACGACTTCGAGATGTTGCGATCGGATTGTGTTTAGAATGGATTTCTATTTGGTTTTCAGATTGTGATCTGGTTTGTTTTGGGTTGATTTTTGATTGTAAGAGGTTGGTGGAGAATTGGGGGTGTGGATGTTAGGGTGTTGCTGGTGGTGAAGGGGTTGATGGTGGTGGATGATCGTCATTGTATGGAGGGGGCTTACGATGCTCTGCGTTCTCTTCCTGTAATTTGATTTATGGATGATGGAGTGGAGACAAATTGATGAGGGAAGGCTGTATGTGGGGTTTTGAGGGAGTAATGTTGTTATTCCATCTGCAGACAAGGGGAAGGTTGGATGATGAAATATGTGTGCTGGCCTTGAAATTGAAGGGGAAGTTGAAAGGTGGTTGCCGACAGATCGATTAGAGTTAATTAGGGATTTTTAATTTTCAATTAGAAATGATTAATTACTATTTGACAGGCCATGATTTACGCTATGGTAAAACCAAGAATAAAAACGCGCTTGCGTCGACGTACGGACGTAAATAACTGGGACAACGAAGTAGAGAAAATACACGCACACGACAGTCAAAATACGACTAGAAAAACAGGCTGTTACATCCTACCCTCCTTGGAATAATTCCGTCCTCGGAATTCTCTATAGGACAGGGAAAAGATAGGGGTAACGTCCTCGCATCTCATCCTCTCGCTCCCAGGTAGACTCCCCTGGCGAGTCGCGACGCCACATCACTCTGACTAGATCAATAGTCTTGTTCCTAAAGACCTTCTGACGTCGATCAAGGATCTCCATGGGTTGCTGCTCGTACGTCAAGTCTGGACGAACTGCGATCTCTGAGTAGTCCACGACATGACTCGGGTCGCTTACATAGCGACGCAACTGCGAGATGTGGAATACATTGTGCACTGCCTCTAAGGCAGGGGCAGTGCAAGCTTGTATGCCACCTCTCCGACTCGCTCCAAAATATCGAATGGCCCAATAAATCAGGAGACTGAGCTTTCCTCTCCGACCAAAACGAATCAATCCTCGGTTGGGCGAGATCTTCAGAAATACATGATCACCGGGCTGGAACTCCAGATGTCGACGCTTCGCATCTGCCCAATGCTTGTACCTGTCTTGAGCCAGCTGCAGCTTCTCTTTGATGGTCCGAACCACATACATGGCTTCGGTGATTAGCTCAGGACCAACCAACTCTCGATCTCCTACATCATCCCAGCTCAAGGGGGATCGGCACTTTCTCCCATACAGTGCCGCAAAAGGTGCCATACCAATGCTAGACTGGTAGCTGTTGTTGTATGCAAACTCCACCAAATGGAGATGATCTTCCCATGATCCTTTGAAGTCCAGCATACATGCCCGCATCATGTCTTCCAGTATCTGAATAGTACGCTCTGACTAACCATCTGTCTGCGGATGGTAAGCCGTACTAAATCTCAAGTGAGTCCCCAAGCTCTCCTGAAGGCTCCTCCAGAAACGAGATGTGAACCTGGTGTCTCTGTCCGAGACAATACTGATAGGAACTCCATGCAATTTCACAATCTCATCCATGTACTTCTTGGCCAATACTTCCGTAGACTGGCCCACTCTGAAAGGAATGAAGTGTGCGGTCTTGGTCAATCGGTCTATAATCACCCAGATAGCGTCATTCTGCTTCGTACTCTTGGGTAGACCAGTCACGAAGTCCATCGTGATGTGCTGCCATTTCCACTCCGGGATGGGCAATGGATGCAACAAGCAGGCAGTCCTCTGGTGTTCAGCCTTCACTTGTTGGCACACAAAACACTTCGCTACGCTCCGAGCGACGCTTCTCTTCATGCCATGCCACCAGTAATGCTGTCGCAGATCCTGATACATCTTGGTACCTCCAGGATGTATAGAGTAAGGAGAGCTGTGAGCTTCCTCCAATAGCTCCTCTCTAATGGCACCAGACGGTACACATATCCTGTCCTCAAACCTCAAGGATCCATCTGCATGAATCTTGAACTCTGGTCTCTGGCCTGCTATCACCAGATCTCTAATCTTCCGTAGCTTCTCATCGTCCATCTGAGTTGACTTGATCCTCTCTACCAAGGTCAACTGGATATGCATGCCCATCAAAGATGCAGTCATCCCTGGTAGAATCACTTCTATACCCATGTCACGGATCTCTTGCTGCAACCTCCACTGAGTCGTAAGGTTCATCACTGCTGGAAGACGACTCAATGCATCCGGTACAACATTGACTTTCCCAGGATGGTACTGAAGGTCAATGTCATAATCTGCCATGAGCTCGACCCATCGCCTCTGACGCATGTTGAGCTCCTTCTGAGTGAAGAGATACTTCAGACTCTTATGATCCGAGAACACCTTCACGTGCTCACCCAATAGGAAGTGCCTCCAAATCTTCAATGCAAAAATCACTGCCGTCAACTCAAGATCATGAGTGGGGTAGGTCTTCTCATGGATCTTCAACTGCCTGGATGCATATGCTACGACTCGACCGTGCTGATGTAGCATGCATCCAAGTCCCTTACCAGATGCATCACAGAAGACTTCGAATCCTCCTGATCGGTCTGGAATGATCAAGATGGGTGCAGTCGTCAATCTTTTCTTCAGCTCCTGGAAAGCATCCTCACATGCTTTCGACCAAACAAACATCACATCCTTTCTCGTTAATCGCGTCATGGCTCCCACGATCTTCGAGAAATCTTTGATGAACCTCCGGTAGTAGCCAGCTAGTCCCAAGAAACTTCGAATCTCGGTCACCGTTCGGGGGACTGGCCAGTTTTGAACATCGGCTACTTTTTCAGGATCAACCGCAATCCCTGCTCCAGACACCACGTGGCCTAGAAATGCCACCTCGTTTAACCAGAACTCGCACTTGCTAAGTTTGGCATAAAGCTGGTGTCTTCTTAGGGTCTCGAGAACCTTCCTGAGATGCTCTGCATGCTCCACCGCATTCTTCGAGTAGATGAGAATGTCGTCGATGTAGACTACAACGAACTTGTCCAAGTATTCATACAATACTTGGTTCATGAGAATCATAAATACCGCGGGTGCATTGGTCACACCAAAAGGCATCACTAAGTACTCATAATGTCAGTATCTGGTTCTGAATGCAGTCTTGGGAACATCTTCATCCTTCACCTTCACTTGATGGTACCATGTCCTCAAATCCAGCTTCGAATAGACGCTTGACCCACCGAGCTGGTCAAAAAGATCGTCGATACGCGGTAGAGGGTACTTGTTCTTCACGGTGACTTTGTTCAGCTCGCGGTAGTCAACGCACATACGAAGGGATCTGTCTTTCTTCTTCACCAGCAATATAGGAGATCCCCAGGGAGATACACTGGGTCGTATCCATCCCTTCTTCAGTAGCTCATCAAGTTGGACCCGCAATTCTTCTAGCTCAGATGGTGCTAAACGATACGGTCCCTTGGTCATCGGTTGGGCTCCTGGCATTAGTTCGATGGCAAATTTAAGGGTGCGATCCGGAGGCAAACCTGTAAGGTCATCTGGAAACACATCCAAGAACTCTTGAACCACTTCTGGTATCTCAGGCTCAGCGTCCATCGCGGCTGCTACTGCTTCGGTCGACCTGGCCTTGTACTTCACCGGTCCCACAGATCTGCTCCGACTAATGAACTCGAACTTTGGATGATCAGGAATGTCGAAGGCTATCCTCCTTTGACAACAGTCGATGGTGGCATGGAAAGTTCCCAACCAATCCATCCCGAATACAGCATCAAAGTTCGGGATATCAATCATCATGAAGTTAGCGAATAAAGCTCGGGCACAAATCACCACGGGGCATTGAGGATACCCACTGGTCGCCTTTATCACTCCGCCACCCGTATTGACGTTCCAACCAGTAGATAAGGTTGTAACAGGAACGGTATGGGTGCGAACGAATCGACTCGCTAGAAAGCAGTGTGATGCTCCCGAGTCGAACAAGGAGAGGGCGGGATTCCCAGCTACTAGCACGACACCTAGGTTCAAACACTAATCTAAGCAACCAATGCTAATGAAAGAAAAGATATACTAATAATGCAAGAATTATACCTGTGATCACTTCACCGGTGGCCTCGGCCTCTTCGACAGTCATGGTGTAAGCCTGGCGTCTCGGTGGTGGCTGCCTTGCCTGCTGGAACACCCTCTGCTATGGAGGCAGTGGTGGACGCTGTGGGGCGATCCCAGTCGGGGCAGCACGAGGAGCTGGAGCTGGAACTGGAGCACGTGACCTATGATGCGGGCAATTCCTAGCCACGTGTCCAGACTCTCCACAAACCAGACAAAGGCCCAGAAAAACTCGACACTCAGATTTGAAGTGTCCAGACTTTCCGCAAAAGTGGCAAACCGGGAGGGCCTGCTGCTGTGGTCCTGGCCTCTTAAACTGAACATGCTGAATAGGGCGGTGCATCTGTGGCCGTCTGCTTGGCCCAGCATGGGTCGGTGGGGGCCTCGCAGATGCTGCCAGCATGTGTTCTTCCTTTTCCTCCTCTTCGACCATCTCATGGTTACGAGCAATGGCCAGAACTTCAGCATGTGTGGTCGGGCTAGCACCGACCATCATCCTTCGAATCTCAATATTGAGCCCCTACTGGAACTGCTGAGCTCGAGTCAAAGCATTTGAAACCATCTCTAGAGCAAACCTGCTGAGCCTGGAGAACTCAGCGTCATACTGATCCACCGTCATCGAACCCTGCTTCAGGTTGATGAACTTCTTCCTCATCTTGATCGTTGCGTGTGGGGGAAAGTACTGGGCGTTGAAGGTACTTGTAAATACATCCCATGAAATCAGCAATCCCAAGCGGTCTTCAACCGCCTGCCACCAGTCTCTAGCACCATCCGTCAATTGCCTCTTGACGATAGCCACCCAGGCTTCTTCTCGAATCTGAGATGCTCTCAGATCGTCCGTGATGCGCTTGAGCCATTCTTCTGCCTGAAGATGGTTCTCAGTCCCTGCGAAGGTCTTTGGGCTCATCCCTCGAAAGTGATAAGCACTCGGGTCAGCTCGTTGCTCTCTGCGCAAAGCCTGTTCCAAGGCCTGTCCAAGCTGCTGATGAAGGGCATACATGCCCCGCATGTAATCTTCTGCAGACAACGGTGCAGTCGGGAATGCTGTTGCGCCCGAACCGTTGTTGGCTCCATTGCCAGCATCATTTTGGTTGGGACCCCCATCCTGGTGGTTGATCCCGGATCCAAAGGCACTGTCACCGCTTCCCGAAGTGTTCCTTTCCATGGCTTATCTGCATTTCATAAGGTTTGATCAGTTCCATTGAGTATTTTATACGACATATTCTGAACTTCCTGTATTGTTCATGTGGCTTTTAGCGCGGACCTGCATGGGCCACCAAACTTGTAACGACCCACTCTCGGGGCCCGTTACTGCTTGGAACATGCACAAGTCCTGCTAGGCACCAATGAAGTCAACACAGGCTATGTTGCAGAAATAAGCTAAAATACTGATAATGAAAGTGGTACACTACCTTATTACAACCCAGCAGCTAACATGAAAGGAAAATACAACCGAAAATACAACAGATACATCAAACCACTCTCGAAACAACAAAACAAATCTCCCACACTCACTCTCAATACTCAGGGTCCTGCTGGTCCTGCTGGTCGAACTCAACCACAAAATCAGCGTCTGCGGCCTCTGGTGCAAACTCCTCGACCTGGGTGATATCTGGCGAGTCCACCACAAAGAGAATGGTCGCCAGGATCAGACGTAACTCAAAGTATCTCTATACATGGATATTGAAACAAATGTACAAGCATGGCAATTTAAAAGTAAAGAGGTAAAGTGCAAACAATACTGGTAAGGGAAAAAGAGCAGAAAAGTAACCTTGTTGGTGTACATCTATCATCAATTTCTAGCAGTTAAAAGTGCAATATTAAAAGTGACTATGTTACAAGAGTCTATTTGTGCCTTACCTAGACCGTGACTTATAATGCGGGGTGCAATGAGCAACCAAGAGGCCACCTCTTACCACGGGTGCTACCCGGGCGAACTATGCTATGAATACTATGAATACTATGCAATACTCTGTGATCTGTGATGGTTGTCACCGGCTACTATGATGGGTTGCTAGAACCCACACGGTGACAACAAAGGCTGGACTAGTCGCTCCCGCACCCACACTATTATAAGTTACCCCAAGACCCAGTGTCGGTGCAATTTTCTAGCATGTCACATTTCCAGTTACAACTTTCTGTCAATCATGTCAAGTTGCCCAATTTTGCTTCCTTTACGATACTATGCAATTTATGATACGGTACCATGTAATTTTAGCTAATAGTTCAAAAATGGAAACACTATGTTAATGAAATAAAAGTAGGTTGGCATGCATTTGTTTTTGTTTTTAAGACCCATGTCAAGGGTACGATGAGTTACCAAAAATCGCTTTGTCGTTAAAGGCGTGTTTTGAAAGGCGGTCGTTGTACCTGGTTCACACGCGTTACGAACGAGTTAGGTACACGAAATAATAATATGTTAAGAGGGCAAGTTACACTAACTTATAACCAATACTTAATGTAAGAATTTCTTAACTTAAGATAACTTTACTTATAAACTTAATTTATATGAAATTAACTTGGCTTATTAACTTATAATACTTTTAAATTATAATATAACTTTTTAATAACTTATTCTAAAAACTTTAGATAATAACTTAGATTAATAACTTAATCTTAATTAATTTAAAACTAAACTTCATATATAAACTTATAAGCTTATCACCTATTAATAACTCCTCCCCCTTCTTTCTCTTTCTCTGCCTTCGCTGTCTCTTCTCGTTTTTTTTTCTTTCTCTTTTTTTTTGTTTTTGAAGCCTGCAGGTGCTCACGGCGGGGATCGAGGCAAGGGGAGGTCGGGGGCGTCTCACGGGGGAGGGGGCCTGGGCACTCCGGCGATGCGAGGGGGGCTAGGGCACGGGGGCGGTCCGGCGGTTGCTCCCAGGCGGTGGCGTCGGTGGATTCCAGGCGGGCGGCGTCGGATTCGGAGCGGCGACGGGCGGATTCGAGTGGCGACGTCCCCGGGACGGCGGCTCAGGCGATAGGGGCGGACGTCGGCGCTGATTGGGATCGGCGGCGGGCTTACGGCGACGCGAGGGGAAGTGGGCGGCCTAGGGCAGACGACGGCGGCGCGATCCGGAGGCGGGCGGAGTTCCCAGGGGCTGTGCGGGCTTCAGGGGTCACGGCGATTTCGAGGATGACGGATCGAAGGCACGGCTTCGAGATGCTGCGATCGGATTGGGTTTAGAATGGATTTCTATTTGGTTTTCAGATTGTGATCTGGTTTGTTTTGGGTTGATTTTTGATTGTAAGAGGTTGGTGGAGAATTGGGGGTGTGGATGTTAGGGTGTTACTGGTGGTGAAGGGGTTGATGGTGGTGGATGATCGTCGTTGTATGGAGGGGGCTTACGATGCTCTATGTTCTCTTTCTGTAATTTGATTTATGGATGATGGAGTGGAGACAAATTGATGAGGGAAGGCTGGATGTGGGGTTTTGAGGGAGTAATGTTGTTATTCCATCTGTAGACAAGGGGAAGGTTGGATGATGAAATATGTGTGCTGGCCTTGAAATTGAAGGGGAAGTTGAAAGGTGGTTGCCGACAAATCGATTAGAGTTAATTAGGGATTTTTAATTTTCAATTAGAAATGATTAATTACTATTTGACAGGCCATGATTTATGCTATGGTAAAACCAAGAATAACGACGCGCTTGCGTCGACGTACGGACGTAAATAACTGGGACAACGAAGTAGAGAAAATACACGCACACGACAGTCAAAATACGACTAGAAAAACAGGCCGGAATTTAACACAAAATGATTACACTAAGTGGAAATATATATAAGAACCTTTTATTCCACCCTTCTTATCATTTATATTGAGTTAAATAAAATCCATAACTTCAACACAAATTTTCTTCTTAAAATGGGGTATATAGGTGTACTAATGTGTATATGAACATACATAGAAAGTTATATATATAAATATACACCCATCCCATTTTATATATAACTTTAAAATGTGTCAAATTTCCTTAAGGCCATTACTTGATGGTTAGTGCACAAAAATTCCTTAAGGCCTTTTAACCTTATCCTTGAGGAGAAATATATGTTAAAGCTTTTTATTTGCTCCTGAAGAAAACACTTGAATTTTGTGTTTTGATTTAAATCTAAATTTAGGCAAACTGAATTTTCATACCAAGTTATGAAGTAAACTTGTTATATACATATATATATATATATACATATATATATACATATATATATATACATATACATATATACATATATATATATATATATAACCCTGGGGCTACATCTCCCCTCTCGGACTTACCCGGGGGCCGTTGGGGGCACGGCGGTTTCCCACCAGTTTGCATAGTCTCGGCCGGGCTCTCGCCTTACCCTCCTAAAAAAGCCAAAGGCAGGGGAGTGGTTAGGGATTTTTCTGGGTTGTCAATATATATATATATATATATATATATATATATATATATATATATATATATATATATATATATATATATATATCTATATATTAAAACACAGAGATTTTTGAATTCTAGGGCTGACTGGGACAAGCTGATGTCATGCTGATGTATAAAGAGGTTGATAGAAGAATGGCTAGGATTTAATCTTGGTAAAAGAAGGGTTGAGATGAGTTTTTGGAAAACCCACCACTTTTTTCTTTTTGTATTCAAACCCCCCACAATCATTACATTTGCGCAGAATACCACATATTTCTATATATATATATATATATATATATATATATATATATATATATATATATATATATATATATATATATATATATATATGGGTAAAGTGTTCCTAGGGTGCCTCCTTAGATTAAATCTAAGGAGTCGCCCCCATTTTCCCACATCTCCCACAATTTTTTTGGATTTTATTTTTCATGGGGTTGTTGTTCACCTCATGGATGGTCAACATACCAAAAATCAAGTCATTCCAATACTTTTAGAGCACCCATCTACCCATTGCAAATTCATGGGTTTTTCAGCATGTTTTCGGACCATTGAAGTTACAAGGGGTAGATGGTGGCTCTAAAAGTATTAGAATGACTTGATTTTTGGTATGTTGACCATCCATGAGGTGAACAACAACCCCATGAAAAATAAAATCCAAAAAAATTGTGAGAGATGGGGGAAAATGGGGGCGACTCCTTAGATTTAATCTAAGGAGTCACCCTAGGAACACTTTACCCTCTATATATATATATATATATATATATATATATATATATATATATATATATATGGTTTTAAGCCTTAAACTTAGAATTTAAATTTATTTTGCACAATTAACACAAAATTTATCTTTGAGGAAAAATATACATTAAAGCTTCTTATTTCATCCTTCAATCCAATTTAAATTTCAATATTAGGCAACCAATCATACAACGTATGTATTTAACCGTTTTCATTTCGAAATAATAATAATCTTTACAGTAGAACTCACTTTGGTGGGATTTCAAGAAAATTAGAATCATTTTGAAATGTATAACCAAATGCGCCCAAAATTGAATTTAAACGAAACTGAACTTAAATGTAAATATATATGAAAGCCTTTTATTTACTCATTCGATCCATTTAAAATTCATCCATGCAACTAATCATACTTTGTATGTATTTTAATCTGTTTACATTCCGAAATAATAACTATTTTAATAGTAGAACCCACTTTGGTGGGAATTCACCGAAAAACAGAATTATTTTGAAATGTATATATAAATGAATTTTGCCTAAAGAATTAAAATCAGAATGAACTTAAATTTAACGCACAAATAAAACCGAATAAGGAAATATACACAAGAGGGCCTTTTATTTCCTCTAATTATTAGTGCATTAATATATTCAAAATAGGGCTTCAAAAGAGAATAATAGTATCCCAAAATAGGGTTCATACGCACCAAAATTATCAATTTAAGTCCAAAATTGTGGAGTGGCCAAAACAGGCCCAAATTAAAAGCCCAAATGCTGAAAAATTAAATTTTTTTGAAAATTAATCTGTTTGGGCCCAATTTGGCCCAAAGTCTGCTATGGTTAGAAACCCTAGCAGAATTTTTTGGCTCAACTAGGGGGCCGGCCGCCACCGGCCCCCTTTCCTTTCCTCCGGCGTCGGCATGGGGGGCCGGCTCCGGTCCAACCTGACAGGGGCGGCGTTTGTCGCCCCTTTTCCTCATCGCGCAGGGGCGCCTGCCGTTTGTGAATAGGGGCGGCAAGCATCACCCCTTTACTGCACTTTGCAGGCGCCTGGGGGCGCCTGCGGTTCCATCGAAGGGGAGGGGCGGCAGAGCGCCGGCCCTCCCCGGCCTGTAGGGGCCGAATGGGGGCGGCCAACCGCCGCCCCCTTCCCCGTATCGGAAGCAGCATGCCCCCGGTAGGGGGGCCTGTTCATTGAGTCGCAAGGGGGGGGGCGGCAGGGCACCGGCCCCCTTGCCGGAAAAAGGCCTTTCCGGGGGTGGCTCACTCTGTATCCTAACGGGGGCAGCGTGAGCCGCCCCTTCTTTTTTTGGCCGCGATCCCGTCGGAAGGGGGGCCGCTGGTAGCCGCCCCCCCCCCCCCCCTCTGTGTTACCTACAGGGGCAGCTTTGCCGCCCCTTTCTGATGTGTCGACGCCGGCATCGCCGGCGCTGATCTTCCGACGGGGACGACAAAGCCGTCCCTCTTTTGCTATGTCCGATGACGGCCGGCGGGCCGCCCCCGATATAGGGTTTGTAAAAAACATTTTTTTACAGAGAAAAATCAATCAAAAAACCCAAATTTTTCTCGGATCCGAATTAAAAACAGATTAAAAATCGGATTTTTATCAAATCCGAATCCAGAAACAGATTAAAAATATGATTTTTAACAGATCTGAATTCATGAGCAAGCAAAATCTTAAGATCCAAGCATGGTGGCTTTGATACCACTTGTAGAAACTAAAGATCTAGATGTGCGTACAAACCGAATAACACAGATCTAGATAAACACATGCTGAATCTTAAAACATTACCTACTCTGTTTAGCAGAAGCCTACCTGAATCTATCGCTAATATTCTGAAAGAGATCCTGACGATAACGGGGCAGATGATCTTCCAGAACAGCACGAATCAACCGTTGGAGAAATCCTTTGGCTTTCTCCCTGTTTCTCTCCTAGCGACGGGGCATAGAAAAGACGGCTAACTTGTTCGTGTGCTCCGGGGATCATGACCGCATATATATAGGGGCTAGCCTCCTTATCCATAGGGTTTCCAATTCGGCCCATCAACGAATTGAAGTCCAATAGTCACCACACATAAAGGCCCACAACCTACCTGACTCATTTAAGCCCACTTAACTTAATAAATGAGATCACTTATACACCCACTACTCTGCAGCCTCCACTACACCACTGCCATCTCTTACTCTTCTTCATCTCTTCTTCACCATTACTAATGGTAAAAGTTGACGTTTCATCTTTTCTGTTAACACGGCAGGGCATGAAAGTGTATATTGTGTTCCTTGCAAAAATTTAAAAAAAAAGATCTGGTCGGTAATATTTCACACGTTTGGTGTTCGTTTTACATATCGTTTGTAACGTTGGAAAGCTTACGTAGAGTAGAATCCATTGATATCAATTTTGTAGACTTTCGTTGGCGTTTTCATGTCAGATTTTGGCATACTCAATGAAAACGCCAACGAAAGTCCACAAAATTGGTAAAAATGGATTCTACTCTTCATAAGTTTTCCAACGATACCAACAATGCCTGAAACGGACACTAAACAAGTAAAACATATCCGGGCAAAGATTTTTATTTTTTTTTTATTTTGACATGAAAACTAATATATTGCACAGCTCACAAACAAAATGGGAGTAACTGCCCCGTCCTGACTTCGTGAGAACCAACAAAATCCTGAGTCAGTGCAAAACTAAACAAAAACAGAAAAACTGACCGCCCAAAAAAAGGGAGGAAAATAAAAAAAATGACAACCCATGCGGTTGGTTTCCAATTAATTGAGAAAGGGGAGTTCCCCTGTTTTTGTTCTTGGTGAACCGTTTCCGGTTCACGCCAACCCATCCCCCAACTAACCCATCCCTCACAACCCCCCCATAAACACACACACCAGTTTTTTTTTTCTCCCTAAAAGAAATATATTTTGCTGTTCAAATTTCAATTCCCAAAAATAAATAAAAACCGACAGACCCCACTAACCAACAAACTAACAAACAATCTCAGAAACTCCTATTTAAACACCACCAACGCCAACAAAATCCGTTCAAACTCAAAAAACACAGAAAACAAAATATTAAATATTACAAAAAAATGAAAGTGGAGGAAGAGAAAGAGAGAGATCAAATTCAGAGTCACGGCAACAGCAGGATCAAGGGATCGTGGAGCCCTGAAGAGGATGCCCTTTTGACTCGTCTCGTCGGCCTCCACGGCCCCCGCAACTGGTCCCTCATCAGCTCCGGCATCCCGGGCCGCTCCGGCAAGTCCTGCCGCCTCCGCTGGTGCAACCAGCTCTGCCCCTCCGTCCACCACCTCCCCTTCTCCCCCTCCGAGGACTCCGCCATCCTCGCCGCCCACTCCCGCTTCGGCAACAAGTGGGCCACCATCGCCCGCCTCCTCCCCGGCCGCACCGACAACGCCATCAAGAACCACTGGAACTCCACCCTCCGCCGCCGCCGCCGCCTCGACCGCGCCTCCTTCGCCGCCTCCTCCGACGACTCGGAGTCGGCGGAGCCCCCGGCGAAGAGGCCGCGCCCGCCGGAGCCGGAGACGTCACTGACGCTGAGCCCGCCGGGGGATGGAGGCGCCGGGGATAAGGGGCGGTGGGAGGCGGAGATGAGGGAAATGTGCCTGGTGGGGATAATGAGGGAGATGATCGCCGAGGAGGTGATGAGTTATATGGGGAGGCTGAGGGCCGAGGCCGGAGTCACGGCCGCCGAGAAGACCGCCGCAGCGACGGCGACTGCGGCGAATGGGGGGGCATAAGTAGGCAAGCAAATGTGATGCGAGTGTAAATAAGAGAGGGAAGAGATGTTGTTAATGTGCATTTTGGGAGGCAAATAAATTTGGAAAAAAATGGAGAGATCTCCAAATGTAACTATTACCTGTTAATTTGGATGTACATTATACTCCAAATCTGCTGATTATGTTAATTAATGATTTTATTATGCATTGAAAAATCTTTTAAGGCTTGGTAGACTATCATTAGTCCAGTTTAGTATAAGTAACATCACAATTATGAAGGAGAATATAAAACCCATTTGTAATCAATTCATGTTATTGTTGACGGCAGTGCATTGTTCAGTTTGCAGTTTGTTATAACATCACGCTCAAAAGTTCCTTTTTATTTTTCATTTTCGATTTTTAAAGAAAGATTGATATGCTTGATAACAATGCGCAATAATGGTTCTGATCATCATCATCCTTATTGTTTTGAGGGTGGGTTCAGATGATTATTATCCACAATAATTTTGATTACTTCCAATAGTCTTTTTTTGTCTCTACGGTTGGCTTGTAATACATTACAAGGTATTTCTCTTACATGATACATCAGTTATTTAAAGTAACACTCGGTCACACACCCCCAAGTTTATCTGGGAAAAAAAATGCAAATGTGCATAATTAAACACTATGATTGTGTTGACGGATGGATCTGTCATCCAGTAAATATAGGCCGACAAGAACGCCTTCATTGTGTGGACCATTAGTTGGCTGAGAAGTGAGACCCGCGGAGAGGAGTCCACGGGTCGTTGTCAGGGGTCGGGACTGGGGACCCGACCAAATCCCTCCGACGCTCAAGTCAGTTAATGACTTAGTAGAGGCTCCGAGCGGCTAGGATCGACCCATCGGGAGGTCGTCCGATCACCGTCACACCGAACTATTTACGAGGAAGAATTGTAATGTGGAGTATTGAGTATAGAGTATGGTGATATCTCCTAGTAGGATTTCACCTCCCATCTTCATTATTATCGGGGACTTTTAAATGTTTCTTGGTGACTAGTAACTTCATCTCCATGAATGTAGCCCTTAACTGTTCAATTAATAGCTATTGAAGTAAGCCATGATGTAGTGTAACCACCCTCCATTGATGGCTCTTTGTTAAGGAGCTGAGGGTTGACTCATTCAATCCTAGAGCTATGTGCCATGGGCTGACATGGCAATGGCCCAACAATGGCAAGTCATATATGATGTAACAATGGCACCCATCTCCCGAGCTCAACCATTATAAATGTTAAGGTGTGGTGATGTGATAAGTATTAGGAAGAAGTAGCATCAGTCGAATAGTTGGGCTGGCTCGTTAGGAAAGTGACCTCTAGACTTATAGCTGAGACGGAGATTGGTTGGCAAGCGAGGGGAGTGGCCCTTTAGCCTATAGTCGAGGCCGAGTTACATCAGCAGATCAGTTGACGACTTCAGATCATGGTCCATGTTCAGGTAATTGAGTCGGCTCGCAAGGGAGTCGCCCCTTGACTTATAGTCGGGATATGAGCAGTTTGGTAGTCGAAGGGAGTGGCCCTTTGACTTATGTCCGATGAGGATCGTGCGATGGCGAGGGAGTGGCCACGCGACTTACATCCGACGATGATCGTTCGGTGGCGAGGGAGTGGCCACTCGACTTGCGTACAACGAGGATCATTCGGTGGCGAGGAGTGGCCACTCGACTTACATACGACGAGGATCATTCGGTGGCGAGGGGGCTGGCCCCTCGGCTTATGTCCGATGAGGATCGTTCGATGGGGAGGGGTGGCCCTTTGGCTTACGTCCGACGATGATCATTCATTGGCAAGGGATGTGGCCACTCGGCTTACGTCCGACGTGGATCGTTCGGTGGCAAGGGGATGGCCCCTCGCCTTACGTCTGACGTGGATCGTTCAGTGGCAAGGGGAGTGGCCCCTCGCCTTACGTCTGACGTGGATCGTTCAGTGGCGAGGGGAGTTGCCCCTCGGCTTACGTCTGACGAGGATCGTTTGACTGCGAGGGAGTGGCCCCTTGGCTTACTATTGGAAGATATGTGCCCTTGAGGCAATTTATTTGGAGAACATATTGTTCAAATTTAAATGGTACTAATTATTCTAGTATGAATAAAATATTTTTTACTACTTGGATAATTTCCTTAGGCTTCAAGCAAGTTCATACATGTATCTAAATAGAGATCTAGATTTTGAGAAGTGTACGACCGTTAGGAACTTGAGTCTTAAAGCGTTCATGGTCATAGATGTGTCGAGAAGAGGATATCACCACATCAGATAGACTATTGTGTCTTTGTCTTTACCAAAAGGGTGATGATTATCTCATAATCATTCGATTTGACAAAGTCGGAGACGAGACACAGGTGCTCATTAGAGAATGATTCTACTGAACAACCCAAGGAAGTTTTATCAAATGGTTAACATTAACTAAACTATCATTGATAACTCTCTAGCGATGATATGCAAGTTGGTCCTTAAGACTTGAGGTCATTGTACGAACCTGTGCGTGAACGGTGTCACTTAGACATATGAACTAGCGTCGAGGCAATACCTACTGAAATGTCTTAGGTTGGGTGACACTTGAAGCGTATGAGGAGAGTAGTGATCAAGAGAGGATTCATCTCTTCCGTCTATCGGAAGTTAGTGTCACATGCTCAGTGCGATTCTTGGTGAAAAACCTCGATCGAGGTATGTTGTAGGAAGTATAACATGGACATACCAAAGACCGGAGCATACTGACCAGTGCTATCTGGTAGGGTTGACAGTTTACCATACCCTAGACTACAGCAATAACATAGTTATGACGAAGGGACTAAAACTACGGTATGCATCACTGACACAATCAGAGTGATCCCGACGACACTTTAGTTAATAGGTCAATCACATAATAATGATGCCGAAACAGGGACGACACCTGCTACTCGTGGCCTCTATCGTCTAAGGTGTTCGAGCCACAACCTGTAGTAGGGTCAGGCTATAGGGTCTCACACCGCATAGGAGTTGCGTCTTAGTAATATGGAGAATATGGTAGGAGTGCACACTATTGCATGGGAATAATTAGTGTCACCAAGGGTTTGTGATAATAAGGTTCTTAAGATAATTAAATGTGAATTAATAGTGTCGCAAAAGGTTTGCGATATAAGCATTAGGAGAATGATATGAGGGATTATTGCATAGGATGCAAAAAAGATTTAAATATATTCTAAACTGTTTGCGAGAATATTTTAAATAATAAAGGCATAGAAAATAGTTACATGGGTTCCGGGATAGTCCTGGTCAAAACCTGTGTTCAAACGGATTCGAAATCAGCTCAAAAGGAGCTAAGAACCTCAAATTCAGGCCGAAAAGGCTAGAACTGGGCTTTGCCCAAAGCCCAGTTCTGGCCCAGCCCAGCCCATGTGGGCTGGGCTCGCCAGCCCAATCCAAGCAGGCTAGGCTTGTAGTTTGGCTTTCCCGCCTAGCGTGGTCGGGTCGAACTACCCAAATGGGTGGGCTAAGCCCACCCAACCAAGCGAGTGCGTCCAGCCCACGGGTGGGCTGCACAGGTGTGCCCAGTTTTTGGGAAACCCTAATTCTAAAGTGATGGCTGCGTTTTTTAGAAAAACGTGATTTTTGGTCAACTTTGAACATTTGTTTGAGGGTTCAAATTAACTCGGAATTGATCACCATTTGTTTCTATGCGTTCACCGTTCAGTGCTCTTTGATTTGTTATATGATACCGTTTGTGAAGCTCAACGACGATGAAGAAATAATTCATTGAAGTTTGGCCCTCGTGAAGGACAAACTTGCAATTAATTTTTTTCTCTATTTAATTTAGTCCCACATCGGTCGTGAGACGAGGAAGGGGACCGACTCTATATATAAATAGGGGCTGAACCTTCCCTATGAAAGTGCACTAAGTCTTCGATTTCGAAAAGCTCAAAAGGTTTTGAGCACGCTCGGTCAAAGACTTAATAACTATTCCATCCTCCTAAAATTCTTTTGTTCCTCCGTTCGAGTCCTAGCAAGGCGAGGAGGAGGTTTGGATTGGATCCAAAGTCTTTAACGTGGGTCTGGCTCAAGTGAAACTTTCTTCGGCAAGTGGTTGGCTCGGAGGCGCAGTGTCAGCTCGCTTCGGGGATAAAGACAGGTTACTGAAAACGACGCTTCGTGCGAAAACGAAGTGACGGGTCTGTCTTTTATTTTATTACGGTGCTTTCATATATGTTGCAGTAGTTTAGATCTGTCTTTGGGGTTGGTCAGACCTACCCGAAGACAGTAGATTTTCTTGGTTAGTGTTAATGAAACCCTTAGAGCTGTCATTAAATAGTTTAATAATTTTTATTCCGCTGACTTTTTCTGCTTCTATAGTTAATCCGACGTAGGATGGGCATATATTTTATGCCATAAAGGTCCATCAAAAACCAACATTGGTATCAGAGCCACATTTGCTATGATTTAATTTATGCAAATGGTATGAATTGCATAAGATGTTTATTAGAAACATGTTAATAATATGATTATTTATTTTTAATAATTGTGTGATAATTATTAAATATGTTGCAACCTAAAATTTTATGAGATAATTTTTCAGTTGCTTGTTTTATACTAAAATTTTATGCGATAATTTTTAGCTATTCTTGTTCATGCTAATAATTATGAGATGATTATAAAAAATTGTTGTGTTAATTTGTTCATGCTAATAATTATGAGATGAATATTAAAAATTGTTTAATTAATTTTTATGAGATAATTTTAAGTTGCAAGTGTTCATGCCAAAAAATTTATGTGATAAAACTTTTAATATTTTTCAACTGTTATTTAATTGCTTGTTCATTATGTGATAATACAATAAAACCTTTTAGGTTAGCCATTAAAAGATTTCTAAAAATTGTAAGATAATTTTTTGGTGGATGTGCTATTATTTAAACTTGTATTTTAAATACTTTAAATTTTAAATACCTAATACATGATTATGATAACACCCTGAAAACCCATTTCTTATAGTTGATAAGGACCTTAATAAAAGTTATTAACCAATCCTAATAGTTTTGAATTTTAGGATTCAACTAGTTAATGTGATTAACTAGTTTTAATGAAGCCATATTAAATTGATGTTACATATATAAATAATTAGTGATACGACTATTTTGACCGGGCCCGGAGGAGCCAAGTCAACCACGAACAGTCAACCAGCCTATTACGGCCTTGGGCTCCAGCCCAAGAATCTCACGGACGGGTCACGCTTCTCCATCCAAGACGAAGGCCCAAAAGACTGTCCACTTCCATAGTGGAGGAAATCGGGGCCTAAATCGAGGAAGCATTTGCCACATATGGCAACCGCCCAATGCCATCACTCCAGCCATCATGGCGCGCCAAAAATGGCAACCGCCTTCATGGCCATCACTTGCCAATCATGGCCCGACTACATGGCCATCACTCGCCAATTATGACAGCCACTTTCAATGCCATCACTCCACCTCAAATGCCATCACTCCACCTTCATGGCATTCATCCCTCCAAAAAGCACGAGAATTATTGGGGTCAACATTCCCCACTTAGCACCTCCCATCAATGATGGCAATCATGGCTCATTACACGATGGGATGACTAGCCTTTATGAAGGGGGGAGAGGCATCATCTCAAGGGGCGGATCTCCGAGATCTACAGAGGAGGTATCGCATACAAACTCTCACCTTCTTCTACCTAACATATTTCTTCTCCATAGCTCGGCCCAAGGATCGGCGCTTGGTCTCTCCGCGAAAGAAGTCCGATCCCACCGAGCATCTATCAGACCAGATCTAACTTTGACATCGGAGGGGAATTGGTCAGAACCAAGGTCCGACTCCCCTGACGAGCTCTCTCATCTATTCAGGTCCAGGAGATGCAGCGACGCTGAGACTACCTCTCAGCATCTTTCCAGCCGGAGCCGAGCGCCCTCGTCCCTGAGACCGCTCGTCTCCACCACCCGGAGGTCGTCGCTCTGCCGAGGCTACCCTTCGGCAAGCCGACGCGTGGATCCACGCGTCCCTCACCGAGCGAAAGTACCTTCAATCGATCCCGGAGGTCCCGCGTATCCCTTTTGACCGCGTTGACCTCCCGTCCTCCGGTCAACAATTCAACAGTGAGAAAACACCCGTAAACATCTGGCGCCGTCTGTGGGAACGAACAAGCATCCACGTCAAACAACCGCATCACCGACAATGGCTCGTTCTGTTAATCAAATTTCATAAGAGGCTAATTCCCGACGGGGGTGACAGACATGATCCCACTCCTCTGGTAACTCTCTTCTTCGAATCCCTAAAAGGTACCCAATCTATGGGTACCGCTTGAAGTAAGCAAAAGGAATAGGATCGTGAGAGCGTAATTGGCCACCACACTCTGGGGACAATAATTAGCTCCACTCTTATGAGTCTTACCTTCATCAACTCCCTGCTCACTGCCTTAAGCCACAAGAGACCAAAGACCTTCGTGGCCCACGAACAGTCATCGTCACCATTTGAACCTCTCTTCGGCATCAGCATACTCCGACCTTGCCTCAGCAAGTGCATGGACGTCCGGATCGACTGGATCCCAACAATCGGGGGCGAGATCCATAAGTTTCTGCCCCGTCGGAGTCATCATCCTTGATCTTCCCCGACGCCGGAATAACGGCAGCCCCGACCTCATCCCTCTGGTCACAACACCCCCTGACTCGGGCTTCGCCGCCGCTGCCGACAGCAGCTCCCCCTTTGGAGGAGGTTAAGTTTTTAAAAATTATAAAAAATACCTATAAGCTTTAAAAAATTATTTTCTTCCTAAATAAAATTATATTCTTAAGTATTTCTAAAAATATTCGTATGCATTTTTGACCTATTAAAGCTATAATAAAAATAAAAACGTTAAGAAAATGGTTAGAAAACAGAATAACATTTAAATACTTATATTTTATGTTTGCATAAACCAGTTCTGGCATACGATCACCTTTAGAAGCCCTAGCTCCAGCCTCGTCTTCCTACGACGATCTCGAAACCAGTAAAAATGCACTTTAATCCTAGATTTAGAAGTTTAAACAAGTGTACCAGTGTGAACTATAGGGTAGAACATTAACATAGCCTAGCAACGACTTTCGTCCTGATGGAAAATTAATATCGACTTGGACATACGCCTTGCCAACTTAGACACCTAATTAAATAGGAAACTACTCAATTGCATATTAATTACGTTTGCGTCTATCATAATTACGAAAGTTATCATACATGTAACCTATAACTATATCGATGGAGCAAAAGTTGATAATTGGTGTTCTTAATGTATCCTCGAGCCGGTGTCTAGGATCGTTTGGTGTCAAAAGATGGATCACCTTAGTAGGGCTCGCCCTATCTAGGGATAGTGATCATACTGGTCAAACCTGACTGGTCATGGTCGCCTGGATCAAACTAGAATTCCAATTATCATCAAATGCAAATATTGACTCATATTTACCATGTTAACACATTTGTCACGTACACCCATGCCCATCATGTTTTTATGCTTGTCACTTGAAAATTATGCATGTAATGTCGTGTGAAATTCATTTGGAATTTGTGTGGAATCTCGTGTAAGAATCTCGTGTAAGAATCTCTTGTGGAATCTTATGTAAGAATCTCATGTTGAACCTCATGTTTGAATATCATGTATTATTGGAACATGGAACATAAATATAGACTTTAAACACTTGACACTTCACTGTATTTGAGCTAACTCATAGTTGATAGAGTGTGTGAGTGATTGGAGTTCATCTTCCTGTCCTACTACTTTTGTTTCGGCATCCCGTCCTGCTGCCTATGTCTCGGTATACATGTTCCGCTGCCTGTGTTTCAGTATCGTCTGGGTAAGCGCACCCAGGCTAGAGATGAACTCAATTGTTGTATATCATACTCCCCTACTTGAGTCACGTAGATTCTAGTTTAGTTACTACTTGCACAACTATATTGCAGATTGCATGTATTTTGTTGTTACTGCACATGATCGCTTGCATGTATTTTGTTGTTACTGCACATGACCTCTTGTCTTACTATTGTTGTTACCTTACATGCTTTGTTACCTTGTCATATATGCCATGCCACAGGTGTTGCTCTCGTATATGACGTGCGTTTATATTTCATATATTTGCGCACGTTTTCTTCCGTGTTTTTCCGTATTTTACCGTCATCTTATATTCGTTTTCTCGTGTTTTCTTGTTTTCTTTCACTTTTCCGTGTTTTCCGTATTTTGCAGGAGTTTACTGCCATAAGGGACATAAAACGACGATATCACAAGTCCCCGGAGCAACGGGAGGAGTCACGCGTGATCCAGGGGGTCAAACGACGATGATATCATCTTTCAGCCCCTCACCCGGTCGGTTGGTCATCTTCAACCGATCGGGTGATGCACGCGTGCACCACCCGGACGCAGCTTGGAGCTCACAAGAAGTCACCCGGTCGGTTCAGTGACCGGGTCAAAAGCCCAAAATCTTTAGAATTCGAAGCTGATTGCCAACCGATCGGGTGACCTTCACCCTATCGGTTCACATGTAGCTGAATCTCAAAGGCCAAGACACGATCAGCTCAACCGGCCTCCTCACCCGACGGCACCAAGATCCAACCGGTCACATTCATATGTCAACCGACCGGGTGAAGCTGACCGGGTGAAGTCCCGCATCTCGCTGCCAAAGTTTGAAGCAGGTCACCCGATCGGTTGACTTGTCAACCGATCGGGTGATATCTTTTCCTATATATAGAACCCTAGGTTTTCCAGAAACGGAAGTTGGTTATTTTGTGCTGTTTTCTTCATTTTGTGACGGCTGTAATTTTCCAGTTTTTGTAAGTTTTCAGATCTTTGTCAAACTTTAGTATTATCTTAATTGCTTTACTACCATTGCATTTCTATTGTCTGATCATGATTTTTACGGTCGATTTCTGTTTAGATCGCTTTTTACTAAATATGTGTGAGTAGTTCCCAAATCTGGGATTTTGGCGGAAACCCCTTCGTGGGCTCTTCCCGATGCGTCCATAGGGCTAGGAAATCGATAGGGATTAGGAATCTAACGGTTACGCGGGGTGTTTTATTGTCATCGGCGGGAAAAAGACCGTCTTTGACCGTCGGGCCAAGGGGGAATAAACTTGGCGGTTGACTCCCTAGCCATAGCTCACGCCCTTAGCGTAGACGTCGAATCCTAGCGCGTGGGAGTGGCAGGATGAGACGTTGGGAGTTATCGTTACGAGCTTAGTGCTCCCAGAGTCGATCAGTGTTAATGGACACGGGAGTGCCCACTGATCGAACCCGGGAAGTCCGACGTATCATCCTGGGCACCGACCGAAATATCGAGCCCATGGGACGCCTGTACCACTCTTAGAGGCAACGTCTCACCATTAGACCCTGATTCCGATCGTTATCCTACCCGTAGGCCGTATCGGCGAGAGTCGCTCGATAGGGTGGAAACCAAAGTCCCGGGTTTTTCCTTTATATTGTCTATACCTTGCATTCCATTTACCGTGACAACCATTTATCCGATCCGGGCTAGCTCACCCATGGGATGAATTTGATCCTCTTTGACACAAGCACATCCACACCTCCCTGAGTTCGACCCCCAAGCCACACTACAACACCGTGCGCTTGCGGTTACAAATATTTAAATCTCACGCCCCCTATCGTATTATTACACGCATCTAGCACGCATTAGCGGGGGACGTCAAGCTTTATGGCACCGTTGCCGGGGAGGCAACGTGCTTGTTATTTTAGGATTTCATGAACCCTTGTGTCTAGCTCACATCTCTACCTCGCGATAATTTTCGCATTCTTCTTTTTCCTTTTTATCTTCTTAATTTTATTTTTATTTTTATTTTTATTTTTTTATCTTATCTGTTTCTTTCCCACTTTTCACTTCACGGGTGTTTGTTGTTTTTCATGCGCAGGAGTTCAAGAAATCTCGACGACTTGATCCCCGTTGATCCAGAGATAAACGCCACCCTAAGGCGTTTGGCCGCCGAGAAGCGAAGAAGAGAGGATCCTGAAGCCATGGGGGAGAACACCCCACCTCACAAGTCTCTGCTGGAGTACTCGATGCCATCTATCGAGTCCACCTCCGCCATCCGTCCTCCAGCTATTACGGCCCAAAGCTTCGAGCTTAAGCCATCTTTGGTAACGTGGATCCAGCAGGATCAATTTTCGGGTGCACCCATGGAGAGCCCGATTGAGCATTTAGACTCCTTCTTGGAGAAATGTGACACCTTCTGGATAAACGGTGTCACAACTGAGGCGATCCGACTGAAGCTGTTCCACTTCTCCTTGCGAGATAAGGCCAAGCTGTGGCTTAGGGGGGAAGGATCCGAATACATTCAACACCTGTGAGAAGCTCTCAAATGCTTTCCTGACGAAGTTCTTTCCTCCGGGGAAGACCATGAAGCTGAGGAGTGAGATCTCCTCCTTCTCCCAGGCCAGCCACGAGTCCTTGCATGAAGCTTGGACAAGATACAAGGAGATGCAGAGAAGATGTCCCCACCATGAGCTCCCCAAGTAGCAGATCATAAATCTGTTTTATAATGGGTTGAGGGACGATTTAAAATCTTCCATGGACGTCGCGGCTGGAGGGTCCTTCATGTCAAGAAGCGAAGAAGATGCCAGACAGATTCTGGAAAATATGGCATCTAACAACGAGCGGTGGTGTGACGAGAGAGCCACACCTAGATCTGGGGGCATACACAGAGTCGAGGACGTCGACAAATTGTCAAGCAAGTTTGACTTGCTGTCGACCCAGATCTCCGCATTGATGGTAGGCACCGGTAGCGCTGGTTCACAACAGATTGTTGCGGTGGAGTCTGAAGTTTTTGGAGAGTTCGACGGTGGTGACATCTCACCATCGTTGGATCAGGCGAGCGCATTATTTTACAATCCTACAGGGAATGCGCCTTTTTCACCACGAACCAACTCCAACCCGGCCTACTCCCCCAACAACCGAAATCATCCCAACCTTAGCTACCGAGCGCCTTATCAACAGTCGGCTCAGCAACAACAGCAGATATATCAGCCAGCTAGGCCTTAGCAGCAGTTTCAGTAGCAGCAATTTCAACAGCAACAACCTCCACAACAGTATCAACAGTATGCTCCTAGGAATCAGCAGCCCACCCAGCAGCAATACAGTCAGCAGAGGGCCATCTCTCCGGTTGAGTCCCTCTTGACTCAATACATCGCCAACCATGAGAAGATAAATCTGAAGCTGGAGATGGGACAAAGAGTCCTCACTGATCAGGTGACCCAGCTGGGGTTGCAAGTGGCAAACATTCAGAGACCGCAGAATCTTTTACCGTCACATCCTGAGGTGAACCCGAGGGGGGTAAATCGGACCTTGGCGCTCACGCATGAGCATGAGAATGTGTCCGCCATCATCTTGAGGAGCGGAACGCAAATACCCACGAGAATGCCCCCCAAAGGATCGGAAGCACCGTTGGTCGTGGAACGACCAATTGAGAAATTAAATGACGACGGTGCTTCGTCGCCCAAGCCAACTACTCCGGAGGGAGTTCATAGAGAGGAGAAGAAAGAGGATGAGGAAGGGAACCTAAGAGTATTCAAGCACGTTGTGCCTTTTCCACAATGGCTTGCCAAAGCCAAGATCGATGAGAAGTATGGAAAATTCTTTGCCATGGTGAAAGATCTGAGCTTACAAATCCCCTTCCTCGAGTCCATCGAGACAATTCCCTCATACGCCAAATTTCTGAAAGACTTGGTGACACGGAGATCTAGAAAAGAGAAGGTTGTGTTAACGGCAGAGTGCAGCGCCCTCATTCAGCGCGCAAATCTGCCCAAGCTCAAAGACCCAGGAAGTTTCTCCATCCCTTGCTCTATTGGAGAAGTGCAAATCCAGAGGGCGCTCATCAATCTAGGAGCGAGCGTCAGCTTAATGCCCCTATCGCTGTACAAGAGAATAGGGATGGGAGACTTAGAGCCCACCGGCATGACATTACAACTTGCTGACCGTTCGGTCAAGTACCCGGTGGGAGTAGTGGACGACCTCCCGGTCGATGTGAGAGGAGTACAAGTACCGGTTGATTTTGTGGTGATGGACATGCCGGAAGACAAGCACACTCCTATTATCCTGGGACGGCCCTTTATGGCAACCGCCGGAGTTTTGATAGACGTGAAGAATGGGAAGCTTTCTCTCAATGTCGGCCAAGAAAAAGTCGAATTCGACTTAGGGTTGTCGATGAAGCATCCTTATCCTCCGAATGATCCTAGTATCAATGCGATAAAGCTGGAAGAAGAGAGAGCTGCGGAGGCAAGCTCTTGGGAAATTCTCTTGAGAAATCCCCCCCGACCACTTGGGAGACCTTGGAGAGCAAGTTGGGTCCCCAAGGAATGAAGTTGCTGATGAGGCGGTCGCACGACATGTGATCCCTCCCGGATTCCCAAAGGCTCCTCCTACGAGGAGGAAAGGCAAAGAACCCATGGACCTCACTGGTGATGAGGTCCGGATCCTGAAAAAGATGACGGTAGACGCCAATTTGAGGGAGAAGCCCCCGGATCCTGTCGACAAAGGGAGGGTAGTTGAGCGAATCTTCTTGCAGCCGCCGACTACACCAAAAGCCACAAGCTCTGGAGTTGAAGAGATGCCGGATTTTGGGCATCACCCATATCGCCCACCATGAACATCAACAACGGGCGTCGAGCTAAACGACGTTAAACAAAAGCGCTTCATGGGAGGCAGCCCATGCTCTAAACTTTTGTTTCAATTTTTAGGATTATTTTTAACTTTATTTTATCTATTTTTATAAATAAATCCAGCCGCAAGAACTTCCGTTGTGGAACTTAGGCGATTTGTGGGTTTTTGCAGAAAACAAGGCCCCAACCGATCGGTTGATAACTCAACCGATCAGTTGGGATGTATCAGCTAACGGCTGTGTCTACCACTAAATGAACCGACCGGGTGAGGAAAGAAGAGACCGGTTGGCAGACCGGGTGACCTGGGAAAACTCTCGGGAAAATTTCAGGGATTTGTCAACCGATCGGGTGACAAGAAGCAAGACTGGTTGAGGGACCGGGTGAGAAACCCTAAACTTTCGGGAAAATCTGTGGAGCGGCCAACCGATCGGGTGAGTTATCACCCGACCGGTTCGCCTGTAGCGCTTTTTCAGCTTAAAATTTCGACCTAAAGTCAACCGATCGGGTGACTTTTCACCCGATCGGTTCGACTTAAACCCTATAAATATCCCCCGACCCACCCGTTCACAGCCCCTCGCCCGATCATTTTCTTCGTCGTCGTTTCGTCTTCCAACCTCTCCCAACGGCTGAAAACTCCTCTCCCACTTCCTCCACTTCTCTATTAGCCTCTCTCTCCTCCTCCCCCTTCCATCTCTCCATCTCTTTCTCTCTCTCCCTCTCCCTCTCCTATTTCGCAACTTTCTAGCCCTAATCCACAATATCCACCCCTCTTTCGAATTTTTGCTGAAAAAGATTGCCGCGGCTCCACCCTTCTCCCATTGCACGGCATTGGGTCAACTACAAGCGAAGAACTCGAATCTCTGCTGGGTAACCTCACTCCACTTCTCAATTTCAATTTTTACCCTAGATATTTAATTTGCTTGATTGTTCATGTGTGTGCACTTCGATAGTATTTTACACTCATTTGCACCACTCACACGCACACATGGCCCGAGACAAAGATAAGGGGAAGGGTATCTTGCGGGAGGAGGAACCGTCCCGAAAGAGACGTAAACAAACACGTCCTCCTCCCCACACATGTGAACTGACACTAGCCCCTCCCCCACCTATTATCCCCCCTGTGGACCCCATGTTGGGCCCGCATGGGTACCTATTTAGGAACCAAGAGCACAAAGACTTTTATCGTAGACTTGATGCTCGGGGGCATCTTTTGACCAAGTTTGCACACACCCAATCACTCGTCGATCTCGGTGTCTTCACCAAGGTCGAGACTCTTTTTGCTAACTTAGGTTGGTTGGCCTTCCTAAATGCCTCTGCGGTATCCTACCCGTCACTCACCCTAGAGTTTCTTTCTACACTTGTTTGTGAGTCGGTGTCGATCGCCATCTTCCGGGTGCGTAACAAAACTATTTGCACCAACCTGAATACCATCAATGATATATTTGGTTTCCCCATCCTTGGGGACGACGTTATCCGACACTACGGATACCCCCTGGAATTTGACGTCGATAACTTTTGGTTCCGCCTCATCATACTCCCAAGCTATCCCCGGGGTAAGGCCAAGGCCTCCTCCATCATCCATCCCATATTTCGTCTGGCCCATAGGATCATATCCTCTGCATTTTTCCCGCGGGATGAGTCAGGCACTGTGACTATCCCCGATCTTTTTATTCTCTGGGCCATGACTTTCCCCTTTGTTCGTGATGATGATGGAGTTAGCTTTAGGGCCCCGACTGTCCCTGTCCATGCCGGCGATTGGCTTGTTTACAAGCTTCTCGAGATTAGCAGGGCCGGGAAGGGCAAGATCTGTTGTGGGGGCATTATCACTATTATTGCTTCTTGCCCCCAGTTTAACATCCTTATCCCCCATGATCTTTCCATCGCCGCAGGACCCTCACGTCTAGATCTTGACGTCCTGCGGCACATTCATATGATTAAGCCCAGTGCCGATGGTCGCTTCGAATTCAATTACGGCCACCCCCCTCGCCCCTATACCATTCTTCCCAACCCCGCTCGCATGACTGTTGCTATCGTGGCGGATTGGACTTTTCCGCCCGATCCCGAGTTTCTAGCGGGGTTGCACCTTCCATTCCTTCCCCCGGACGCACGCTGATCACGTTCCCCTGCCACCCACTTAGGCGAGCAGGATATTCCTGCGTCCCGGGGAGATACCGGGGCTGGCCCGAGTCACCCTGTTTCTACTCCTGGCCCCATCACTTCTGAGCATCTCTTTGCGGCCATTTCTAGCCTTGTGTCCAGTGCCGGCATGACCACTACCGCCGGCACTACTTCCACATCACTTACCGGCACCACTTCTGCATCACGTCAGTCCACTTCCTTTGGTCGTCGCCAGGTCTCTGCCCGTCTTGCTCTCGAGAGAGAGGTCGCAGCCCTCCGTGATCTTGCCATGTCCTCTGCCCCCTCGGACCCATCACCGTCTTCCTTTCTCACTCACCCACGCTTCCTCGCACTTGAGAGGAACGTGGCCGCCATTCTTCGCCTTCTCACTCACCTCCACGGACCACCACCACCCACACCACCACCCTCACCACCACCTTCACCACCTCGACGATCTTCTCCTCCACCCTCCCATACATCCCCACCTCCATCACATCCCCCGTCACATTCTTCTCCACCATCCCACCCATCCCCACCTCCCCCACCCCCACCTAGGCGATCATCTCTCCCTCCCATATCTATTATCATCCCCGTATCCACCTCTACTCTCATGACCACTTCTATCGCACCCACACCACCTTCTACCTCTTCCACCGACACTTCATTTGTGCGCCGCAAGAAATTGCCAGTGCGCTCCAAATCTCTCCCACCCCCACCCACTACCGTCACCATCACATCTTCTCCCACTATTTCTATTCCTTCTACCACCGCCTTGATCGCCGTACTTCCACTACCATCCACCACCACCGACACTCCACCCATCATTCACACCACCACTGCACCTATTCCTCCACCTCTTTCCCCGCTTCTCCGCACACCCACTGTCTCCCCCGACCACCCATCCACACCCTCTTCTGAGGAGGGCGAGGATTTGCCTTCTCCTGATTTTTAATTTCACTTTGTTTTTTTGACTTCCCCCTTGCATATCTCTGCACTTTCACGATCATATCTCATTGCTAGCATTGTCACCTCTAGCTTGGGGGAAGTCTATTTTGCTGTGTTGTCGTGTTTTGTTTTCTTTGTGTGTGTGCTTGTTCTATTTTTTTGTCGTGTCGTATCATTTTCTTTCTTTCTTTTTCAATTTTTATGTCGTGTGGTGTGATTTTCCCTTTATTTTCAGTTTCGTATCTGTGTTTTCCATGTTTTTCATTTCTTTTTTATGTCAGTGCGTATTCTGTTGGATATGGAAGACGTTTGTACACCCTTGTGGGGGATGTACGAGGGAATACGGACCTCGAACGTCGCGCACACGAAGTCATGTGCAAAGGGAATCTGTTCCCTTGCGGAGAGGATCTCTGTATGAGCGGGAAAGTCGCATTATATATGCATAAGTGCATGCGACATATGGCTAATAAAGGGGGAATATCTTAAGCTTATGTTGTACCATGCATATGGTACAACTTAAGCTTATAATGTGCCATGTATCATGGTACACCTTAATTAAGTTGTTCCAAAGGAACAACTTACCCTAAAATAACTACCTTGGGGGCTATAAATAAGACCCAAGTGTAGCCATTTTCCTTACACATTTTGCATGAAATTCATGCATGCATCTTCTTCATAGCGAAGCTCTGCAGAAATATTTCCTCTCCCTCCATCCAAGTTCTTAATCTAAAATAGAGATTTAGATTGTGGGATTAGTAGCCTTACTCCGTTCGTGAGTAGACTCGATCCGTCGTGGCGAATCCGAAGGCGAAGTTCGTAGACTACCGTGCCGCGTACGCAAGCGTAAGTCTAAACTTCATGTTATCGATCCTAACTTTGTTTTGGACAGGATCCTACATTGGTATCAGAGCCATATGGGTTCGCCCCGGTCAAACCACCGCCCCGTCGAAACTACGAACGAGTCGTTGTCTTTTTCACGAATGGGTCTCCTACTATTACGGATATAGTAGGAACGCTTCGTGACGGAGAGAACGCAGCGGTTGTTCTTTTCACGTTAGGGTCTCCTATCATTATGGATATGGTAGGAACTCTCCGTGACGGGAAGAACCGACCGTTCACGTAGTAAGTTATTCATTTTTGGCACACGGCCATTAGAAAATAACTAAATTCTCGACGAACGGGTGCTTCATCGACGAACGGGTGCTTCATCGAGGAAGATGATGGAAGTTATTTCCATCGGGTAAGAGGAAAATTTGGTGCATGTGCACCATGGCCAAATGGGCCATGAAGGCCATGCACCCCCTCTCCTCATACGGAGGGGGTTGGCTACGGCCAATAACCACCGGCGACCACCCCATCAAGGGGGAGGAGAAAGTGCGGCAACCCCATTCAAAGGGGGTGGCCGGCCATGGCCAAAGGGGCCATGGCCGGCCATGGCCAAAGGGGCCATGGCCGGCCAACGCCGAAAGGCCTTGACCATGGCCGGCCATGGCCAAGCCATGACCGGCCATGGCCGGGCCGGCAGTGGCCGGCCAAGGCCGGGCCGGCAGTGGCCGGCCAAGGCCGGGCCGGCAGTGGCCGGCCTTGGCCAAGGGCATGCCGGCCAGGCTGGCCCTGGCAGTGGCCAGGGCCGGCCCTGGCACCCTGGCCACCAGGCCGGCCCTGGCAGCAATGGCCAGGGCCGGAGCCCTGGCCACTGCCAGGGCCAGGCCGGCCCTGGCAAAGGCCAGGGCCGGCGCCCTGGCCTCAGGCCAGGGCCTGGCCGAGGCCAGGGCAGGAGCCCTGGCCCCGGCCAGCGGCCAGGCCGCCCTGGTAAGAGGCCAGGGCAGCGCCCTGGCCTCAGGCCAGGGCCTGGCCGAGGCCAGGGCAGGAGCCCTGGCCCCGGCCAGTGGCCTGGCCGGCCGGCCCTGGCAGAGGCCAGGGCCTGGCCGGCCCTGGCCGAGGGGGGCAGGCCCCCTGGCCGGCCAAGGCAGAGGCCCTGGCCGGCCATTGGCCAAGCCCCGGCCAGGGCAGAGGCCCTGGCCGGGAGAAGTTGCAGTTCGAATATTGGTCGACCAATTTTGTGTTTTTGGTCGACCAATCTGGCAGAAGGTCTGGGTCGACTGCAAATTTGTCAACTAACCCATACGGGGTGACAAAGGGCATTGGTCAAACTCGAATGTGTCGATTAGCCCATACGGGGCTAACCACAGTGCCGACTAGTTCATACGGGACTAACGTTTTAATGAAGTTTTTCATTGGGCTCTACTCCTTGAAGATTAGCCATAGTGCTCTACTTCATGCGAGATTAGCCAAGTCATTGTGCTCTACTCTTCGGAGATTAGCCAATGTACTTATGAAATTGTGCTCTACTCCTTGAAGATTAGCCGTAATGCTCTACTTCATGCGAGATTAGCCATGTCATTGTGCTCTACTCTACGGAGATTAGCCAATGAACTTATGACGTTGTGCTCTACTCTACGGAGATTAGCCAATGTAATTTTTTGAAAAATACGTTTTCAAAAACGCTTTTCCGCTGCTAAGTACTATAAGAGTACTAACATTTGATAAAGTGAGGGAGAAATATTGAAAGTTACTCTAGATGGTGATTGGAAACATAGTGACCTTTCCAATTCTAGAGTAACATCTTCAATATTTTTCGAAAGTAACTTATCAAATACTCATTTTCCGCTGCTAGTACTATAAGAGTACTATTGTTTGATAAGTGATGGGGGAATATTGAAAGTTGTTCTAGATGGTGATTGGAATCATAGAGACCTTTTCGATTCTAGAACAACACCTTCAATATTTTTCGAAAGTAACTTATCAAATATAATATAATTCCAAGTGGGATTTGAATTTTTAGAACTATCCAAATGGGATACTCTATAAATTCAAATCAAGTGGGAGTTATATTTTAAGAATTTTTTATGCAATGTTTTTGATCGAACCTTCGGTTTTGTGTCTTTTGCAGCATTTTAAAAGTAAAATGTCTTCCGCTTCAAAGAATATCGTCGCTGAGTTAAACAAAGGTGAAAAACTCAACGGCGATAATTACAAACTTTGGTCCATTAAGATACAATACGTTTTAGAGGAGCAAGAAGTGCTCGAAACTCTAAAGAACGTAATGATTGAACCCGAGTTGGGCACTACGGCCCAACACTGAAGAGACAAGGAAGCTTTTGATGCTTGGTCTCGGAAGAATAAGATAGCGCGCATTACGTTATTAAGCAGTATGGCTGATGACATAATGCGCATCTTCCGAGAACATGACCTAGCCATGGACATATGGTCCAAGCTAGAGGAGAAGTTCGGTGGCACATCGGTGTCCAAACTTCGCGCCTTAACTATAAAGTTCGATACATATAAGAAACGTCCAGATCATTCCATGGGGAAACATCTGCGACATATGGCGAACCTTATCTCGGAGTTAAAGGACGCAGGTCATGTGCTCACTGATGAGCAACAAATCCAAGCAGTCATACGTTCCCTACCAAATGGGTGGGATCAAATGAAGATGCATCTCACTCACAATGAGAGCATCAAGACCTTCAACGACGTTTCCAAGCACCTCGAATTAGAGGAAGAGCGGCTTGCGGCTGCCAAGCCAAGTGCAGAAGTGCACGTGGTTGCTAGTTCCTCACATGGGGGAAAGAAACGTAAAGATCGTTCGAAGTCTTCTAATGAACGTAATAAGCAACCTGAGTCTACCAAGGAACCCAAACATAAGGGTGGACACAAGAAATGGCACAAGAAGAAAGACTTGAAAAGGATCAAGTGCTTCAAGTGCAACAAGCTCGGTCACTATGCTCGTTCGTGTACGAGTGGAAGTGACGAGGTAACTTGTAATACTAGTTACATATGTGTTTCTAGTCCACTATTTCTTGTGGAATCTAATCCATTTTTGGATAATTGATTCAGGTGCCACCGACCACATAGCAAAGGACAGACGGTCCTTCGTGGAGTATCACCGGATACCCAAGGAATGAAGTGGATCAATGTAGGAAACAACACACGTGTTGAAGTGAAAGGCGTTGGGACTCGCAAGCTTGTCTTGGACAACGGCCTCACTCTCCTACTACATGATGTTCTCTTCATTCCATATATTCAAAGGAATATTAAAACTGTGGTCAATTTAATGGGTCTTTGTGATAGTTGGTTCCTTCATGATTGTAAAGTGGACCTATTTTGTAATAATTCTTTTATTGGTTCTGGGTTATGTATTTCAAAGGATTTATTGTAATAAGTACAATATATGATTCCTCATGTAATGAAAATTTCCTTGTGACAAATTCTTTGACTAATGAGTCTAATATAATTTGTTGGCACACAAGGCTTGGTCATATTGGACCAACGTGTATGGATAGATTTGCCAAACGTGGCCTTCTATCAAATGTTTCAAAGGTTGAAAAGTCGACCTGCGAACATTGCCTTGTGGGGAAATCTTCTCGCAAGCCGTTTTGGAACCGGCACAAGGGCCAAGGTTCCATTACAGCTTATCCATTCGGACATATGTGGTCCGATGAATGTCAAGACAAGACGCGGGAAGTCCTATTTCATCACTTTTAATTGATGATTTCACCCGATTCGGTCATATCTATTTGATATCCCACAAAAGTGAAAGCACTAAACCTGCTTTAAAAACTATATGAGTTTAGTGGAGAATCAATTAGATCGCAAGATTAAGGTCGTGCGAACCGATAGGGGCGGTGAATATCAATCAACAAGTTTAAAGGAACTTTGTGATGAAAAAGGCATAGTACATCAGGTAACTATGCCTTATACTCCTCAACAAATTGGTGTTGAAGAAAGGAGGTATAGGACTTTAATGAAAAAATGGTCCGGTCAATGATGGCGCAAGCTAACTTGCCAATCACCTTTTGGGGTGATGCATTATTGACAACTGTTTTCATTTTAAACCGCGTACCCTCGAAATCAGTTAGCTCCACTCCTTATGAGTTGTGGAACCAAGGGTCTCCTGACTTAAACATTTTACCTTGAGTTTGTGCATTCAACGCACATATTTCCTCCCATAAGTATGGTAAACTTGGGCCATGGGGAAGGAAATGTATCTTTAAACGATACGCATTAAACTCCAAAGGTTATGTTTTTTTGTTAGTCAGGAAGACAATGGTGTGCTAATTGAGTTTGAGTCGAGGGATGTCACTTTCTTGGAAAACAAGTTTCCAAGACAGGGCGAGATAAGTCAGGACTTATCTCTATTTGAGATTTGTGATCAAGAAGGATTACCTCATTCGAGTGGGAGAATTCTTGGTGAAAACGAAAATACTTTTCAACCTTCACCAATGGATTATACGAATGACGATTATCCTATTCCATACGGGAATAATGATCCAAGTGGGAGCAATTCTAACAACATTTCAAGTGGGAGTGATATTAGAATTGATCTAAATTCGAGTCAACAAGGACTTGAAGAATCTCAAATATGCCACATCATGCCCTGCAAAAGACAAATGGATGGAAGCGATGAAGAAGGAATTGAAATCCATAAAAGTTAACCAAGTCTGGGACTTAGTTAACTCACCCAGAGGACATAGAGCAATTGGGAACAAATGGGTTCTCAAGATCAAGCATAAGGCTGATGGCTCTATAGATAGATATAAAGCTCGCCTTGTCGCGAAAGGTTTTACGCAACAGGAAGAGATAGACTACGAAGAAAACTTCTCACCTGTTGTGCGTTTTACCTTGATTCGCATGATTCTGGCAATGGTAGCTTGCTTATACCTCGAATTACATCAGATGGATGTAAAGACTGCCTTTCTCAATGGAGAATTGGACGAGGAGATCTATATGGAACAACCACCAGGGTTTGTAAAAGAAGGAAACGAACATAAGGTTTGTAAACTTCGTAAGTCCATATATGGTCTTAAATAATCCTCGAGGCAATGGTATATACAATTTCAAGAAGTTGTCTTATCAAATGGATTTTTCATACTTGATAAAGATAACTACGTATATATCAAGAGGATTAAAAGCAAGCATGTTATTATGTCTCTATATGTAGATGACATTTTAATAGCCAGAAATGACAAGTGCTTTGTGATGAGTATCAAGGCTTGGCTTTCATCAGTATTTGAGATGAAAGGCATAGGAAAAGCCGCATATATCCTTGGAGTTAAGATTTCAAGGAATCGTTCGAAGAAACTTCTTTCTCTTTCACAGGAGATTTATATAAAGAAGGTTCTAGAACGATTTAATATGCAGGACTGCAAGTCCATTGATATTCATATAAGCATATGCGATAATTTATATCTGGAATCGTGTCCAAAGAACCAAAAAGGAAAAGGAAATTATGGAAAAAGTTCCATATTCCAGTGCAGTTGATAGTCTTATGTACGCTATGGTGTGTACGAGACCGGACATCTGTTTTGCCGTTGGAAACGGTAAGCTGTTACCAATCCAACCCAGGGCAAGAACACTGGAAAGCGGTTAAGAGGATAATGCAGTATCTTAAAGGAACTGCAGATTTGCAAAAGACTATGATAAAACCAAGAAGGTAGACATAAGGTACATATCTACGCATGAGATGATAGAGGATCAGCTTACGAAAGCAATCCCCAGAAATGTGTTTTATAAACACTTATCATCCCAAGAATTGCGTATGAGCTGAGTTGTACCAATATATATTCACATGTCTAAGAAAGATCAAATTTAATAAAAGAATAAGTTCTTTTTCAAGCATTGCATATGAATTTCTTAAAGAAATGTTTGTGTACATTTTTTTTGAAATCTCAGCTGAATTGTGTGTATGTCGGACAGATTAAGGTTGGCTCTCTCACATGAGCAACCGCCTTATCTTATCAGATGGATAAGATAGAGATGAGACTAGTTTAAAGTCAAAATCATTAGACGAATGATTTAGAGTCATGACTTTAACAAAGTTAGTCGAATGAAAGATCTGCATCATATGGATGCTTACAAAAGATCTGAGATCTGTATCACAAGGATAAAAAGATCTCATTGGATTTTATAATCCTATCTGTCTTATGCAGGATGAGAGTCCGGGAATATTTCCTGAGTAGTAAGGGGACTCAAAAGATAGGCACTGTGGTGTCTGATCTTTCATCCGTACAACATCATTAAGACATACTCTCCCTGGGAAAGGAGTGATGTTGTAATACGTGTTCATACCACGTATGCATTTCGACCACTGAGTTAGTAGCAATAGTGTTTGCTATTATGTGAGACTCAAAGGCCATATGGGTCTTAACTCTTACCCTCAAGGACTCCAATTGGTTCCTTTAGATTTGACGAGATGATCGCTATCTTAGCGTGTTACTAATGGGCTATGGTAATTCGGCTCGGCGGGGCACGTTAGAAAAGCGAATCAAGTCAAGATCAAAAGGTTCGCAAGAAGAGGAAGATTGATTTCATATTCGCATTTGGACTTTAATGATTCAAAGCTGGCCAGCCAATTGTAATCCAGATGGGATTCAATTGTTGAATATAAAGTACAAGAAAATGTGAAGAAATAATCTAGGGTAAAGCATGCGTTGAACTACTCAACTTTGCACCTTCGAGGTCGTTGTGTATCTCTAACAAGTGCACAACAACAGACTCTACGCGCATGACGGTCGCACGGTCTATTTCTCGGTATGATAGATGAAAGAACTAAGGGAAAGACGTTCTCTTACAATCCCCTCAAGTGTGAGTGGGAGATGTTGGATATGGAAGACGTTTGTACACCCTTGTGGGGGATGTACGAGGGAATACGGACCTCGAACGTCGCGCACACGAAGTCATGTGCAAAGGGAATCTGTTCCCTTGCGGAGAGGATCTCTGTATGAGCGGGAAAGTCGCATTATATATGCATAAGTGCATGCGACATATGGCTAATAAAGGGGGAATATCTTAAGCTTATGTTGTACCATGCATATGGTACAACTTAAGCTTATAATGTGCCATGTATCATGGTACACCTTAATTAAGTTGTTCCAAAGGAACAACTTACCCTAAAATAACTACCTTGGGGGCTATAAATAAGACCCAAGTGTAGCCATTTTCCTTACACATTTTGCATGAAATTCATGCATGCATCTTCTTCATAGCGAAGCTCTGCAGAAATATTTCCTCTCCCTCCATCCAAGTTCTTAATCTAAAATAGAGATTTAGATTGTGGGATTAGTAGCCTTACTCCGTTCGTGAGTAGACTCGATCCGTCGTGGCGAATCCGAAGGCGAAGTTCGTAGACTACCGTGCCGCGTACGCAAGCGTAAACTTCATGTTATCGATCATAACTTTGTTTTGGACAGGATCCTACATATTCCCCCCCCATTTTCATTGCCCTCCCGTACTCACTCTTATTGCATTGAGGGCAATGCAAGCTTCAGCTTGGGGGAGTCGCACTTTGTGCGTCATTTGAGTCTTTCTTTTTCGTAGTCGTTTTCCTCCATCTTTTTCTTTTTCTTTTTTCTTTTCTTCTTTTTATCTCTTTCTCCTAGAGATGAACCCTATGATGAATTGCCACAAAATCACACACACCTAGCATGACATCGATAATCACACTCACTAACCCTAGGATATTGAGTCCTCTTGCATTTCACGCATCGTGGGTCCACTTAGCTTTTTGTGAGTCGTGTGTCGTGCCCAGCTATTCGGTGTGCTTCTACTTTGTGACTTTACTTTATATACCTGTCCAGGAATGACCCCTAGATTATCACGCTTCGATATGAATAATGCGGTATTTTCTTCTCTTATCTGTTTCTGTATGCATGATTATATATATCGTATGCTTCATTTCGCATGTGTCGGGATTCCACAATTAAGGACTAGGATAACCCATTTAGCCCTTGCTCTAACTAGCGAGAATAGTTTCCTTTGCCCAAGTGTTTAGATTCCGATTTCTTTTTTGTTTTACTTGGTGTAAATCCCCTCGTCGTGTACCGTTCTCCCACTTGGGAGAGTACACATGTGTATAGCCAAAAAACCCAAAAATCCAAAAAAAAAGGAGAAAAGAAAAAGAAAAACCCAAAAAGAAAAGAAAAGAAAATTTTTGTATAGCCAAAAAGCAAAAAAAAATATACAAATACCCAAAACCCAAAAAAATTCCCGTGTGAATATCTTTTCCTACTTGCCGAGAATAAAGGGAAGGCGAGAATTTGCACCGAGTGTTCTTCTCCACATCATCTCAACCCCCATCGGTTTCGAAAATACTTGGCTTAGGAACTTTTTAGCTATTATCTAGGCTATAGTGTGGTGATTTCCTTAACCCTAGTTGTGGAGTCCCCGATGCATGATATGTTTCAATTCTCTCTCTGTTCTCATGCATGCTTGAACTACATATATTCACCGCTTTATTCAATTCGAATCGATATTTGGGTCATTTCCTGGATTTGTGTATATCGAGCTTTATCACACATCGTAGATAGTGACACCGTCTGCTAGCGCACGACCACACTCACTCGCGCTTCACCGCATGGGCCCACGGCACTTGTCTGGACTCGTATTCCTTGGTTTAGTGATGTGATTTGGCGTTTGCTTGCTTGGTGTGTCGTTTTTGATTTTGTTGGTCCTGACGGGCGATCTAGGATTTAGAGTTTTCTTTTTCTCTCTTTCTCTCTATTTTCCCTCTCCGAGCTCTTACTCTCACTCGTCTTCCTCGAGGACGAGGAAGAGTTCAGCTTGGGGGATTTTAATGTGCGTTTATATTTCATATATTTACGCACGTTTTCTATCGTGTTTTTCCGTATTTTACCGTCGTCTTATATTCATTTTCTCGTGTTTTCTTGGTTTCTTTCACTTTTCCGTGTTTTCCGTATTTTGCAGGAGTTTACTGGCATAGTGGGCATAAAACGACAATATCGCAAGTCCCCGGAGCAACGGGAGGAGTCACGCGTGATCCGTGGGGTCAAACGACGATGATATCATCTTTCAGCCCCTCACCCGGTCGGTTGGTCATCTTCAACCGATCGGGTGATCCACGCGTGCACCACCCGGACGCAGCTTAGAGCTCACAAGAAGTCACCCGGTCGGTTCAGTGACCGGGTCAAAAGCCCAAACTCTCTGGAATTCGAAGCTGATTGCCAACCGATTGGGTGACCTTCACCCAATCGGTTCACCTATAGCTGAATCTCAAAGGCCAAGACACGGTCAGCTCAACCGGCCTCCTCACCCGACGGCACCAAGATCCAACCGGTCATATTCATTGTCAACCGACCGGGTGAAGCTGACCGGGTGAAGTCCCGCATCTCGCTGCCAAAGTTTGAAGCAGGTCACCGGATCGGTTGAATTGTCAAACGATCGGGTGATATCTTTTCCTGTATATAGAACCCTAGGTTTTCCAGAAACGGAAGTTGGTTATTTTTTGCTGTTTTCTTCATTTTGTGACGGCTGTAATTTCCCAGTTTTTGTAAGCTTTCAGATCTTTGTCAAACTTTAGTATTATCTTAATTGCTTTATTACCATTGCATTTCTATTGTCTGATCATGATTTTTACGGTCGATTTCTGTTTAGATCGCTTTTTACTAAATATGTGTGAGTAGTTCCCAAATCTGGGATTTTGGCGGAAACCCCTTCGTGGGCTCTTCCCGATGCGTCCATAGGGCTAGGAAATCGATAGGTATTAGGAATCTAACGGTTACACGGGGTGTTTTATTGTCATCGACGGGAAAAAGACCGCCTTTGACCGTCGGGCCAAGGGGGAATAAACTTGACGGTTGACTCCCTAGCCATAGCTCACGCCCTTAGCGTAGACGTCGAATCCTAGCGCGCGGGAGCGGCAGGATGAGACGTTGGGAGTTATCGTTGCGAGCTTAGTGCTCCCGGAGTCGATCAGTGTTAATGGACACGGGAGTGCCCACTGATCGAACCCAGGAAGTCCGGCGTATCATCCTGAGCACCGACCGGAATATCGGGCCCATGGGACGCTGGTACCACTCTTAGAGGCAACGTCTCACCATTAGACCCTGATTCCGATCGTTATCCTACCCGTAGGTCGTATCGGCGAGAGTCGCTCGATAGGGTGGAAACCAAAGTCCCGGGTTTTTCCTTTATATTGTCTATACCTTGCATTCCATTTACCGTGACAACCATTTATCCGATCTGGGCTAGCTCGCCCATGGGGTGAATTTGATCCTCTTTGACACAAGCACATCCACGCCTCCCTGAGTTCGACCCCCAAGCCACACTACAACACCGTGCGCTTGCGGTTACAAATATTTAAATCTCACGCCCCCTATCGTATTATTGCACACATCTAGCACGCATTAGCGGGGGACGTCAGTATATTAGTTATCGCACTTACACAGACATCACGTTACTTATCGCACTTGCATGCATGACTGCTTTTACTTTACTTGTTGCACTTGCATGCCTACATGTAGTTACTTTTCAAAGCATGTTCATTCTCATGCTTGTACACTCCTTTTACTATCATTTCTAGAATTGTTGTGACTTACTTATGGTTTCATGCTTCGTGGCACTGGAGACGACGCACATGTTAACATAGAGGATCCGAGTTTGATGAGCCTTAGTTCGATCGAGAGGCCGCATACTTTCAAAGTTCAAGTTGTGATGTATTTGCATGCGTATTTAATTTTCCTTGATGTATCCCAATGAGAGCTGTTTGTAGTATGTTGTATACAGACATGGATTGTAATAACTAGATGATATTTGACTATTTTGTACATCTCTACATCATGTGCTATATTGTTTTCACTGGTTAACTACACGATCTGCAAATGTATCAAATAGTAATGGCCCCCGAGAGCAAGTCGTTATATAGAATAAGAGAATAATGTATATAATATGACATATGAGGCTAAGCCTCATATGCGACCTCTAAAACTCCACCCTTAGCAATTTTTCGGAGGATCGAAACTGTTCATTTTGATGTTCACATTTGAAAACCTAAAAACACCGTATATCGGGTGAACCCAAGGGATTTTGCATGCTCACCCCCCTTGCATAACTTCTATTCATGCAAAATTGTTAAATTTGCAACGGGTGGATGAACGGAAAAAATCTCTTGGATTCACCCAATATTTGGTGTTTTGGGGTTTTAGAATATATAGATAAAAAATAAACGGTTTCGATCCTCCGAAAAAAAAACATCAAAGGGCTGAGTTTTTAAGACATATATGAGGCTTAGCCTCTCATGTCACGATAATGACACGTTCGCAAACAAATGGAGAGCAAATGTCATGGGCGTGCTCGGGCTGCATGTGCATGATGGGCGTGCAAACCCATTAAGCACATCAATGCACACATGTGCTTACTTGCATCTCATCCGATTGGCACCCGAGAGCTATCCTACATTTAATGCCAAGCATGACATTGTTGAAATCCTCTGTTGGACCTTGCTTTGAAGTTGGTTCACTTACTTGAAAAATGCTCGTTTAAGAGCACTGCTCAATATTTGCCATTCACTAAGCTTTACTTTCTACGATACTAATTTTTTCATGGATTTGTTGTTCACCTCATGGATGATCAACATATCAAATTTCATAACTTTTTAATACTTTTTAAACCTTCATCTACCCCTTGTAACTTCAACTGTTTGAAATCGTGCTGAAAACCCATGAAGTTGTAAGGGGCAGATGAGAGCTCAAAAAGTATTGAAATACCTTAAAATTTGGTATGTTGATCATCCATGAGGTGAACAACAAATCCATGAAAAAATTTTAAAAAAATGTGGGAGATGGGAAAAAATAGGATCGCCTCCTTAGATTGAATACAAGGAGGCACTCTAGATCCATTTTACCCTTAAATTTAATATTCTCGTTCTGACTTATAATTAGCACATATTCAACTGGAGTAGGATGCCACCATATAAGCACGAATGGTCCAGCAAAAATTCGGCACGTGTATTGGCACGGTATCCAATGGGCCGGTATATGGATCCATAGTAGTAGGCCTGCACGAGCTCTTCCGCGCTTGGGCCTAGGTAATGTTTAGCGGGAGCATGTCACGGAACAACACATCAAGTCCCATTTCCAACCCTAGTTGTAGTTGGAGCCTGGATAACCATGAACTGCTTGTCGATGTAGTTTTATTTTCTTTACACTCTACTAAACACATACTGAGAAAGTGTTATGACGCTAATTTGACATTCTTTGTGATTTAGATTTTGAAATTTTTCCATCAACTAGTCCTGAATGCCAGTAGTTTCCTTGGTTAGAAATTTGACAACAATTTTGAGTGTTTAGTCATTGAACATGAAACGCATCATTATGATGATCATCTATTTTCTTGCATATTGAACTTGTTACGAACTCAAGATTGGCCCATAAGATCTAGGCCCACATGTTCAAGCCCCGAGTCTTGGCCGCCAAATCTCCCTAAGCAAGCCTAATTCGCTGAAGCTCGCCGAGGTCTAGGGAAGCATGCCTAGTGGAACGACAAGCTCGCCCCAGTGCAGCTCGCCCAGCGGGACGACAAGCCCACCATCAGTATCAGGAGAGTCCTCCAGCTCGCCCCAAAGAGTTCGCTCCCCAGAACAGCCCGCCATACAGGAAGCTCGCCCAGACGCCGATTGATTCAGAGTGAATATTACATATTTAACCCCCTTATTAGTCCTATTTTGTGCCCATTTGATGCTTAATTTATCTCTAATACATTCGTAAATTTCTCATCATCATTTATTAGAGAAATTACTCTATTTGTGCACAAAACGTGAATTTGATTGTGTATTTCTGCATTTTTATATTTTTCCTAGCATCGTCTCGATCTCACGATTCCAACGACTATTTATTTGTATTTTTCTGAGATCGGTGCTAATTTCTATGAATTTTTGAATGCAGAATACCATTTATTGGAAAATAATTAATTGCGCACGAATCTTGGCGCGCCACTTGGCCGCATCTCAGCGCTCCCCGCCAAATCTAACGGCCCGTGATTTTCGACGCATGAAATTTCCTCGACCGTTGGATTGAGATCCAACGGCCCGACGTCGATCAAAAGGCAGCGATGCGGGCTTAATCCTGACCGTTGGATCTCGATCCAACGGATTCCATCGGCGCTGATTTAAAAGTCGACGTGGCGCAATCTCACGCCTCCGATCCGCATCCAACGGCTGGCATTCATGGCGAAATCGATTCGAAATCGATTTGAAATCGACTCCGTAGCAGCGACGTGGCTTAATCCACGCCGCTCGATCTCGATCGAGCGGACGACACCGTCCCTCATCAGCGGAGCGGAGCGCGGAACTGGTTGGCCACGCGGCGACATCTCAACAACCGCCCGCGAGATCCAACGGCTAATAATGAAGCGGATGCGGGCGCCGAGCAGCGGAGTTGCGGAGCGGGATTTTTAAAGCACACGTGTCATCCCCAGGCTAAATCCCGCATGGATCGACGGCTCACAATTGCGGCGCTTTGGATGTGCGGTCTGGATGGAGTCGGGCGAGATTTAGAGCGGGTTTTCAACCCGTTAAGCGCCCCAAACCCGCAATGCTATTATATAAGCGTATTTCTAGGGTTTTGGGGCGTATTCTGGCGTATTTTGGGACTTTTGGAGCGACTACTGTGCGTATTTCTCCAAGAGAAAATTCTGAAAATTTCCAGAGACTATTTTTCCTATTCTCAGAGAGTTTTGGGTTCTAAAGAGGAGATTTGGTGATAATTTCTTGAACTTATACACCGTATTTGGTGTATTTCTTTGTATTTTGCTATCTAAACGATGTATTTTGCTATCAAAACTGATTTTTATTGCACCATGCGTGGCTAATCTCTTTGTGCTATGGTTGTGATGTAGTTAGGAGTATGTAGTTGCTAAATCTCATGTCTTTAGCCCTATTATCATGTCCAAATTGCTAGTTTTGTTGATTTCTACAACGTATTTGATGGGTATTTGCTTACTATCGATATTGTTGATGTGCCCTATGGCTAGGCCCTGATAAGGCTAGCCAATTTGTGTTCTCTAATCTGAACTTATCGCTGCGATTATTGTTTAATGAAATCAACATTGCTAGTAATACGTTTAAGGCTATTTTGACTAGTTTTCATTGATTTATCTTCCGACGCCTTCACGCCTTGACCGGGTGAAGCGTCGTGTGACATTGAAAGACGTGAAATTTCAGTGACTATAAACTCCTAATGAACTCACAGCCGTAGCATACTTGTCTCATCGAATACCAAACTTTTGTGATACCGTAAAACTTTTAGGAACCACTTTCTTTGCTACAAATCCGTACACTATTTTTCACCTTCACAAAGGTGGTCGTTTTCTTAACCGTATATTTTATTTGATTAGTTGAATTCGTGTTATCTCAGGTCGACTTGTCCCGAGGATTTGACTCTGGACTCTCCAGATACTACTTGCACGATCTCCTGCGCTTGGGAGTAAAGCTCACATTGTTTTGAGAGAGGCAAGTTTTTGGCGCCGTTGCCGGGGACAACGGTATCTTTGATCCACATTTTCAGCTTTTCAGAGGAGTACTCGGTGAGATCCTTCCACTTTATAGCTTAGTTTTATTATTGAAAACAAACAAAAAAAATATCTCTTTGCTAGTTTATGTGGCATAGGACCTCCACTTCACACAGATTGATAAGAATTGAAAACATGGCTAATAATAATAACGAACAACCTCTTGTACACCCACAAGAACTACCATTGAGTGCTACTTATATGCCTACTAGAGTTGCTTCTGAGTCATGCATTGTTTTGCCTGAGGGTGCTCATTCTTTTTCGCTTAAAGCTGGGGTGATCCAGATCCTTCCCTCTTACCATGGAGAGGATAGGGAAAATCCTTACTTGCATATTAAAACGTTTGAAGAAGCATGCTCTACACAGTTGGATGGAAAAGTTAGTAATGATGTTGTTTATCATAAACTTTTTCCATTCTCATTGAAAGACAAGGCAAAGAATTGGTTCAATGCATTGCCTCCTAGATCTATTACTTCTTGGCTAACCATGCAAACTGAATTTCTGAAAAAATTCTTTTCTTTGGCCAGGACTCAAGCTTTAAAGAGGCATATCATGTCTTTCTCGCAGAAGGAAACTGAAGCATACGATCAAACTTTGGAAAGATTTAAGGAGCTTCTGTTGGCGTGCCCACATCACGGTTTTGACAAGGGACGCACCATTGGATTCTTTTACGATGGATTGCAGCCGAATACGAAGCAATATGTAGAGATGATGTGCAATGGAGCTTTCTTTGAGAAGACCCCGACGGAGGCTTGGGCATATTTGGAGAACATTGCAGAGAATGCAAGAAGATGGGAGCCACCTTCAGAATTTGACAGGTCCATGACTACACATCAAACAAAAGGTGGCTTGCAGACTTTGAAGCCTGAAGATGCATTGATGGCACAAGTGGAGGCATTGGTGACGCAAAAGCTACAAAATATTGATCTCAGAGCAGCAAAGGCAGTCACATCAGAGCCATACTGCGTCATATGCGAGAAGCCAGTTCATGATACTACCGTCTGCCCACTAATCCCAGCAATTAAAGAATTGGGCAGAAATCCAGGATCAGAGGTGAATTGGGTGGCAAATCAAGGTTACAACTCCAATTGGAAGAACCCATCAAACCAAGGAGGTGCTTCATATCAGCAGAAGCAGCAGACATCCACTCCCTATTACCATCCCAACCACTCCAATTATCAAGGAAAAAGGGAGCAGAACAATGAAATTCAGAGTCTCACTGCTGCAGTTCAACAGATGGCTCAGATGCAACAACAGCTCACTGAAAATTTTTCGAGATTTATAGCATCACAAGACAAAGGTAAATTACCTGCTCAGCCTATTGCAAATCCTAATACGAATCCCTCTTCTTCTTTTTCAGGAAACAACGTCAAACCATGTCAGGCAGTGACTACATTGCGTAGCGGACGTGAAATTGAAAAACCAGAAATGCCAGACATGAACAACCAGCTGAGGAGAAAGAGGAGGCACAAGCACCTGAAAGTTTGCAGGTTGAGGAGGAGGTAGCGGAAAAAGAGCCAGAACCATATGTACCTCCAGCTCCATTCCCACACAGACTTGCTCCACCATCAAAAGACAGGTATCAGGCAGAGATAAGAGATATCTTCAAGCAGGTAAAAATTAATATCCCATTACTTGATGCAATCAACCAAGTGCCTGCATACGCTAAATTTCTGAAGGAGCTATGCACTGTAAAGCGGAGCCTAAATGTGAAAAAGAAAGCATTTTTAACACAACAGGTAAGTGCAATGGTACAACATGACACTCCTCCTAAATATAAGGATCCAGGTTCTCCTACTATCCCATGCATTATAGGAACTAAGAAATTTGGGGATGCTTTACTTGATTTGGGATCCAGTGTTAATATTTTACCGTACTCTGTTTATGTGCAGCTTGGATTGGGGGAGCTGAAGACGACACCTGTGGTTTTACAGTTAGCAGACAGGTCGGTAAAAATCCCACGAGGATGCGTGGAGGATGTGTTGGTCCAGGTTGACAAATTCTATTATCCCGTGGACTTTATCGTCCTTGATATTCATGGGCCACAATCAGGTAATTGCACCCCGATTATATTAGGACGTCCATTCCTAGCAACTTGCAATGCTATGATAAATTGTAGTGATGGACAATTGAAGATAAGCTTTGGTAACATGAAACTTGAGCTGAACATTTTTAAATCATGTAAGTTACCTGCGAATGTTGATGACGTGAAAGAGGTATGCTTTATTGAGAGCTTAATCGAAGACTATTTTGATGCTAAGTATGAATGTTCGTCCAATTTTATTGATTATAATTTCGAAGATATTGATGAATCTTATTTTGTGCAGGGCAAAAATGACAGATCAAGAGATGCATGGGTGCCAAAGTTCGAGACATTGCCAGTGGAATTGCCACCACAACAACCTTCAGAGATTGAGCATCCAAAGTTGGAATTGAAGCCTCTGCCAGACTATTTGAAATACGCTTTCCTTGGAAAGGAGGAGACCTTCCCCGTGGTAATATCCTCTAAACTCACACCTGAACAAGAAAGTGCTTTGCTTGATGTGCTTAGGGAACACAAAGGGGCCATTGGATGGTCTATTGCGGACATTACAGGTATAAATCCCTTAATTTGCACTCATCATATTTATCTTGAGGATGATGCCAAACCAACATGTGAGATGCAACGTCGATTAAATCCTACTTTGAAAGAAGTTGTTAAGGGGGAGATTCTTAAGTTACTTGCTGCAGGTATAATATATCCTATTTCAGACAGCAGATGGGTTAGCCCCATACAGGTGGTTCCGAAGAAATCAGGCCTCACTGTGGTAAGAAATGAGAGTAATGAACTTATACCTATGCGGACCACCACAGGTTGGAGGATGTGTGTTGATTACAGGAAGTTAAATGCCAAAACACGAAAAGATCACTTTCCATTACCTTTCATTGATCAAATCTTGGAAAGAGTAGCAGGTAACGAATTTTATTATTTTCTAGATGGTTATTCTGGCTATTATCAGATAGAGATAGCTCCAGAGGATCAAGAGAAGACTACCTTCACTTGCCCCTTTGGAACTTTCGCTTTTAGGAGAATGCCTTTTGGATTATGCAATGCACCTGCTACTTTTCAGCGTTGCATGTTGAGTATCTTTAGCGATATGGTTGAGAGGATTATGGAAGTGTTTATGGATGACTTTTCTGTATATGGCACTTCATTTGAAAATTGTTTATCTAACTTAGCTCTTGTCTTGCACAGGTGCCAGGAAAAGAACCTGCTGTTAAACTGGGAAAAGTGTCATTTCATGACAACTGAAGTTGGTTCTTGGACACCTAGTCTCCAAAGCAGGTATTCAGGTAGACAGAGCAAAAGTTGAGGTGATTGAGAAGTTGCCTACACCAAAATGCGTCAAGGACATACGATCCTTTCTAGGCCATGCAGGATTTTATCGAAGATTCATAAAGGATTTCAGCGCCATCTCCCGTCCCCTCTGCCACTTATTAACTTTAAATACTGATTTCATATGGACACAAAAGTGTCAAGTTTCATTTGATAAATTGAAGAACTCACTTGTTTCCTCCCCTATTTTGCAGGTTCCAGACTGGAGCATGCCATTTGAAATTATGTGTGATGCAAGTGACTACGCGATGGGGGCAGTGCTTGGGCAAAAGAAAGAGAAAGTTCCTTGTGTTATCTATTATGCCAGTAAAACTTTGAATGAAGCACAACGGAACTACACTACTACGGAGAAGGAGTTGCTAGCGGTGGTGTTTGCATTGGAGAAATTCAGAAGCTATATATTGGGCTCACCTATTCTCATCTTTACAGATCATTCTGCACTGAAATATCTTTTATCTAAAAAGGATGCTAAACCTAGACTTATACGATGAATTCTCCTTTTGCAGGAATTCAATATTCAGATCAAGGATAAAAAAGGAGTTGAGAACAATGTCACAGATCACCTTTCTAGATTGACGGTGGGAACAGAGTCGCCTACCATTCCATTGCGAGATTCTTTCCCAGATGAGCAGCTTTTCGCCATTTCTACCCTACCATGGTATGCCGATATAGCTAATTATTTGGTGACAGGTAGAACCCCTCCACATTGGTCCTCCTTAGATTTCAAACGCTTCAAGCATGAGGTAAAATCGTTCTATTTTGATGACCCTTATCTTTTTAAATACTGTGGAGACCAAATTGTAAGGAGATGTGTACCCGACCATGAGTTTGATAGTGTTTTATATTTTTGCCATGATGGGGTATGTGGGGGGCACTTTTCAGCTCATAAAACTGTTGCCAAGATTTTACAGAGTGGTTTTTATTGGCCTACAATGTTTAAAGATGCATATGCTTATCGTAAATCATGTGTGCGTTGTCAACAGTTGGGGGGAATTACAAAAAGAAACATGATGCCATTGAATCCCATGTTAGAAATAGAATTATTTGATTGTTGGGGTATTGATTTCATGGGGCCTTTTCCACCATCTTTTGGATATATATTTGTATTGGTTGCCATTGATTATGTCTCTAAATGGGTGGAAGCTATTCCTTGCAGGTCCAACGACGCTTCCATTGTGCTGAAATTTTTGAAAGAGAACATCTTCTCGCGCTTTGGAGTGCCAAAGGCCGTTATCAGTGATGGAGGTTCTCATTTCTGCAATAGGCTCTTTGCAAATCTAATGAAGAAATTTGGGGTGACACATAAAGTTTCAACACCTTACCATCCTCAAACAAATGGGCAAGCGGAATTGGCGAACAAGGAAATCAAGAACATTCTTCAGAAAACAGTGAATCCAACACGCAAAGATTGGAGTCTTCGCTTGCCTGAAGCTCTATGGGCCTACAGGACAGCATACAAGACTATCTTAGGGATGTCACCGTTTCGTTTGGTTTATGGAAAAAATTGCCATCTTCCTGTTGAATTAGAGCATAAATCTTTTTGGGCAATTAAAACACTTAATTTGCTTGATGACTCATCAAATGTTTCTCGTAAATTGCAGATCATGGAGCTTGATGAGATACGACGTGAGGCATATGAAAATGCAAAGCTCGCAAAAGAAAGGATGAAAGCTGTGCACGACAAGATGATCCTACGAAAGGAATTCAAAGTTGGAGACAAAGTTCTATTGTACAATTCAAGACTCCATATATTTCCAGGAAAGCTGCGCTCAAAATGGACGGGACCATACTTTGTCAAAGAAGTCTTCTCACATGGAGCGGTGGTCTTAGTGAATGAAAAGGATGGCCATGAATTCAAAGTCAATGGACAACGTCTGAAACACTTTCAAGAGCTTTGGGCCAGAGAGGATACCACCATTGAGCTCACAGATCCACCTTCGGGTGGTAACTAATCAGGTGTGTTCTTTCCATGATTCCCTCTCCTTAACATTGAGGACAATGCTTATTTTAAGTTGGGGGGAGGGTATAAACTTTTAGGATTTTTATTTTTATTTTTCTTTTTCTTTTATTTTTTTTTCATTTTAGTAATTCCCTTTTCAAAATTTTTTTTTATAAAAAAAATGGGGTTGAGTCAAGATTTATCACCAATGCTTATTACACCTAGAAATGAACCTCATATGATGACAATTCTCGAAGTCTATTCACCACTGTTCACATATGATTTATTTTCTTCCACCGCTATTGTTAAATATTTCATTCTCATTCGATATGAATGCTATTACTCATGGTAAATCTCTCTTGAAATATCTCTATGGTAGGATTGAATGATGACTTAATGAATCTTGAAGTTATGAATTAGCAAGTCGTATGCTTTCAATGGAACACACCATCACAAAATGACTTGAGCATTGCTTTTTATCTCATATTCATTGCTATTTGCATGCTTTGTGTGATCTTGGGTGGAAAGTCTACACTGTCTTTTGAAATGATTAGGATAACCCATTCTTGTGAAAGAATAAAGAAAAGGAAGCCATCTTGCTAAGTTATTTATGCACACACAAAAGAAAGAATAAAATAAGATGAATGAAGAAGAATGAATGAACGAATAAATGTGTCATTAGAGAAATAACTTGGTTGGCTCGATTAGTACAGTCCGAGGGGTCCTTCTTGGCCTAATGCCCTAATATCGTCTGATTTGGGAGCCATTGACTGGAATCTCAATCATATGAAGGAGCGATCCAAGTTATACATTTTTTCTGCAAATGTTGCTTGATGCGCGTTACGCAGAACCAATAAAATAAGAAAAGAAGAGCAAGAAAAAGTGTGCATCATTAGCAAGGCAAGAGAACTTCCAAAGCTTAAAGATAGCACAAGGTATGGTGTGATTTCCTATGAATGAAAATTGACGTGTGTATGTCTTGATGCCAATCTATTTTTGCTTGCTTTGCATGATACATCTACGCTCCAAGTTATATACTTTGATTGAAAGGTGTGAGCCATTGATTTTGCATACCAATCGCTATGAAGTAATGTAAAGTGGAATTAAGTTGATTTAATGACCATTTTAGAGATACTTGCTTTTCATTGTAAACCCATGAGTACCATTATATAATGAGCATGAAATATTGGCATTAGTGTGTGGACATTTTCTTTCGTCTTTGTAGTATGGTGATGAATGATTTGAGACCTGATAAGGTGATCTAGGTGTATATTTGGTATCGTATTTCGCTCTTTTTGCTAGGGACTAGCAAAACACTAGTTGGGGGGTGTGATTCGGAGTGAATATTACATATTTAACCCCCTTATTAGTCCTATTTTGTGCCCATTTGATGCTTAATTTATCTCTAATACATTCGTAATTTTCTCATCATCATTTATTAGAGAAATTACTCTATTTGTGCACAAAACGTGAATTTGATTGTGTATTTCTGCATTTTTATATTTTTCCTAACATCGTCTCGATCTCACGATTCCAACGACTATTTATTTGTATTTTTCTGAGATCGGTGCTAATTTCTACGAATTTTTGAATGCAGAATACCATTTATTGGAAAATAATTAATTGCGCACGAATATTGGCGCGCCACGTGGCCGCATCTCAGCGCTCCCCGCCAAATCTAACGGCCCGTGATTTTCGACGCACGAAATTTCCTCGACCGTTGGATTGAGATCCAACGGCCCGACGTCGATCAAAAGGCAGCGATGCGGGCTTAATCCTGACCGTTGGATCTCGATCCAACGGATTCCATCGGCGCTGATTTAAAAGTCGACGTGGCGCAATCTCACGCCTCCGATCTGCATCCAACGGCTGGCATTCATGGCGAAATCGATTCGAAATCGATTTGAAATCGACTCCGTAGCAGCGACGTGGCTTAATCCACGCCGCTCGATCTCGATCGAGCGGACGACACCGTCCCTCATCAGCGGAGCGGAGCGCGGAACTGGTTGGCCACGCGGCGACATCTCAACGACCGCCCGCGAGATCCAACGGCTAATAATGAAGCGGATGCGGGCGCCGAGCAGCGGAGTTGCGGAGCGGGATTTTTAAAGCACACGTGTCATCCCCAGGCTAAATCCCGCATGGATCGACGGCTCACAATTGCGGCGCTTTGGATGTGCGGTCTGGATGGAGTCGGGCGAGATTTAGAGCGGGTTTTCTACCCGTTAAGCGCCCCAAACCCGCAATGCTATTATATAAGCGTATTTCTAGGGTTTTGGGGCGTATTCTGGCATATTTTGGGACTTTTGGAGCGGATACTGTGCGTATTTCTCCAGGAGAAAATTCTGAAAATTTCCAGAGACTATTCTTCCTATTCTCAGAGAGTTTTGGGTTCTAAAGAGGAGATTTGGTGATAATTTCTTGAACTTATACCCCGTATTTGGTGTATTTCTTTGTATTTTGCTATCTAAACGATGTATTTTGCTATCAAAACTGATTTTTATTGCACCATGCGTGGCTAATCTCTTTATGCTATGGTTGTGATGTAGTTAGGAGTATGTAGTTGCTAAATCTCATGTCTTTAGCCCTATTATCATGTCCAAATTGCTAGTTTTGTTGATTTCTACAACGTATTTGATGGGTATTTGCTTACTATCGATATTGTTGATGTGCCCTATGGCTAGGCCCTGATAAGGCTAGCCAATTTGTGTTCTCTAATCTGAACTTATCGCTGCGATTATTGTTTAATGAAATCAACATTGCTAGTAATATGTTTAAGGCTATTTTGACTAGTTTTCATTGATTTATCTTCCGATGCCTTCACGCCTTGACCGGGTGAAGCGTCGTGTGACATTGAAAGACGTGAAATTTCAGTGACTATAAACTCCTAATGAACTCACAGCCGTAGCATACTTGTCTCATCAAATACCAAACTTTCGTGATACCGTAATACTTTTAGGAACCACTTTCTTTGCTACAAATCCGTACACTATTTTTCACCTTCACAAAGGTGGTCGTTTTCTTAACCGTATATTTTATTTGATTAGTTGAATTCGTGTTATCTCAGGTCGACTTGTCCCGAGGATTCGACTCTGGACTCTCCAGATACTACTTGCACGATCTCCTGCGCTTGGGAGTAAAGCTCACATTGTTTTGAGAGAGGCACCGATCACCCACCAGTTCGCCCAAGGAGGAAGACGACACGCCACTAGTAGTTCCACTACAGACAAACCTGACAAAAGTGCACCTGGCTACTTCGCCGCCTGACCACCTGCCGAAAGCAGGAATAGCCGTTTTGCCGCCAGACCGCCTGACAAAAGCGCCACCGGACATTTACGGCTCTGACCGCCTGATAAAAGCACGCCTAACGCGTTCGGCCCTGACGCCAACGGTTGGCTCCCTGACACCCTGACCTCGCCAGCTCAGCGAAGGCAACCGACGCCAGCAGCCTATAAATACCCCATTATCTCCCAGTGAGAAAAGGGGGTTGGTTGAATGAATTGGTAACAAACTCCTAACGCATCTAATATCCTCTACCTTCATATCTTAACAATAGTCCGCCACGCTAGTGCAGATCTACCTCTTGGATCGCTCTTCGTGTCCGACATCCCTTCTTCATTCATCTACTGACTTAAGCATCGGAGGGGCTACGGACTGAAAGCCAGCCCGGCCTTTCTGACAGGTTGCTCCTCTTGTAGGAAGTTCGTCCTTGCGGCCACCGGATGAGCGACCTACGCCATACTTCACCAACGATCGAGCTCCCTTCAATCCAACACAAGCGACCTACTCCTCTTGACGGGCAACCACGAGATCCTCACCCCCGAACCGCCCTCAGATTGAAGTTAGCCTCGCCATCACCCCCCCAAACTTGTAGCCATCGTGCCATTGGTTCCTCACTCATTACAAATTCATTGTAGCGGATTTTACCCCGCAACAGTTGGCGCCGTCTGTGGAAACTTAGGGTCACACTCATGTCAAACCCTATACAGATCAATCCCAGCCATGACTGGGACAAACAGCCAATGGAGAAGGAGCCACGTCCCCTCGGAGGGGCTCCCCTACCAAACGTTCCCCCTGAGGGGACGATGGAAGCTATTCACGCCTCGGCTCGTGCTGTTCATCAAGGTTTTGAGTCCTTATGAATGATTGGGGTACGGGTGGGGTCGGGACGTCCACCGACCCCCTACACCCCTAAATGTTAAGCGCAGCCTTCATCCCAGATCAAAGCAGAAGCAGCCGTCCAGCGGAGGGGGCTGGACGAATAGATAGCGGCCCAGCAAAAGCTCCTCGATGCAGAGATGGAGGTCGTTCGTCAGAAGCCACTCGAAGAAGAAGCTGTTGTCCAACCAATGCAGCTTAATGATGAAGCAATGGTTACCGCCAAGCAGATCCGGTTCAACGAAGAAATCGCGCATCGACAACTGCGATTCATCATCGCCGCACGAGAAAGTCTCCGGGAGGAGAGCCGCATGATTCCAGAGGTGTCACCTCCGAATCAATGGCACACCCGTAGCCCTCCACTGGTGGATATCCCGCCGCTCGGAGGGAGCACTCACCAGACGGCCCGTCAAGCTCCCAGACATGACGACCGTCAGTGGCGAGGTCGCGATCGAAGCAGGACTCCCCCAAGGCAAAGAAGGGACGCTGCCGGGCACCAAGGTGGCTCACTGAGTGACTCCGATGATGAGCGTGGTGGTCGAGGTGGGCATGGCGACCTACTGAGATCACCTGTGCATCCACAAGAAGCGCCCGCACGATGCCCCCACCCCGAAGCGGTTAATCCCTTGGCCAGACGGATAACCGCGGTCCTGATCCCTTATAGATTCAAGCTTCCTCAGCTTGAACTATATGATGGCGCAAACGATCCCCTCGAGCATATACAACGGTACAGGGGGACCATGGAATTCAAGGTGCAGATGAACCGCTCCTATGCCGAGGCTTCCAGATGACTCTGAAGAAATTGGCACTGGAGTGGTACAACGGCTTGCCCACCCACTCCGTCGGATTCTTCGACGATCTATCTCACAAATTCTGCCAGCAGTTCAAGGCGGGATGCAGAAGGAAGAAGCCAGCGGACTATCCGTTCTCGATAGTCCAGAAAGAAGGGGAAACGATCAGGAAATTCCTGCATCATTTCCAGGAAGAAAGGCTTAGCGTGGCGAGCTGTGGAGACGAGCTCGACATGGTGGCCTTCAAGAAGGGGCTGACCAATCGGAGCCTGTATAAGTCACTCCTCCATGATCCGCCCATCTATCTAATGCCCTCTTCGCCCGAGCAGAGAGGTTCATACTGAGCGAGGACGCTCTTGGGTTGAAGAGGGTGGTGGCCCCAGTTGGAGGTCCCGCAGCAATCGACGGCCTGATGGTCGTTCGAGGCCAGATGACCGCCCTCAAGAGCGTGATCAGATCGGCAGCCAGATGCGCAATCAGGGAGGTCACCGACCTCATGACCGCCCCGGACCAGCGCGAGGGTGCGCCATACCCAAGGAGCCACTGTCGATGATGAACAGGCCCGAGGGGCTACAACAGGCCCAGTACACGCAGCTCAATACCACTGTGTGGGCAAAGTTTTGGCCGCTGCAACGAGAGCCGGACTTCTCTGAGACCTACCGCAGGAGAGGAGGACGGCCCTGATTACGAGGGATCGACAGAAATATGTTCGGTATCACCGGGACCATGGCCATGATACGGACGAGTGTTTTACATTGAGGAGGGACATTGAGCGGCTGATTCAGGAAGGCCATCTCCAGGGCTTCGTCGAAGGGAGGAGACAAACGCGTGAGGAGAGAGCACACTCGGGAGCACAGCGGTCGGACCAGCCCCAGAACGTCAAGCAAATTGCCCCCTGCCAGCTAGGGCGGTCATGCACATAGACGTGATATGCGGTGGGCCATCCTAACGGGCACGTCATCGTCAGCCAGGAAGGCGTATACTAAGCAAGTGATGATGACGGGCGTAGGCAAAGAGGCAAAGAGGAGGAGAGTAGCTCGGCCCCCCATTTCATTCTCGGACGACGACCTGGAAGGGGTCGAGCTGCCACATGATGACGCCATCGTCATCGAAGCCCAGATTGAAACGGCCATAGCCAGCCATCTTCTGATCGACACCGGGAGTTCATGCAACATTCTTTTTATGACGAAGATCTGGAAGATGGGGCTGAGGCAAGCCGATCTGCAGTCGTGCACATGACTGATTATCGGCTTCACCGGCCACTCGGCTCCCATCATCGGCGTCATCACCCAGCCGATGTCTCTAGGGGAGGAGCCAAGGATCGTCACTCGGATGACGCAGTTCATCGTCGTCGACATCGCCTCGGCATACAATGGCATCATCGGGCGGCCATACATGACCGCCAATGAAGCTCTTCCCATACTCCTGCATCAGATGATCAAGTTCCGGACTTCGCAGGGGGTCGGACAAGTTCGAGGAAGCCAAAGACTGTCTCGGAGTTGCTACGTCGGCTCCACCAAACACAAGGCGCCTGAGCAGACCCAGCTGGTCGAACTCAGTAATCATCCGGAGGAAGTCGGTGACCAACTAGGGGAGGCGGCAAGCTATCCTGTCACCGAAACAATGAGCATTTCTCCCTATGTTATCTATATTTTTATAAATATAACTATCATCGCCTATGCATTTTCTCAAATGTTTCCATCTCCACTTGGAAATTTCAGCTCTCCTAAAATAATCTCAAACTCCGGGGCAGGCTGATGAGCTTCGCCCCAGATAGGGTCGTCCGGGGGGGTTAAGGGACGAGCTATGGCTCGCACCCTTCCCCTCCATCAACTCTGGGGCAAGCATGCCGGCTTCGCCCTCGATAGGGTCGTCGGGTGGGACAAGGAACGGGCGACGGCTTGCACCCTCCCCTCCCTCAACTCCGGGGCAGGCTGACGAACTTTGCCCCCGATAGGATCGACCCGGGGGGTTAAGGAACGAGCTACGGCTCGCACCTTCCCCTCCATCAACTGTGAAGAAAGCTTGACGGCTTCGCCCTCGATAGGGTCGTCGGGTGGGACAAGGAACAGGCGACGGCTTGCACCCTCCCCTCCCTCAACTTCGGGACAAGCTTACGAGCTTCGCCCCTGATAGGCTCCGGGTGGGTTAAGGACTGAGCTACAGCTCGAACCCTCCCCATCCCTTAACTCTGGGATAGGTTGATGAGCTTCGCCCTCGATAGGATCGCCCAGGGTGTTAAGGGACGATCTACGGCTTGCACCCTCCCCTCCATCAACTCCGGGGCAAGCTTGACGGCTTTGCCCTCGATAGGGTTTCCGGGTGGGACAATGAACGGGCGACGGCTTGTACCCTCCCATCCCTCTACTCTGGGGCAAGCTTCCGAGCTTCGCCCTCGATAGGCGTCGGGTGGGTTAAGGATCGAGCTACAGCTCGTACCCTCCCCTCCCTCAACTCAGGGACAGGCTGACGAGCTACAGCTCGTACCCTCCCCTCCATCAACTCCAGGGAAAGCTTGACGGCTTCGTCCTCGATAGGATTGTCGGGTTGGATAAGAAACGGGCGACGGCTCGCACCCTCCCATCCCTCAACTCTGGGGCAAGCTTACGAGCTTTGCCCCCGATAGGCTTCGGGTAGGTTAAGGACCAAGCTACGGCTCGAACCCTTCCCATCCCTCAACTCCAGGGCAGGCTGACGAGCTTCGCCCTCGAAAGGATCGCCGGTGGGTTAAAGAGCGAGCTACGGCTCGCACCCACCCCTCCCTCAACTCCGAGACAAGCTTGACGGCCTTGCCCTCGATAGTGTCGACGGGTGGGACAAGGAACGAGTGCCGGCTCGTACCCTCCCCATCCCTCAACTCCAGAGCAGGCTAACGAGCTTCGCCCTCGAAAGGATCACAGGTGGGTTAAGGAACGAGCTACGGCTCGCACCCTCCCCTCCCTCAACTCCGGAGCAAGCTTGACGGCTTCGCCCTCGATAGTGTCGCCCGGTGGGACAAGGAACGAGCGACAGCTCACACCCTCCCCATCCCTCAACTCCGGGGCAAACTTACGAGTTTCGCCCTCGATAGACTTCTCAAACTCCGGGGCAAGCTTGCGAGCTTCGCCCTTGAAAGATGCCAACTTCACAACATTCTGCTTCTCCTGGGCCTTGCCCACATCAAAGCAGAAGGTTGGGGGCATACACACCAAGGCAAAGAGCGGTGAACAACACAAACACAATAGATAAATAAGGCGAATTGCCTAAGGTATTTTTTTCATTAAAATCAAAATTAGTACATTTATATCAAAACTTTCTATAGCAGGCCCTACATATACCACAACTCCCAAGATTAAGCCGTGTCGCCTCCCTCCGGAGCACCGGCCTCATCCTCCTCCTCATCATCGGAGGCCACCGTCAGCTTGGAGAAGTCTATCTTCAAGGAAGGGTACACCTTCGACAGCGGAGCTTCCAAGCTCCTGAAGCCCTCCTGCCTCCCTTCCTCTACGCCCTCTGCCCTCATTGACCTCATCATATGGAGGTACTCTTCCTCCTGATATCGGCGGATGGCCCCAGCCCTCTCGGCCTCCAGATTGATCTTCCTTAGGACCACCACCTCCCACTCGACCTACATCAGCGCCGCCACTTCCCGCTTCAGTGTGGCGATCTCCATCCCCTTGGCTTCCATCTCCGCAAAGTGCTCGTTCAGAGCGGCGACCCTCCGATTCTCCTCCACCCGAAGCAGTCGCTCCCACTTCTCGGTCTCTGCCTTCTGGACAGCATAGGATCTCTGGAGCTTCTCCAGCTGCTCCTCCCTACCTTGTAGCCTCTCGACAACCTCTCTGAATTGGGCCTCCAACATCCGTAGCTTGCCATGGGCAGTCTCCAGATCAGCCTTCTTCTTCTCATGATTCGCCTTAAGCAAAGTCATGGCGGTATGACGATGCAAGGACACCATCACCGCAACCACCTGTAGGAGAAAAGAGAACATAAGTGCCCATGGGAAAAAAAGATCGGTAGCATGAAGAAGGAAGAGCGGCATACCTGCATGCTATGCCAGATCGCCGTGTCACAGTGGCGCTCTGGACCAACCTTAGCGAGGGACGCCTGATCCCTAAGCAGTAGGATGTTCTCTGCCAGACGAGCTATGACGCCGGCTTCGTCAAACATGGACTCCATGTTCCCCACTGGGTAGCTCGTCTTGAAGAGTCCCTCCTTGGAGATGGCATGGACTTCGGCTTTCGTCGCCTTGAAGCGGGTGAGCATCGGCTCGCAGCTCGCATGTCCAGGCGCCCCTTGCTCCCAAGGAGGACATCCGTATGGCCAGCGCTCTATCGAAACCCGACCTGTGTCGCGGGCGGACCCTCAGCAGCCGAGCTCTGGGCATCATCTCTCTCTCGCTAGTACCTCAGTCAACAGAGACACATGGCACCGCCTCGCTGACAACAGGGGAGGGGACGCTGGCCACAGGCGTCTCCCTTGCCCTCTTGGCGCCCTCATCCTCGCCCCCAATAACCACCCGGGGCCCCTCTTCTGCCCCGACCTACTCCCGAAGCCCTTTGACACCAGCATTTTGCCCTTCCTCGAGGCAGAAGACTCCTTGGCCGTCGGCTCAGAGGTCGCCTGCTCCCTAGCCCTCCTCATTAGCTCTTCCCGTGTAAGGATCATTGCTGCACCTGCAAAGAGAACAGATATCAGGGTGAGCGTATATGGAGAAGGTCGCCGAGACCGCAATACCTTCGGGCCAGAAATTTTGGGCGAACGGATCATCCTTGATCAAGTTCGCATGCTTCCTGATCGCCTCAGGAATCTCCTCCAGAGCCTTGGCGATCTCCAGGTCTTGCCCGGCCAGGGGTGTCCCCTTGTTCACTGAGGGATTCAGTGTCCTCTAGTTCGACCTCAACACCGAGTCCGCCGGCAACAGGACAAAGACACCTTATCCGTCCATCCCCTCCACTCGCTCGGTACCTCGAGGACGAGCGGCCGATTCCTCCTCACAAAAACAGACTGATACACACACATCTTCCTCACCCCAAAGTAGTGCTAGAAGAGCGACACGCTCGGACTTATCCCGCTGATAATACAGAGGGCGATGAAGCCAACCATCAATCGGATGGAGTCCGGCGTTAGTTGAGAAAGAGGAAGCTCAAGGAAGTTCAGCAAATGTAGAAGGTGAGGGTTGAGGGGGGAACTGCAGGCCAAGTTCGAGGGTTCTGTAGTGGACTCCAACCTCGTTGTCCCTTGATGAGCAAACCCTTTCATGGGGTTCGGGCAGACGAACTGTACAAGGTGGCCGAATGTAGCGGGAGCGGATCTCGGAGAGATTGATGGTGTTTGTTCTACACTTGATAGTCATGATCCCCGATGGAACCGTACCCCTAACACTGCAGAGCTCGATCCGACCACATGCTCTCTCCTCCCAGAATCTCCGAAACTTACCTCAGAAGTTTTCAACCATTCCCCCCTCTCCCGATTTTATAACAGGCATCGACCGATCTCGACCGTCAAAGGTTTGCCACGTGGCAAGATCAGAAGCGGAGGCATCGCTTCAACTTTCCACAGGGCTGTACGCATCACGTGTCAAATTCCGAGTGGTGCAGGCGCTTTGATACCCCCCCTCCCCCGCTACCAAATCGTCATGATGCCTGCGGATATTCGGCGGTCGACTCGTATTTAATGCTACAACTGTCATCCATTGGAGCGGAGTGCGTCACCCCGAGCCGATCCGGGCTTCCTGTGTCGAACTCGAATGACGGGGGCAATTGTTACGACCTCAAGATCAGCCCATATGATCTAGGCCCACATGTTCAAGGCCGGAGTCTTGGCCCACCAAATCTCCTTAAGGCAGCCTAATTCGCTGAAGCTCGCCGTGGTCTATGGAAGCATGCCTAGCGAAACGACAAGCTCGCCCCAGTGCAGCTCACCCAACGAGACGACAAGCCCGCCATCAGTATCAGGAGAGTCCTCCAGCGGATCATATAAGTCTATGACAACTCCACAGAGAGTTCGCTCCCCAGAGCAGCTGCCCCACAAGAAGCTCGCCCAGACGCCGATCACCCACCAGTTCGCCCAAGGAGGAAGACGACACGCCACTAGCAGTTCCACTACAGACAAACCTGACAAAAGTGCACATGGCCGCTTCACCGCTTGACCACCTGCCGAAAGCAGGACTAGCCGTTTCGCCGCCAGACAGCCTGACAAAAGCGCCACCTAACATTTACGGCTCTAACCACCTGACAAAAGCACGCCTGACGCGTTCGGCCCTGACGCCAACGGGCGGCTCCCTGACACCCTGACATCGCCAGCTCAGCGAGTACAACCAACTCCAGCAGCCTATAAATACCACATTACCTCCCAGCGAGAAAAGGGGGTTGGTTGAATGAATTGGTAACAGACTCCTAACGCATCTAATATCCTCTACCTTCATATCTTAACAATAGTCCGCCATGCTAGTGCTGATCTACCTCTTAGATTGCTATTCGTGTCCAACATCTCTTATTCATTCATCTACTGACTTAAGCATCGGAGGGGCTGCGGGCTGAAAGCCGGCCCGGCCTTTCTGACAGGTTGCTCCTCTTGTAGGAAATTCGCCCTTGCGGCCATCGGACAAGGGACCTATGCCATACTTCACCAACGATCGAGCTCCCTTCAATCCAACCGCGAGCAACCTACTCCTCTTGACGGGCAACCTCGAGATCCTCATCCCCGAACCACCCTCAGATTGAAGTTAGCCTCGCCATCATCCCCCTAAACTTGTAACCATCGTGCCCTTGATTCCACACTCATTACAAATTCATTATAGCGGATTTTACACCGCAACAGAACTACGCTCTTATTGTTTTGCATTTTACCTTGAAGTTGCATGCGTATCATCTAACCGTTCTAAGAGGATTTGATGTCAACCAACCCAGGAATCTTGCCAAGAGCGTGACTACACAATGATTGGAACAGAAGCCAATCAGCTCAACTTTTATGGCCTGGCCTTTTCCACGCAAAAAAAAAATCCCCATTTTATCTCCATCTGTCAACTCCTCTTCCTCCGCCCGCCACAGCCTCTTCTGCCTCTCCGCATTCCCCTCCGCTTCCTCCAACTCCACTTTGTCTTCTTCCTTCATCTACTTCTCTCAGAGTTAAACCCACCCAAAAAATACAAAAAGAAAATCGAACATGCCATGTTTCATCTTCATCCTGACTAGGTCCAAATATTGTAAAGTTCCCTTTTTTATTTTGCAAGCATAGTAGTAAATCAGCCTCTTTAACCTCCTTGATGTACTCACCTAGCTACTCACTCAATTAATTATGATTGACTCCCCCATTAAAAAAGGACAACTCTTCAGAGATGTATATCTAATAGTGATAGAGACACCCTTGCTTGTTTGTTGTCATTACTTAAATAAGTGGGAGGAGTGCAATGGTTGTGGCCATCCGATGTGATCTCTTAGCAAGAAGACAATGGTCCAGCAGAATTTCAAGAATCGTTGAACCAATAAACAAAGTTCTAATGCCTTTCTCAATGATACCCGCGACACAAGCAATATGAAAAGATCTGAACGTTGCTTGAAGGTAAACTCGTACGTATTCTCTTTAATTTCTATATAGATTTTGAAGCCTCTCATTCTACATCTCACTTCAAAACCCAATCTCATCAAGATTATTAGCTAATAACTAGTTTTTACATGGCAATGAATTAACAAAAGCGTCAATATACGTAATTAGACGGCAAGCCAACCGACAATTTCAAACAAGTCTAGTTATATAGAGACGGTCGAGTAGTAGGATTGCAGGAGCCTCTGCCTCTTGCTCGACGACGCATCCGCCGTCACGGCGTCAAAGGAAGCGATCCTCGCCAACGCCTCCTTCAAGGACTCCTTCAAGGAGCCCAAGCTCGCATTCCCGACCCCGCCGCCATCGTGGTTCTTTCTTGCACACAACACGAACACATTCCGAGCCCTGCCGCCTAACGAAGTGACGTCTGCTCTGACCGCCCTCAGCCGCAGGCCGTGAAATGCTTTCATCAGGCTCACGAGCAGATCGGGCCGGTCTTCGCAGCACAGCGAGGCTTTGATGTAGTAGACATTGCCGTCGTCTGCTTCGCCTGCTTCCACGACCACCTCGTTGGCTTCCGCTGGGATTGAGAGGCGGCCGAGCTTTCGGACATCGGCTGCTTTTCTCTTGAGATCATTGACATGCTCTATCACACTGCCTAGCAACGCAGCCTTGTCCATCTGCTACATTACATGTCATGTTACCAAGCATCTTTTTGTATGTAGTTATGATTAACAGTTACATAAAATATACATCGTACTTACTGTTCACTGCAAAAAGTAAATACAGTGAGAGCTAGCATATTTTTGTCAAGTACATGTCTAAATAATATGCCAGGATAGCTCAAATTTAAATCCAACATTGTAGGCAAATAGATGGGCCAGTCTATGCACGAGCCTAGCTAGTTGACAATCACTATTTGTTATAAACACCCGTGAAATCCCAATTCCATTCTACTTAGTACGGTAGATCCAATCTGAATTTTTTTTTTATTTTTCAGTCCAATTCTTTTGCCACTGAATCAGCCTTCAGACGGCCAAATTACTCAAGGTGGGAGACTAACCTTGCTAGTATCACAAGGAATCATGCGTCTCAACGTGGAGAGATGAGCATTTATCCTCTCCCTCCTCCTCTTCTCCGCCTGGCTATGAACCTTCAGGGCGTGGTTCCTTCCGACCGCCGACGAGGACGACGACCGCAGCGATATCGGCCCGAGATTCATGAACCGAGGGGCCGAACCTGACGGCGGCCGGGGCAGAATCAAGGGGACCTTGCACGACGACGACGACGACGACAGACCGCCGTGGTTAGTCATCTCTGATGCTAGCTACTTCACTCTCTCGCTCTTTCTTTATCTATTGTCCCAAAGTAGTATAAAAGAGAGAAGGCAGAGGGCTTGATAATTGCTATAACCCGGCCGCCACCAAATCATTCACTCACTCCCCAACCACTACTATATGCTTTCCCACTATGATTGATGCCAGTCATGATGTGATGATGATAACTAGCATTGCGAGGAAAAGACTGCCATGATCTGAAATCTATCCAATCCCAGCTTTTCAAATCATGGGACCTACTAATTTTCAAAAGATTTGTCGTCTAATATGGTATGCTTCCTTGCTGTGAAAACACAAAACGGTGGCAATAATGGCTGGTTCTTAATCTCAATCTTTCCAGTAATCTCTTAAGCACAGATGCGTTTGTCGAGGCATTTGCGTTCAATATTGATCCAAAAAGATTAGCCGCAATATACGACTAAACCTCTAGATTGCTATATATTTTAACAACAAATCTTTTTGAATTGCACGCATCCCATACATCGCAGTGAGAAAAGGTTGCGTCCCTGTCCGTTGTTTTTGTATGCTTGTTACTGCGATGCATCCAAATTATAGAGAAACAGTACGGAGTGCGTGAACTGCATGCGCAGTCTGAGGAGCAGTGAGAGACTGTGGCGATGGTGTCAGGATTGGATAAAAAGTCCAATCTTCTGGTTGTACTATATGTTGGATCCCTGTCACATCTTGATAGTTTTTATGCCTTTTTTGTTTTATTTTTTTTTGTTTTTTTTTATTTTTTTATGCGTTGATAGTAACGAAAGGCGAAGCCATTATAAGCTAACGACACTTAAAAGAACCATTACCTATAAGAAGTATCAACAATGATAAGACAATGGCGTGCTTAAAGAAAACTATAAAATTAGGTACTCTGACACTAATTAATTTGATTCCATATCGCATTTCCTCCATAGCTCGGCGAGATAGTAATTGGTCGACCTCCCAATAGGTTGGATCTAGCTATTCCGAGTTTTCCTAGTCAGCCACTGACTTAAGCATCGGAAGTGATTGGGTCAGAACCCAGATACGACGCTCCTGGTGATTTTTCATGTGTTGCAGACCTACAAAGATAGATCGGAGTTTGGTCGGGCTTCAACCCAACAGCTCGGACCTAGCTCTCTCTAACTTGGGACTATCCTTCCTCGGGTCCCACTCATCGGCTGACGGAGCGCCGCATCACATGAGGTGTCCTCGTCGGCATCCTACTCATTGTTGGTGGATATATCGGTCAACAGTTGGCGCCGTCTGTGGGAACTAGATTCAGCATCCCCATCACCTTTTAGCATTGACGATGTCGACTCACCTCATTAATCAAGGGCCTAAAAGGCCAATCACAAGTAATAAGACAGACGCTGCTATACTCCATGCGGACCCTAGCTCCTCCTCCTAGGGGGGATCCGGTCCGCAATTGGTAACATTAAAGTAGTTTCAAGCGTTCTCCCATGAAGTCAATGTCAACATTCAAACATTAACTCATGTAATAAAACGACTAACGAGCAAGCAACCCCAATCGACTGTAGGACTACAAGCGTCGATACTGAACCGTGCCTTGAGATGCTACCATCCATACCAGAAGGCCGGATAAATAGAGCCCCTAACTCGGAGGGACGAGTCATCCCCGTGACTACCCCTCCTCAACCACCTTAGCACGGTCCTGAGATCGTTCTTCTTAAAGGAGGTTGGGACGGTGAAAAGTAAAGGCAACGACTCCCCTGTACAGCTGGAATCAAAGGCCAGAGACCTCCGACCAAAGGAAATAGATCACACCGTTCTGTTCAAAACGATGATCAACATAGAAGGTATGGTCGCAAGAGGGACCATAACCGCAGTCCTCCCCACGTACAATCTAGGACATGACACAAGCGGAAGACTCAGGGAAACAACCCCCCTCCAAGTCCTCCTTACCGCTTGGATAGGGATGAAGACGATTCCTCCAGTTCATCTACAAGCCGGAGTGGGAGGCCGAGACACTGGGCTAACATACGACGGCCTCGCTCCATGTCCTCAGGCCCAGACGATGAGCATAATCTACCTCAGCTCCCCTACTACCCAGGTTTATGATGCCCGACCTTAATAAGTATGATGGCTGGGGTGACCCTCGGGAACATGTCCAAGATTACAAGGGCATGATGAAAATAAAAGGAGCAGATGATGCCCTCATCTATCGTGCTTTCCAGGCGACTCTACGAAAAGCTACAAAGGAGTGGTATAATGGGCTTCCCAACCACTGCATTTGGTCTTTTAAGAGTTTAGCTCAAGCTTTTGCCCACAATTCATCACAGGAAGAAGGACAAAGTGGAGCTTAGACCAGCTGTTCACCCTAGAACAGAAAGAAGGAGAAATGCCGGGGGGCTTCCATAAGTGATTTAACCTAGAAAGTCTAGCGACGACATCACCATTACCGCACTCAAGAAAGGGGTCCACTGTGAGGATTTGATGAAGTCACCACAAGCCTCTTTGTAGCTTAGATCATCTCCTTACCAGGGCGAAGAGGTTTTTGATGGCCGAAGAAGCACTGACCACCCGAAACAAAAATGCCTTCAAACCCACTGCTGACGCAAAAGGGGAAACTCGGCCTCAAGATGGAGCTCGTCGAGAGTCCAGGGATCGAAGGCGATGAGAAAAGAGCCCAAGAGGTAGGTCATGTGCCGTTGACGAGACCTTCAAAAAACTCAATGCACCCAAGGCCGAAGTGCCAGCCTACGCAAAGGGCGATGGATATGTCAACCGGCCTCCTCCAAAGATGAAAAGCAAGTACGAGAATAGGGACGACCTCAAATTCTTTAGATGCCACTGAGACAACGGTCACGACACTGCTGGCAATTAAAGAACGACATCGAAACCCTAATTCAACGTAGGCATCTGAAGAAATTTGTCAATGCCCCAGAGACATGGTCAGAGGATGGCACCTCAAAGGGCAAAGATCAAGAAAAAGGAGTCATGATGAACCCTCATATTACTAGGATTGTTGAATGATCTACTATGCCGATATCACCTATCAAAAGCTCATGACGATCCGAGCGGTACGTCGGGCCTCATCAATAAACAACACAAGTACTTGGAACAAATCATTGTGTTGATTTTAATTATTCACATCTTTTCTTAATAAAAATTTTTACAATACATATATTATGCCAGGCTAATGTGCCTATGACAAATGTACTCTGAGAATAGCATTTGATCGACCTATTATTTTTTACTTCCCTTAAAGTACACATGTATGCAAATTACGCCCCTCGCAGGCTGCTCAGCTATACTATAAGGTCAGGGGACACTCCCTCGTAGGCCAAGCTAGCTATGCCATCGGGTACGAACTCACAGATACCCTCATGGGCTGCTCGGCGACACGATCAGGGGCCACTCCCTTGCAGGCTGAGCTAGCTATACGATCAGGAACGACCTCTTAGCACCCTCACAGACTGTTTGATTATATGATCAGTGGTCCCTCCCTCACAGGTCAAGCTAACTATACGATCGGGAACAAACTCGCAGATACCATTATGGGTTACTCGGTTATACGATTGGGGTACACTCCCTTGTGGGCGATGTTAGCTATACGATCGAAAATGACCCATCAACACCCTCGCGGGCTGCTGGGCTATACGATCGGGGACAAACTTGCAAATTCCCTCATGGGCTACTCAGCTATATGATCAGGGGCCACTCCTTCATGGGTCGAGCTCGCAATTGTTGGTTCTTGAGCTCAAGACCAATGTTGTTTTGATGATGATCAACATTATGTTGTGTGCTAATCATCTTATATGTTTTTGTCTCAGATTTACTAATGATTATCTTAATGGAGACTTCGCATATTGGTTATGGTATGATAGTTTCAAGGCTTTGGAGCAAAAGCATGGCATGAAGAATGAAGATCATCAAGTGTATTTTTATACTTTCTTTATATAGTTTGCTCTTTCATTTATAGAATATTAATAGCCTTGAATAGATGCTCTCTCTCTCTCTCTCTCTCTCTCTCTCTCTCTCTCTCTCTCTCTCTCTCTCTCTCTCTCTCTCTCTCTCTCTCCCTCCCCCCCCCCCCCCCCCCTCTCTCCCCCTCTCTCATTTGCAACATTTTTCATCATATGGTATGTTAGAAATCTTCTAGAACCCATCCCATTTGGTCCTTGCTCAAAACACTCATGTTAGTGCTTTTTGAAGCAGGAAAAACATCTGGTATAGACTCACCAGACGTCTGATGTATCTGATCTCATTCATATCTGATCTCATTCCTTCAGATATAGCCATGTGTTAGCCATCTGAAGTTTAAAGACCAAGCGTCTATACAGTGTCTTGATCGGCTCATATTTTACACCTTTTTCTGCATATTTGCATGTCATTTTGATTGCTCATATCGCGCTTTCATGATTATTCGACGATATTTCGTTACTTTTTACTATTTCTTGTTTTCGTCTGACTTCAGGAAATATGGAGCAATCGGGAGCAAAAATGAGCCTAAAGGACTTGCGCGCGTGTTGGAGCATCGACCATGGTCTTATCAAGGAGCTAACGGCGCTGGAGGATGAATGGAAGAAGAAGGAAATCGATAGGATCGACGATGAGGCGAGGAGGAGAAGCAGAGAGCTCAGAAACAGGCCACTCGGCGAGTCACACATTCCACTCGCTCGAGTGAAGAAGCATACTTGGCCGGTAATACTGATACGCCGACATCTGCCAAGCCTGAGTGCCAAAGTGTACTCGGTCGAATGGAAATTTCCACTCGGCCGAGTAAGAACTCCACTCGCCCGAGTGGAGTCAGAATTCTGAAGCCAACTCTCTGACTTTCAGGAGGACTGCAGCAGATCACACTCGGCCGAGTAGGAATTCCACTCGTCTGAGTGAAGAATCATACTCGCCCGAGTGGCATGAGCGCCAGGAAGCTAATATCTCTGTCTGATCTGCAGAGCTGGCACTCGACCGAGTAAGATTCTCACTCGGTCGAGTAGCGCCGACAGCCTGTGTTGAAATCTAGGCTTTTGGGATACACATGGGCAAATCTGTCTGGATTTTTTGGGTCTTTTGGGCATGTATTTAAGCCCAGTTTTATTTACAGCTTTACGGAGACTCCTTAAAATAATTTTAGATTAGTTTTAGTTTTAATTAAGCTTTGTATTAGGAGAGATAGAAGAACTCAGATCTGGTTTGTCTAAACTCTTTTGAAGCTTTGATTTTTATGCGTTGTCTCTTATTAAATCTGAATTGCATGATGCCTCCCATTGTTGATCTTGCTATTATTTTGATTTCTCCTATGAATTGCGAGTAGTTCCTTTGCTCTAGGGCAAGGGGATGAATCCTATAGATCTAATGCTAGATTTGTGATGATAATGAATTTCTATGTTGCTAGAATTGCTAGGAGGTTAGATTGTGATTGCTTTACTACGGATAGCTAGGAATTTCCATTGATCTTGTGAGCTCGAGAGAGGATCATGATCTATGGGAAGTTCTAGATATTCGATTTAGATTTATAAGCGAGATCCACTAGATTTGGTGCGCGAGAGAGACCAAAGCTAGCATTTTTATTATACGTCTATACTAATATTCGGGTGCGCGAGAGCTAAACAAATACAAGCTATCACAATCTAGATCCAAACTTAAGTTGTGTGAGAGCGAGCTTGAGTTGGGATTGGATGTTGATGTCGATCTTAATGATAGTGGTTTAGGTTAGGCTTGCGCGAGAGCGAGGCTCTGATCTAGATTGCTATAGACCTACAATAGCACGAGAGCGTAAGCTTGGTTCTCTATTTGGTTACGACTAGTTCATCTCAACCCAAGTTTAGCAATACTGAGATTCATGATTCACATAGATGGCTGGAAAATCCATAGTGGGGATTCCCTAGCCCTAGGCGTTTTTATTATATTGAATTTGAATTGATATTCGAACGACTTTGACACCAATCACCTTTCAACCAATCTCCCACCAAATAGCTTAGTAGATAAAGTAGAGTATTGTCATTAGTCCTCACCGTGATTCGATACCCACTCACCACTTAACCGTGCACTTGCGGTAAAACTACATTGTTTTCGGGTGTATATCCGGGCGCGATCATGTCTCGGGCGTCTGGGTAATGAACTCCAGTCGAATTAACAGTGGGTTCTTATTTTTCCTGAACTCTCGGTTTTTCTCACCCACAATTGTCAGCCTCTAAAGAAGGCTTTCTAGATGACTGAACAATTGATCATTGGTCTAACAAGTGTTCTCCAGTCTGATTGTCTTGTGTTGGATTTTCCGTAATCTGTTTCTACCTTCAAATATCTTTCAGTTTTTCTGTGATTATAATTTCTCATACATTCCTAAGCTATTAGATTTCATTATTTTCTAGCTTTCCAATGCATCTTGAATCAACTTAATCAGCGTTCATTTGCATCTGTTATGACTGTTTTGGTAGTATTTTTCTGGGTAGAGTCTATCAGGCAATGTATAACACTGGACTAGACGTCTAACCACTCTCATCATATGTCTGATATGTCTTCATCAGACATCTGGTAATCTCCCAAATCTAGCTATTGAGATTTTTTAGCTAGCCTTTTCTAGCCGTTTTTTATCTTTTAGTGGGCTATTTTGAGGAGCTATTTAACCCACTTGAAGAGGCGGTAGAATTGAGCACTCACTCCACACATTTTAACATCATACAAGAGTGCATTTGTGAGGGTTTCACTTGAAAAGATTTTCTTTTCCCTCTTCCTTCTACAACATTCATAGCATTGATCTAGTGGTGGTTAACCCTTACTTAAGGAGATGTTTTAAAGAGCATCAAGCTCATCGTCAAGCACTTGGTTTCCACACTTACATGCCTTCATCTTCACAGTAGGTAATATCTATTCAAGGCATGTGTAAGTGTGTATTTCATTTCTTTTTGTTACAAAATCTAGTAATCGGTTTGTGAGTACATTGTGAGGGGTTTACTCCACTTAGAGGGCTTAATCTGTATCCTGGTTTAGGGTCCTGGTTAAGGGATTGTACTCGTAAAGAGTGTTCTTGTGTATCTCGGTTTAGGGAGCACTAGTGAAAAGCCACTTCTCGTGTTTACGAGGGTGGGACTAGAGTAGGAGTCCCAGTGTAAGGATCCGAACCATGATACGTCTTGTATTTGCGTTTGTATTGGCGTATTTTCCTTTATGGTTGTTATTGTTGAGATAATTTTTTTTATTTCTGCTGTGATATGCGTTTAATTTTAGTAATTTTTAATTATGCATATTTGCTAACCTTTACACTATTTACGCCGCCTTTTAGCGCATTGTTGTCACATCATGTTCTCCCAAATACGTGGAAATACGTATATTCTCGGTATTCGTAGAGATACAAAGTGTAACAAGGCTGTAGTAGTATTCGAATTTAAGGCTTTGACTTCTTGACTCCAAATACTACTAAGTGTAAATTGAGATTACTGAAAATTTTTCTCGCATGCCACTGTGACACACTGGAATAGTACAGATATAAAAATAAAGAAATTGCTCGAACACAGAAATAATCCACAGACAATCGCAGAGGTTACAAAACACTTGTTTATACATACCACCGTATATCACTAACACAAACTAACATCCACACATCCAAATAGGAATCCATATACTTCACTACCATACACACATACAGTATACACACACATAGTATATCACACATTGGTGCATTACAATCTATCCACATTAAAAATAAAGTCGTCCCCAGACTTTCTAGCCTAGGGCTATATCGTAAGGCTGGACAGTTCTAGACACCTACCCAACGTATGACAAGTCTACCATGGAGCACTGATTGACACTCAAATCCTAATCGTAGGACTCGTCAATGCAATATATCATGGTGAGTCCAGGGTTGTATTCCATAGGGACAATTCATTTTACAATATCGCATATTCGATTAATGAATGAAACAAATGATGATAATATATTCACCTCACTAACGGGGTGATGTGAGAGTGTTTGATGAGACTATTGTCCTAAACTAAACTAACTAGGGATGGAGAGTCAACGGAGAACTCGGTCAAGGGGGATTTGCATGGGTTATGGGTTTATTTAGGATTAGCGCTAATTGTGATTCCAATGCGGATCATGCACCCTTTTGGGGACATCCTCTCGGTGTGTGCATGGTGAATGCTATAACTCAATGGTGCATCTTTTGGATGACTCCACCGGAAGATCCATTTAGGATTAGGTACAATCTTTTAATGGGCTTATAGCTAGGATGTGAGTTTTCATGGTAATAATGATGATCAACATTTGTGTGAAGATCCATCTCACTATCATTAATCTAGTGGATTAACAAAAAAGAGATGTAAAATAGAAAACACACATACAAGTCTACAATCACAATAGATGCATTCAAAATACAATGAGAATCAATAGCATAATCTGAAATTAACCACAACTCATACAAATGATGAACTAGCTCTTCATAATAATAAAGGAATCAATTCTATAGCAAAATTATCATCCAAATTATTACAAGCCCTAGAATCAAATACACAAAGTTTAGGGGAAGATTTCACCAAATAACAACTCTACAATTCGTAATCTCCTCCTCTTTGTACTCCCCCTTGCCTTGTAGCTCTCTAATGACCTCATCAAAGCCCTAGGATGAAGGTTGAAGAAGATGGGTTGAAGGAATGGTGAATAACTCCAGAGATTGGGGCTAAAACTCTGATTTTATGCGTAAAACAGCTTAACGGGTCCAATAAATCCAAGCCCAAACCCACGGAATAAGTGAAGAAGAGAAGCAACACGGTTGCGTCAAAAATGACATAACTGCGTCGAAATTCTGCTTACATTGGCCGAGAAATAGGGGAACGACGCAGTCGTATCGCTAAACGAAACGATTGCGTCAAGGTCTGCCGTGAAAACGACACGAGTGGTCATGTGGTGCCAACGCCCCAACGAGAATGTCCGCAGCTGAAAAAGGCTGACACGGTCGTGTCAAATATGACACTACTAGGTGGAGATAGGAACCGGTAGCAGAAATTTTCAGCACTGACACCTTGTCTCCCAAAATTATAGAAAATTACTATGATCTCCAAAAATTCTGGAAAAATATGCGTTGGAATCAGGACTTCACAATCTTCAACTAAAAAATAATAAGAGACAAAGATAAAGAAGTCAATAAGGTGTAAAAATTGTGTTTTATGCATAAGTAAATGATAAGCTCCATTATTCAATGATATTATCAAAAAGCATGGATTAGAACCAAAGTAAGCATAATTCCAAATAAGTAAATGATAAGCTCCAATATTCAATGATATTATGGAAAAGCATGGATTAGAACCAAAGTAAACATAATTCATGCACAAATTATCAATAATTGAGAGGTAAAATATGCAATATTCACTCGTAATCAAGCACCACCTGCACAATCCTTACGCATGACGCGGTGCAGAGACCTGCATGGGCCACCACAAAAACCATGTCATGCCCCGTTAATATGCGAAAATACATAATTCCTGGTATTTGTAGAGATACAAAGTGTAGCAAGGCCACAGAAGTATTTGGACTCAATACTTTGACCCCTTGACCCCAAATACTACTAAGCCTAAATCGGGATTAGTAAAAAAATTTCTCGCAGTCCATTGCAACACATTGGAATAATACAGATATGATAATAAAGAAAGTGCTCTAACACAAAAATAATCCATAGACAATCGCAGAGGTTAGAAAACATTTATTTATACATACACTATATATCACTAACACAAACTAACATCCACAAATCCAAATAGGAATCCATATACTTTAATACCATACACACATACAGTATACACACACATAATATATCACACATGCATTACAATTGTCTAGCCACAAGTCCCAACAAGTGGTATCAAAGCCTTGGTTTGGTGGCTTTTGTAAGCATGACATTTATGCCTCAACAACAATCCTCTCTTCCGCCGTCTTCAAAGGCAAATCCTACTCAAAATGGAGGAAGATCATGTGACGTTGGCTTGATGACCAAGATGCGTCAAATAACATTACTTCGGATGCTCAAGACCAGAATGCTTTGCTCAATTACGGCCCAGTGAAAATTTAGAAAGATGATAAATAATTTGGAGACTGCACGTGAGATGTGGGAGTTTCTCGAAGGGAATTTCGGAGTAGAGGAGATCGAGTCTTGCTATGATGAGAGCATCGATGGCAATGAGGTATCTCGTAACTCTCTCAGTCAACAACGTAATGATGCCATTGGTAGTTATAAGGAGTTTTTGATTTCGTTTGACTCACTCAAAGTGAAAAATAAGAAGCTTGGAGAGATGCATGATCGCGCCCGGATATACACCCAGAAACAATGTAGTTTTACCGCAAGCGTACGGTTAAGTGGTGATCGGGTATCGAATCACGGGGAGGACCAATGACAGTACTCTACTTTATCTACTAAGTTACTTGGTGGAAAATTGGTGGAATGATGGTTGGTGTCACAGTCGTTCGAATATCAATGCAAATTCAATATAATAAAAACATCTAGGACTAGGAAATCCCCACTATGGATTTTCAAGCTATCTATGTGGGTTGTGAATCTCAATATTGCTAAACTTGGGTTGAGGTTAACTCGTCATAACTAAATAGAGAACCCATGCACGCTCTCGCGCTATTGCATGTCTATAGCAATCTAAGCTAGAGCATCGCTCTCACGAAAGCCTAATCTAGACCACTAGCATTAAGATCGACAATAACATCCAATCCTAACTCAAACTCGCTCTCGCGCAACTTAGGTTCGGATATAGATCGTGATAGCTCGTACTCGTTTCACTCTCGTGCAAACGAATATGAGTATAGACGTATAATAAAGATGCTAGCTTTGGTCGCTCTCGCGCACCAAATCTAGTGAATCTCGATTATAAATCTAAATAGAATATCTAGAACTTCTCATAGATCAAGATCCTCTCTCGAGCTCTCAAGACCAATTGAAATTTCTAGCTATCCGTAGTAAATCAATCACAACCTAACCTCTAGCATTTCTAGCAACATAGAAATTCAACTATCATCACAAATCAAGCATTAGATCCATAGGGTTCATCCCTTTGCCCTAGAGCAAAGGAACTACTCACAATTCATATGAGAAACCACAATAATAGCAAGACCAACAATGGAAAACATCATGCAATTCAGATCTAACAAGAGATAATGCATAAAAATCAAAGCTTGAAAGAGTTTACGACAAACCAAATAAAATAGAAGCTTCAACAATAAACTCCAGATCAGAGTTCTTCAATCTCTCGCTAATACAAAGCTTAATTAAAACTAAAACTAATCTAAAATTATTCTAAGGAGTCTCCCCTCATAGCTGGAATAAAAACTGGGCTTAAATACATGTCCAAAATACCCGAAAAATCCAAACAGATCTGCCCATGCGTAGCCTAAAACCCTAGTTTTCAACACAAACTGTCGGCGCTACTCGGCCGAGTGAGAATATCACTCGGTGGAGTCCCAAATCTGTAGACAGACAGAGAAATCGGCTTCCTGGTGCTCATGCCGCTCTGCCGAGTAGTATTTCTCACTCGGGCCAGTGGACTTCCTACTCGGCCAAGTAGGATCCACTACAGTCCTCCAGAAAGTCAGAGAGTTTCTTCAGAATTTCCGACTCCACTCGGGCGAGTGGAGTTCTTACTCGGCCGAGTGAAAATTACTACTTGGTCGAGTACACTTTGGCACTCAAGCTTGGCAGATGTCGGCGTATCATTATTACTCGGCCGATTACGTTGCTTCACTCGGGCGAGTGCGTTGCGTCACTCGACCGAGTGGCCAGTTTCTAAACTCTCTTCTTCTCTACCTTGCCTCCACGTCGATTCTTTCGATTTCCTTCTTCTTCCACTCATCCTCCAGCGCCGTTAGCACCTTAATAAGGCCATGAGCGATGCTCCGGCGCGTGTACAAGTCCTCTAGGCTCATTTTTGCTCTCGATTGCTCCATATCTCCTGAAATCATACGAAAACAAGAAATAGTGAAAAGTATCGAAATATCGTCATATAATCATGCAAAGCGCGATATGAGCAATCGAAATGGCATGCAAATATGCAAAAATAAAGTGTAAAATATGAGCCTATCAAAATCCCCCAAGCTTGCCTCTTACTCGTCCTCGAGGAAGATAAGTAAAGAGACGAACTTGGCGAAATAAAATAAAAAGGAATGAAAGGAAAAGAAGGTGAAGAGAGAGGTGCTAAATCATTCTCTTAGGTCTTGGTGTTGCATACTCAAATAGCACGTGCGATGAATAAAAACATGCCAAGGCTTTTTACTTCGATATCATGTCATATGGGTGCATTTGATATAAAAGCTAAGAACATCGAGAATCATATGAAATATGAAATCATTTTAGAATTAACATCGTCTAAGGCATTCAAAATGATATAAATAATCATAGATCGCACACTTTACAATTGATCTCTTTCTACTTGGAGTATAAGAGGTATCACATATTTCAAAGCAATAAGAATAGAAAAAGATGGTATTCATGAAATTTATGCCAATTTTCAATTCATAGACTTCGTTATACTCTAAGTAATCTCCCTAAGTATCAAAAATTACCTAGCTTAGGTTGTCATGCACATATAGGTAGTCACTCTCTGACACGTCATTGGATCCCCTCCCCCAAGCTTATTTATAAGCGTGGTGGCATCAAATAGAACAATACAGCTTTTTCACATAATTTTTGAAGCTCCAAAGGAATAGAAGGAAAAAAGAAAGAAGGAAAGAAGAAGGGATTGCGTATATACAAATGAACTTCTTTTTGTTTTTCTTTTCTCTTTTTCTCTTTTCTTCTTTTGTTATTTTTTTCAAACCAATATACACAATAACAATCCCAAAGCAAAGATGGAAAGATATGCATATATTTTTTCTCTTTTTTGGAGGAGCTTGTTCTTTTTAGCATGGGAAAGATGCAAATATAGCATTCACTAAGGGGAGATTCACCAATAACTATTGGAATAGAAATGATGATCAAGATTTGTGGAGAAAGAAAGATATATCACGCTCAGTTCACTCTTTTAATATGCACACAACAACTTTCAGCAAGGTAATGTAATCTACTCAGTTTGATTTCAGAAAGTAAACTAATCTAATCATATCAAAAGGCATTCATTCAATCAACCTGGAAATTCAATACACATTTCATGCAAATAGAAGTGATAGTAGACATACAAAGCAGTATTCCAAGAATAGGCAATCAATGCGTGAAGCTTGGTGTGTTTTCTACGAAGAGTATGTAATATTAATTTTCAGACTCAGCTAATGCTAAAATTTCGTGCATAATCACATAATAAATGATGGAAGTTTTTATTCTCAAATGCATGGCAATTAATCGTATATGATATCAGAAATAAAAACGATAGCCTGGCGAAAGAATACGTGCATAAGAGAAAGCAAAATCCAAGATATCGTTATCACAGGGAATTCATTTCTAGCAGAAAGGATAAAAGAAATAAAGATAAAGTAAAAATGAAAACTAACTACACATATGCAAGTCACTCAAAAAGTAAGAAAACGTTATGCATTAATAAAAAATGAAAAAGTGAGTGAAAATAAGTGAAAAATAAAGAAAGGTTGAGAAATAAAGACAAAAATGAAGAAAATAAAAAGTGTTTATGTGGACACTCACTCCCCCAAGCTAAACTGCACAGTGTTCTCAATGTGCTAAGTGTGGCACAAGGATGTATAAAATAGGGGGCCGGGTGTGGATGCATGCATGATGCAAAATAAAAGGAAAATGAAGAAAATAAAAATAGATGGTATTATGCAAATGACATGTGTAACAAGCATGCAAAAGATGGGTGCAATAGGCATGCAGATGATGGAAGCAAAATAGGAGATGGCATATGCACAATAGATACAAAACGTGGCCCAGAAATACGTACTCCCCCCAGACTGATATATATAGTGCCCTACAAAAAGTGGTCAAAACATATGGGCAAGCAAAACAGTGGGAAAATAATGGGGCGAGAGGTGGAGCAAAAATAGGTCAGGCATCAAAAGTATGTGCCTAAGCTGGTGGTGCGGCGCCGTCACCTCCCTGTGGTGGTGGTGGCGGCGGCAGAGTTGTAGGCTCCTGAGGGGCATGCTAGGGTGCCTGAAGCTGCTGCAGGTAAGCAAGAATCTAGTTCAGTGTGAGCTGAATACCAGTAATCATGTCGACGTGGGCATGCTGGGAGCGGACGGTGGCGGAGAGAGTCCTAAGATCCACTCTGAGCCCACCCACGACTACCTCGACAGCACGGAGCTGCTGGACAAGGGCGTAGGGAGCGGGACAAGAGGGTCGAACTGGTGGTGGGCAGGGCTGTCTCACACGGCCCCCATACACAAGTGGGGCCACTATCGAGTGCGGGGTGGGGCGGTGCTCACTACAAGACACTCAGCCACTGTAGGAGGCTGAGACGTAGGAATGCTATCATAAATGTGAGCCGTGGTAGAGGAGGATGAGGCAGTCAGAGGGTCGTGTACACAGACATGGTGACAGACGTCACAACGCTCTCGGTGAAAACGGCAGCGGCCGAGACAGAAGGGTCGACGACTGGGGAGGTCGTGAAGTCAGCAAAGAATGACTCCACATGGGTCGAAAAATCTGGTTAGGATAAAGTCTCGACGGTGGAGGTGGAGGAAGGCTCTCCTGTAACAAAGGCTGCGGGGTCGGTACTCTCCAAGCTCATATAAGAAATGGGGTCGACTATCAACGGCACAGAGGTGGTGGTGGGAGGAATAGACACAGCAGCGGACGAGCTCGCGGCACTAGCAGATGTGGGGACAGAGGTGTCGGGCTCAGGAATCGGATCAGGGGCTGGCTGGGGGATGGGGATCCCAGGGGCCAGAGGGTCGAGAGGGGACGCCTGCTAGGCGTCATCGGGCTCGAGTAAGTAGGCAGCTGGGATGTCAAGGTCCATCTCTGGCCTCCACACCCCACCTGTGGGTCTTATGTGGGTCCGAGATGGGCTCGACAGCACCATGTAATCTACTGAAAACGGACCCTGTCTCCAACCCAGTGCCGTCATCCATGCGGACGAAGCATCGTCATACGGGCTATGATGTCAAGAGAAAGTGAAGTGGGGCTCGTAGGACGACGCAGACTGGCAGGAAGCTCGATCTCGAAAATAGGAGCGAGCAAGGTGATCAGACTGCCACAACAAATTGCCGTCCTAGCGGAAACTGAGGAGACTATGCGGTCTAGATACCAGCTGGCTATGTCAATGGAAATGGCAGGGAATAAGACGTCCACGACATCACCCTCATAGGCTCTCCCTCTCGTCATCGCGTAAAGCATGTAGAGCTCTGGCGTAAACATCGTGCTTGGCTCTGGCCGAGCCAATATGGTGGTCGTCATGAGGTGCTGTGCAATCTATAAGCAAGGGTGGAGGATAGAGGAGGCCATGGCCCGGCAGGGGTCAAAGTGCAGTGGGGAGCACGTGATCGTGGTCCAGAATATGTCGGCATCACATGTAGGTGGGGTGTGATGATGGAACCGTACGCTCGAGTGGGGTCGGGGACGGGGCCAATGGAAGTAGGCATGTAGCATGGCGAGAGAAATCTCTCACTCTCGATCCATCAATCTAAATGTGCACCCCTAGGAGTCCTACGAATAGAACTCAGGACCTCGAGGGTCGGTCGGACATAGGTGTCCACCGACACCGACAAAAAATCACGCCACCCCACGTTATCATATAACTGGAGTAGCCCCGGTAGTACCCCTAGGCGCTCTAGGTGATTTATCTGCACGAACATAGTGGGTATGAACGAGCGCTTAGAGAGCACCTCAAATTTGACGAGGTGTGCGTCATCTCTGAAGGTGATCCCAAGCGTGTCGATCATCGGAGCAGGCTGTGCTGGTGGGGGTGGAACGGGTGAAGTGGGAGCTGGGAGTGTGGGTGGTGGGTCCATAGGAGGAGGGGAGTCGGCTCTAAGGGAGGATGGACCGGGGTCGCCGGACCTATTTTGCTTAGTAGCGGGATGCCTCGTACTACAGCGTGGGGGCATTGTGGTGCCGTGAGATGCTCAAGAATCACAATGTGCTCAAAATAAAATAAGGGACGGGTGTACCAAGCACGATGCGACTCCTCGTATGCAGGCGAGCGGAAAACACCTCTCCTAAGCTCCAAATAAGCGTTGGATCTCCCCCAAGCTATCCTAAAGCACAAAAAATAATGATTAGCAATGAAAATCATATAATCAAGGGGTTAATCAAGATAATTAGGCAAATAATAAGGTTGATTTGAGAATGAGGGTTGAATGGGCTTACGAATCAGAAAGGGGAAGAAATGGGGGAAGATTGGGCGAGGAGGAGCGGCAATCGCCGGCGAGCGGTGGCACAAGCGGCACCGAAAGGAGCTTCGATGGCGGCGGCATGCGCGGTGCTCGAGCGAGTGACGGCAGGGGTCAGGACGAGTGGGGGAGCTGGTCGGGCGAGTCGGGGAGGGGGAGGGAATTTGAAAATCAATTTGGGGATTTTTTTTTAATCCCCATATGCTAACTCGGATATTATAGGACTGGGTTTGGGTAAGTTACTCGGCCGAGTGACAGTCATCACTCGGGCGAATAGGTCGTTCCAAAAATTTTGGATTTCGGCATTAGCAGAGGTGATGACTCGGCCGAGTATCACTCTTCACTCAGCTGTTCCTCTACTGCAGTTCCTCTGCAGTTCCTCTTCGTCTTCCTGTTCGACCGAAGAATAGTTGCTGCTCGTTGGAGCCTTGTACTATGAGTGCACACTTACAAGGTCGTTGTCGTTGAATTCTGAAGGGTAGCCGATGGACCTGCCTTACACCGAGTATTCACTCTAAGGGGCGGAAATCTACTCTTAAGGACAGTGCCTAACATGCCTCGGCTTACTGATAAGTATATTCCTTTCCCTGTTTTTAATAGCATCATCCTCTGATCTCTGAATTTTTCCAACAATCTTAAGAGTAGATTATGGATGCTGCTATTGTTACTGCTAAACGTCTGCCTGATCTTTCCAAAATTGAACTTTTCTCTGGTAGCTTCTTTAAACGTTGGCAAGAAAAAGTCTGTAGCACTCTAGATGTCACAGGATATGCTTTTGTCCTTACTGATCCTAAACTAACTGAAGAAAAAGACATTCGTGCCTGGGACCGAGCCAACAAAATCTGTAGACATACCATCCTTCATACTCTGTCTAATGAACTTTTCGATGTCTACTGGCCTACCAAAATTGCTTCTGAAATTTGGACTAGCCCTACCAAGAAATATATCCTAGAAGACGCAGGTACCCAAAAATTTGATATTGGCAATTTTCTTCATTTCTCTATGTCTGAAGATAAATCTGTTTCCTCCCAAATCCATAATTTGCATGTTCTCATAGCTGATCTGAAAAAATGAAAACACCACTCTCCCTGAACCTTTTGTTGCTGGATCCCTTATTGAAAAACTTCCTGAGTCATGGAAAGAGTATAAAAACTCAAACACAAACGAAAACAAATGTCTCTTGAAGATATGATTATACATATTAGGATTGAGGAAAAGAATAGGGAAAGAGAGAAATCCAATTCTGCTAAAGATATTGTCTCCAAAGCTAATCTAGTTGAGAGTAATTGTTCATTTTCTCCTTCACATCCTAAGGAACACTTCAAAAAGTTTAGACCCAAACACAAACCAAATCATAAATTTCAAAAGGGGCAAAACCACACTACTTTCAAGAAGAAGGGAGAATGTTTTGTTTGCAAAAAGCCTGGACACTATCCAGCTCAATGTCGTTTCCGGAAAGATGCTCCTAAACCAAGTGCAAACTTGGTAGTGGGAGATATTGTTGTTGTTGTGATCTCGGAGGTAAACATGGTTGGACAGGCTAAGGATTGGGTGATTGACTCCGGGGCAACCCGGCATATTTGCGCAGATAGAGGAGCTTTTACCTCATATGTTCCTATCAGTTCTGGTGAGGAGAATGTGTACATGGGGGATTCAAGACCCTCACCCGTAATCGGGAAAGGAAAGGTTCTCCTCAAATTAACCTTGGGAAAAACCCTTTCTCTTAGTGAGGTGCTCCATGTTCCAGATATTCGTTGAATCTGGTTTCGGTCTCTCTTTTGGGAAAAGTGGGAGTTAAGGTTACTTTTGAATCTGATAAGATTGTTAAGACCAAGAATGTTCAGATTGTGGGAAAGGGTTATTGTAACCAATGTCTTTTCATTCTACATGTACTTGAGACCATGAATAATAAAGCATCTTCTTCTTTTGCTTGTTTGATTGACTCTTTTGATACTTGGCACTATAGATTAGGTCATGTGAACTTTTCTTATATTAAGAAAATGAAAGAAGTTGGTTTGCTGAATGCTTCTTCTTCTTCCTCTAATGACAAATGTGAAGTATGTGTTGAATCAAAAGCTCCTAAGAAAACTTGTAAATCTGTTCATAGAGAGAGTGAATTGCTTGCTTTAATTCATAGTGATCTTGGGGATTTGAAAAGCAATATAACTAGAGGTGGTAAGAAATTCTATATTACTTTTGTAGATGACTTCTCTAGATATACTGAAGTATATTTGATTAGATCTAAAGATGAAGCTTTTGATATGTTTTTAAAGTATAAGACTAAAGTTGAGAATAAGCTTAATAAGAAAATAAAAAAGATTAGATCAGATAGAGGATGGGAGTTTACATCGTTTAATGAGTATTGTGAAGAACATGGGATTATTCATGAAACTACACCTCCTTATTCACCTGAATCAAATGGCATAGCAGAAAGGAAAAATAGAACTTTAAAAGAGATGATGAATGCTTTGCTGATTAGTTTGGGTGCACCTCTTAACTTATGGGGAGAAGCTATTCCTCTGCTTGTCATATTCAGAATAGAATTCCCTATAAGAAATCAGGTAAGACTCCTTATGAACTTTAGGTAGGTCACTCTCCAAACCTTGATTACCTCAAAGTGTAGGGTGTCTAGCTAAAGTTCTTTTACCAGAACCTAAGAAAAGGAAATTAGGTCTTAAAACCTTTGATTGCATGTTTATTGGCTATGCTCAAAATAGTGCTTCATATAGATTCCTAGTTGTTAGAAGTGAGCAAAATATCATGGAGCCTTGTTGGATATGGACGACATGAATACACCCATGAGAGGATGTATGAGGGTATACTGACCTCAGATGTCGCGTGCACGAAAGCGTGCATGAAGGGAACGTTTTCTCGTGTGAAAAGGACCACTCGATAAGTGGAAAAAGCCACTCGATAAGTGGAAAAAGTCACTTTATAAGTGCATAAAGGCACTTGATAAGTGAAAGAAGAAGAGGATAAATGAATGTGCTAATATAGGCTAATAAGCTTATAATTGGTTATTTCCTACAATAACCACCCCTAAAGCCTATAAATAGGACCCAAGGGTAAGGCATTCATTCCACACTTTCCATGCCATAAGTTTGCAAAAGGCATCTTATGTTCTTCTTCTCCCTTCTATTAAAATCCTCTTCTAAATAGAGATTTAGGCGGTGAAACTCTGCTTCGATCCTCCGTGACGAAGTATCGACCGTTGTGGCGAATCGGAGGGCGAAGTTCCGAGATTACGGTGCCGCATACGCAAGCGTAAGTCTCTACTTCATTATTCGATCCTAACGTCCTTGTTTTGACAGGATCCTACAAGCCTAACACTATTGTTGAAACCAAGAATGCTGATTTCATTGAGCACATATTTCCAATGAAGTTGAATAATGTTAGATTGACTTCTGCACCTCACTCATCGCACACTTCTAATGCCCATTCACATGATAATGATGATGAGATAGAAGTAAGAAGGAGTAAAAGAGTTAGGAAGGAGACTAATCTAAGTGATGGCTTTTTTACTTTTCTTATTGATAATGATCCTCTTACATACCATGAGGCCATCACATCTCATGATGCTACATTTTGGAAAGAAGCAATCAATAGTGAATTAGAATCAATTATGTCAAATCACACTTAGAAACTTGTTACCTTGCCCCCAAGTGCTAAAACTATTGGTTGCAAATGGATATTTAAATGGAAGCTAAACCTGATGGTTCTATTGACAAGTTCAAAGCTAGATTAGTTGCTAAAGGTTTCAACCAAAAGAAAAACATTGATTATTTTGCTAAATTTGCTCCTATCACCAGGATAGCTTCTATGCGTGTCTTGGTTGCTTTAGCATCGATCCATAGTCTTGTTATCCATCAAATGGGTGTAAAGACTGCCTTTCTTAATGGAGATTTGGAAGAAGAGATTTATATGGAACAACCTGAAAGTTGTATCACTCGTGGAAATGAACATAAAGTAAGCAAACTTGTTAAATCTCTTTATGGTTTAAAACAAGCTCCAAAACAATGGCACGATAAATTTGATTCTGTTTTACTATCAAATGGTTATCATATAAATGATGTTGATAAATGTATTTACACAAAGTTTGATAATGATGTTGGTGTTATTATATGCTTATATGTTGATGACATGCTAATTCTCGGCACCAATCTAGATATAGTAAATGAAACGAAGTCATTCTTGTCTTCTAAGTTTGATATGAAAGACATGGGTGAAGCTGATGTGATCTTAGGTATTACATTAACTAAGACACCTAGTGGTATTATGCTTTCTCAAGAACATTATATTAGTACAATGCTTGAAAAATTTGGATATCACGATAAAAACCCCGTAGCAACTCCATATGATGCTAGTTTACATTTAGCTAAAAAATTTGGTGAATCTGTTTCACAAATTAAATATGATCAGATCATTGGTAGCTTGATGTATTTAATGAATTGTACTCGTCCTGATATTGCATATGCTATTAGTAGATTGAGTCGTTACACTCAAAATCCTAATAGTGATCATTGGAATGCATTGTCAAGAGTTATGAGATATTTGAAAGGAACTCTTGTATATGGCTTGTTTTTTAGTGGAGATCTATCAGTTTTAGAATGTTTTACTGATGCAAACTGGATCTCTGATTCAAATGAGCCTAAATCCACACATGGTTATGTTTTTACACTTGGTGGAGGTGAGGTGTCTTGGAAATCATTCAAGCAAACATGTATTGCTCGGTCTACTATGGATTCCGAGTTTATTGCCTTGGAGAAGGCATGTAGTGAAGCCGAATGGCTTAAGAACCTTCTTAGTGATCTTCCCATTTGTGAAAATCTGGTACCGTCTGGGTCTATCCATTGTGATAAGCTGCAATTGCAAAAGCCAAAAATAAAATTTTTAATGGGAAGAGTAAGCATATACGCCTAAGGAACTCTATTATGAAGCAGCTGCTAGATCATGGGATATTGGCCCTTGATTATGTTAGGTCAGAGATGAATTTGGCAGATCCTCTGACAAAACCACTAAATAGGAAATTAGTATAAAGTGCATCGAGTGGAAAGGGACTTATACCTAAAACATAGGTCAAGAGTGATGGTAACCCAACCTATGTGATTGATGATCTCATGAAGTAGGTTCATATGGGTAATAACAAGTCACTTGTTGATCGTGAGGAGCACTATCATTATGTTACATGTCCCTTTCCTATGGTGTAGATAGTGTTGTCGACGATGAGAGAGGATGAGCATATGGCTCGTAATGGAAACCATAGCCCTTGTTGGGTGGTGTGCATAATCATCGAGCACACTTGATGAGTCCACCTATATGGGTGTGGAAGTGTGGCCGCTTCCTATGCGAATATAGGTACATTCGCTAGAGCACTCATGAAAATCTAGGTATGGCGCATGGCCGAAACGTGCCAACCCGTAAGAGCAAGCAACTATTCATTGATGATTCAATATGGGTTGTGAGTCAATGTTTTACAATAAAGGAGATCGGTTCATAGAAACTATATGTTTCACCAACTTTTTCTAGAACACACGTTCATTCCCTAAGTAATGGTTCATTGACCGAAAGTCACCATTGCTAATGTATTGAATTGTTGTATTCGTTCTCACATCAATTTTGTTTCCCTTCTTGGATTCTTATATCTTTATCTTTGAATTTTGAAATAGTGAGGGATTGTTGGAATTTCATTCAATTCAAAGCCTATTTTAGTCCTACATTGGATGGGATGACTCACTTGTGTGTGTATATAAGAGACTTCTTTTATATGGGCTATTGGACTTGTATATGGGCTAGGAATGAAGGAAATCTCACGGGCGCATGAGCCCAAACCAGAACTGAGCCCAATCGGGTTGGGCCGAATGAAAAATGTGGGCAACGGATCCAGAAACCCTTAGCGTGTATGTGCTGGTGTCGCGCCTGTGCAGGGGGGTTCACGGGTGCGCACGCGGAGTGTCGAGTTTTGTCTCGTGTTTTAGCCCTTCTGTCTGTTTTAAAGAATTTAAAGAGCCCATTACGTTTTTATTTTACTCAACAGCCATATTCTCATTAAATCGATGTTTAATTTCGCAACAGACATTTTCTCTTTTAATGGCTGAATTCCAACAGTCATATTTTTTCTTTAATGACTGAATTCCAACAGTCATATTCTCCATCTATATAAACTCAGCTTGTCAAGAGAATAAACACTGCGAAAAATTTATTCACTTCCTCCACAAAATTTCGTTGATGTTGTTGTTGCAGTTACTGTTTCTGTTTCTGTTCTGATGTTCGCCTCTGCCTCTGCGACCAGCTGTTCCTCTGCTACAGTTCCTCTGTAGTTCCTCTTAGTCTTCCTGTGCGACCGAAGAATAGTTGCTGCTCGATGGAGCCTTGTACTGTGAGTGCACACTTACAAGGCCGTTGTCGTTGAATCCTGGAGGGTAGCCGCTGGACCTGCCTTGCACCGAGTATTCACTCTGAGGGACGAAAATATACTCTTAAGGACAGTGCCTAGCATTCCTCGGCTTACTGATAAGTCAATTCCTTTCCCTGTTTTTTAATAGCATCATCCTCTAATCTCTGAATTTTTCCAACAGTCCCAAATACATTGAGCTCCTCTAGAGAAGAATTATCGGATAAGGCAACGATGAAAGGTGCATGGGCAACAAGTCATGCCTTAAGCCTCTTCATAGTCGTTATCTTTGAGAGCATCGACTTTGGACTTCGGGATGCAGATGGGTTTGCCCAATGCAACGTATGGCCAAAAGATCGTCGTAATTCTGCGTCATACAGTAGCCTCCTGCTTCATACAGTAGCCTCGCTGAACTAATAATATACATTAATTTTGCTCTACGCATGTGTGTACACTCTATACGTTGTCTCCTAATCACCTGCATAAAACTGTAATGACCCTAATTTTAATGTACGCGTACTTGTACGTATTTTGACGTAGATGCGTACGTATAATTTTTGGGGAGTATCCTCGTATTTTTCTTTAATTATTTTGGTGTATGAATTATTTTTAAATAATTTTTACTCATCATTTGGAATTATTAAATGAAGTATACATGAATGAATACATGTATAATGGATGGTACCTAGTATTATGACATGTATTCTTATTTATAAAAAAAATTTAAAACCCTAATTTGTCATGTAATGACACCTCATTAGGTTAGGTATCTTAAGGAGGTTTATTCCTACCTAACTTACAATTAGGTGTCATCCCCATGGTACTCTACACCTACCACAAAGCTAGGTGTCTCTTGATGAGGATTTTGAGAGGTGAGGTGGAGGATGGAGAAGTTTTCAACGAAAGAAAAAGAAAAGAAAATGGGAAACAAACCCAAAGAAACCAAAAAATACTCTCTCATTCACTCATCTCTCCCTCTCTCCCTCCCCCTTTCCTCCATTTGCACCACCCCTTGCACCACCATCACCTCCCCAAGCTCCACCCACTCCACTACCATGAACACACTTCAACCATCATCATTCTACCCCAAAATTCTCCCCAAATACTCTTCAAACATCCAACTTTTGGAGGCCAAGCTAGGAGATTGAGGAAGGAATTTTTGGAGGAGGCCCAAGTTCTTCAAGGATTAAGAAGGGCCAAAGAATTTTAGGACTTTCAAGGTAGGTCTTCTAACATTTTTAGTAGGCTTATGGTTTTAGGATTGTTCTTAAGAAAAGGTAATCCCATGCCATGAGTACCTATTTTGTTAATAGGTTTCTATGTTGTAAACTATGTAGTGTGTTTATTATGCTCATGCTATATTAGTGTAATCACATATTTGAGCTAGTATGCATCTATGTCTAATTTAAGTTTCATATATGCATGTAGTTATGTTTCATGTTAATGTGTTAAAGGAAGGTTCCATGTTAGTTTGTAATATGTTAAAAGTAAAAATATCCTCCTTGTAAAATTGGAAGCATGTTAATAATTTGTGAATGTTGTAACCTTAATTTTCATACTAGTATAGTTATGTTAATAGTGGCATCCAACCATGTTAGAAATTAGATTTAGTTGGAAAACCTTGTGCTGGAAATTTTTTCTTAACACAGGACAGAGACTTCTAAAAATCGTAGAAAATAGTAGAAAAATAAAAAAATACAATTTAGGACACTACGAAAATCAGAAGAAAATTTCCTACAACTTTTATGAAGGAACCAGAGACTGATTCTGACTGTAGTAGGTTAAAAGTATCAATCTTTCTGCAGTAGCAGTTTATGTGCTGGAAATTTTCTTAGCACAGGACAGTAAATTAGAAAATTTATAACAAATAGTAGAAAAATCCAAAAATTACAATCTAGGACACTACGGAAATCAGAAGAAAATTTCTTACAACTTTCGTGAAGGGACCAGAGGCTAAATCTGACTGTAGAAAGGTCTAAAGTGTTGTTCTTTCTGTTGTAACAGTTTAGACAGATTCAATTGTTACATTATTTTTATGTCATGTGTTGTAATTTTAAGTTTTGTTTAATTTCAGTTATCAAGCTATTCATATGTTATGTTCCACATGAAAATGATGATGAGATATTTGGTAAAGATGAAGTGAAAGCGGTAGTTGAGACCGCTAATGAATCATTGTCGAAACAATGATGAAATTTACTAAAAGCTGAGAGTGAGGCAGAGAGAGATAGCATCGGAGTGCTCAATCCATTCTAAAATGGGTGGGACTCCAGATGTGGGTTTGGGGAAAACACAGGTAAATTTTAGGTGTTAAGGCGCGGACAATATTATTATTCTCACCCGATGTGTCACTCCCGGAAGGTGGAGTTTGAGAGGGTTGGAGAGGCCGGTGGTGTGCTCGTGTCGCACCATAACTGGTAACTGATGGTTTTCTCTGTTTTCCACTAAAAACTCGAGATTTGTCTCACTCCCATACCTTGCTCTGTTCGGGTAGGGGGAGTTACGAGAGGCCCCTCCAGTGCTCGTGTCGCTTGTTGCGGTACTATTTTTCACCCACCCTGGGTGAAGTCCGCTTCCTTAGCATCCTACGATTTACCCGGGTTCCAAATCAGAAACGATGTTTAATTTTAATTAATTTAGTCACTAATTGTACTTCAGTTCTGTTTCCCTGTATTATTTCCGGCACTTATGTTCTGTTCTTTAATTTCTGCCTAAATCTTGTGATTAATGTGACACATGTAGTCAGATGACTAGTTAGGAAGACCTGTTCTAAAACTGGATCCTACTATAGTGTTAGGAGTTCCTACTGGGTCACGCGTTGACGTGTCCCATTTTGTGGTTTTCAGGTGCGAGACCCGAGCAGACTGTGTGGGTCCCAGAGTCAGAGGCCGGTGCTAGTACTACAGAGGTAGAGCCTGCAGGCGACCTTGTCCAGTCGGACACTCCCGGGGTTAAACTAGTGGGTGTGTTGTACCGGGTGTGGACCTTTTTAGTACTTTTTGGGTTGAGAGTTTCTTTTTTTTGTTGTACCCCACTTTTGTACCCCTTGTACAACTGATGTATGTATATGAACTTGTATAATATAATGTAATGTTTTGTGTTGTTGTTTTTCCTTTTCAACACTGCGAATTTTTATATTTTGTTGAAGAATTTTACTTTCTGTCTGGTAATATTCCAGTGTTGTTGCAGTGGCCTACTTAATTATTTAATTTAACCGCACAAAAATGCCTAGTAGTATTTAGATAAACGGGCTCGAAGCCTGAGTCTGAATACTACGACGGCCTCGTCAGCACGGGAGAGCGGGGCGTGACAAAAACAGGGGCATCGAGATCACCTGCACTGTCAGGCTCAGTAACAATACCACTCTGAAGTTCATATGGCTAAAGATAATAGCTGACACAGTTAACCAAAACTTGCAACAAGCAAAGGATTCTAATACTATAGCTTGTATGCAATGATGCATATGTTCTTAGCAAAAGTTTTAAGCAACGACAAGCAGAACCCATGTCAGCTGACCCATACATCTCTAGTCCAACATAGAACATAGCACAATGATCATTGATCATAGCATGAAGCATGCACTTGCAATAGGCAGCATAAAACCGAATCAACATAACAAATATATAAGATCAGCATGTACTCATTGAACGGGAAATATTACAGCATATCTTGAGTAACAAGAAGGGCTTAAATCACTGCTAAAAGACTAAGCCAACCATATCAACATAAGGAAATATTTAGGAACTGGCTTCAAAGGCTTTTTGTACCCGTTAGCTAATTCTGGAAGGTTTGGCGCTGATGTGTAAGCAAAACTAGGGCTGGGATCGTAACAAAAAAATCCAACATATTCCCTTCAAAGTAAAATTCAACATTCTCTACGCACTGACATCAGCTTTCTCTTCCTTGTTTTTCTTGGTCTTGAAATTGCTAGTGTTGCCCTGCTCGGCTTTCTTCTGAGCCCGAATAAGCGCACGCCGAGCCCGCGGCCTCATTTCTCTTACTTTGCGAGGAGGCATCACATTGGGTTCCAGTGGACGATCACCAAATGGATGTTCACTTCCTGTAAATATCCTCAGCTTGCGATCCCGATCCTGTACACAATGAGGTGGTAGTGAGGAATGATCATGAATATCAAAGAGTAACTGTGAATGTTCAGCAACATGCATGCATATATGAAGTTACTTGCATTTCCTCTACATGGAGAAGACAACGGCTATTCACGACCAACTAATATTAAAACATTTCCTGTAGGTACATGTGGCAACTCAAGTTCAAAATCTAATATAGAAGTTTCAGCAACTAGGAAGAGTGGGTGGAATATTCAGGAGTGTGAAAAGAACATGTTTGGAAGCAAATGGTGAAAATAAAAATATCTTGAAAATATTGCTACCTTAGATATGAATTTATATGCAAACTGCTATTCTTTAATGGGTGCAAAGTATGCATGTTTGACCAGAATAGAACTAATGATATGATGCCTTAAAGACTGCATGAATTCCTTATATAATTAAATTAGTTGGTCTAATCCCCTAACCTTGCTTCTAACACCAGCAATCCCTTATTTTCTTTATATTCATGGCTGGTTCATTAGATGAGTGCTCCCAAAAGTCATACTTCAGTCAGCTTTGAATTTGAGAATTGGCAGATAGTGTAAAACAAGAATCTGTCATCATCTTTTGGGTGTGTAGACCGTTCAACAAAATGAATTGAATCATCAAACCATGTTCATCTAAACTAAAAATGAGATTAACATGCATCATTTGTCGTATAATGAAATTTGTCTAAACTAAAAATGTTCATCTAAACATGCATCAAACCATGTTCATCTAAACTAAAAATGAGATTAACATGCATCATTTGTCGTATAATGAAATTTGACAAATAGCAGCTTGGAATTCCTCTCTCCACTGCTCTTCTTTTAACGATTGATACCCACATTCATATTGACCTCAAGCCTTAAAACACAGGCATCGTACAAATCTTGTTATGTTCATATTGTTTGCACTCCCATCGTGCCTGGAGATCCACTGAAATTTAATTATGAAAAACAGTATTGCCTAGGAATCATGTTTTAAGGCCTAAATTAACATGATAAATTCTCTAAATTGTTACCTAACCACTGCTGGTATATGATATGGGCTAGTTTTTAGACCAAAATATGATTTACATCATGTTACTATATCTAACATTTATAATTGGTTATTGCCCACATTTGCTCTTTAATTATTTTTAAATCAGTATTAGTCATATATTACTTTGAGCAAGAGACTACCAAGTAAAATGCAATGAGAATTGCAATCAAAACGTTTTAGTTTGCTGACTATTAATAAGCCTAAAAAACAAAAACAATGTTTCAGTTTGCTGACTATCAATAAGCCTAAAAAGCGATAACAAGAAAGCATAAGACTTGAACTTGGACTTCATAGTGAACCGTCCCCAAATCTTTCCACCCCTCAAGTATGTTTCCCTGTAATGTGCAATTATCACCCGTACCCGATCCATTTTTTCTTATGGCTCGGGTGCAGTCGGGAACATCAGATTCGTGTTATAAAATGCTGTATTTGAAATTAAATATTTTGAAAGGTAAAAAATTTCAAACACTGCAAGCAAGAGTCGAACCCTCGCCTCCCTTTTTACTTGCAAACGTGTGAAACTTTACTCACCTCAAAAGTATGACAAGATGAAATATGATATATCCTCCAATGAGAAAGTCTGATTGTTTTATAGATCATGCTGCTATCTTGGTTCTTTATATGTGAATAACAATCCAATGCATATATTTATACAAGTAAATATACATGTGTTTGAAATACACGTGTTTAGATGTGTCCGTGTGTATGGATTTCCAAGGGTTGCCATGTCTGACACCCCATGTTTGTGTTGGGAAAAGACAATTGTGCCATAGTCTACGAATTATAGCTTGTAACCAAAAAGTAATATTTTTGATTTTAAATGCTTAGTTGTGGATTTGTGTAAAATAATTACATATGAGTGGTTCCAACGTGAAGTCTGCATTAAGCATTTGTGATAGAAAAATAATAGTAGTGATAAAGCCCCTAAGCGTGGATCAAAATTTGTAGAACTGTCAACAACACATGCCTAGATGTTAAGCACATTGCGACAATGCAACTCTTACTTTGGAAAGGCAGCCGATAAGCGTCCCCTGTCACAGACTTTTTTATGGGTTAGTTTGTTCAGCAGACTGAAAGCAATCTATGTAAGGGTGGCAAAGCTGTTAGTGAACAAACTAGGCAGGCTATTGGCACATACCACTGAGAAAATATTGGATATTGAATATACCATTAAAAAGGAACGTTTGCACTATATATTGTGACAAACTTGCTCCCATGCAAACATCAAGTAAGCTAATAAGGGCCGATAAAACTAGGGATTAAAACAGTTCTGGAACCGTTCAATGGAAAATCTAGAGATCTTAAAGCTTAATAAAAGACCAGCTGCTGCGGAATGTAACATCATTCCAGAATAACGAAAGGGTAAATTATTCAAATCTCCTTTTAACCTACGCTACTTTTATCAAAACTGCCTTTATGTTTAAAAATTATTCAAAACCATCCTGAACTTTGGTAGTTTGGCTACACTTCAAAGTGGATCAACTAGAGTTCATGGTAATTTTGAATAATTTTTAAAAGGGTAAATTACATGAAAATACCCTAACGTTTGGGCTACTTTAATAAATATATCATGAGCTTTGTTTTGTTTAAAATTTATATCCAAACGTTATGTTAAAGTTTAAACGTTATACCTAAATCAAGTATTCCGTCAAAATGGCAGCTCATGTGGGTGCACGTGATAATTTATGGACGAAAATAACCCTCTACTAACATTTCCCACCAACTACTTACATCTCCCGCCATAAAGCCCTAAAGTTCCCTCCATTTATGCAGGCCTTCATTATTTTGGGAAGAAGAAAAAGCAAGGAGAAGAAGACAACGCAAGGAGAAAAGGAAGAAGAACCAGCAGAAGCGAAGGGGAACCAACACCACCGGAGAAGATGAAGTAGATATGGAGAGGAAGAAGCAAGGGGAACCAACTGTAGAAGAAGTCGTGGTAAAGGTGAGCATGAATTTTCTTTGTGGATTATTCAGTTTTTTATGTTCACAACAAGCAAAACAATAAACATAGTTTTGTGGGATGAAATTGTGCGCTAATCACTTAATTGTGAGGAAATTTTAAACTAATCACATTTTAATGGTGTTATTATTATTAATTGCAAGGTGAAATATGAGTTATGGGGACAGCAGCAGCAACAGCACTGGTATGTCTCGACAGAGAAACGAGGGTGATCTGAATTTGGAACTGATTATGACGACGTGAAGATATGCTACTGTGGCATGTGGACTCCCAGGATGACGTCATGGACAAGACTCAATCCAGGAAGGAGATTCTGGAGCTGTTCTAGTATGGATAAGGAGAAGATATGCAAATTTTTTGTGTGGAAAGATCCACCACACTCGGATTGGTCGAGGAAGGTGATTCTGCATTTTATGGATAAAGATGAGAGGAGGTCAAGGATGGACAGTTTTACACTTGCATTGACTGATAGGAGGGTGTTGGAGGATTACAGATCAATGGACAGTTCTTCACTTGTATTGACTGATACGAGGGTGTTAGAGGATTACAGATCAATTAAAGTGAAGTTGTATTTTGTAATAGCTATGATGGTTGGTTTGTTAGCATTGATGTATCTCAAGATAGCGTGACTCACGTTGAGTAGGATGTTATGTTTTGGGTAGGGTCAATGTGGTATTACTGTATGGATCAATATACTTGCAGTGAATGAAATATATGAGCTATTCAGCAACATGAATAAATGTGGTATATATAGAACTTTGATGCTGCTTATCAATGTATGGACTGAATGATATATATGAATAAATGCAGTGAATGAAATATATGAGCTATTCAGCAACACACAATAACACAATTACTTCCCAACAAATAACACACACAATAACACAAGATGAATATTGTAGATAGCAGCAACACTCCAAACATTGCATAAAACAATCACATATAACATACTTCAGATACATGTCATGGTGTCAACTGCAGTACATGTGCTACCCAAAAAACAGCAAACATGTCCAACACAAGATGCTAACAAATTCAAACATCCAACATACATCAAACATCCAAAGTACATCCAACCTACAGCCAACATACATGTCACTTGCAGAATATTGAACTGGTGCATACATGTTCTCCCCAAAAAATTGCAGCAATTGTCCTACCCAAGATGCTAAATACTGCAAATACATTATACAACCATATATGATATCATCAGTTTCAGATCATGGATGCTGAACTGATTCCTCCACAGCCCCCTGTAAATCTTGTAGGGACTACTGATGTGATCTTTCTGGTGGCTCTCTTGTAGGTCTTCAACATGCTACCAGATACACCTTGCAGATACACCTTGCTGCCAACCCTCTCAGATACACCTTGTTGTTGTGTCACAATACTGCCAACCCTCTCATCCCCACCTTGCTACTGTAGCACCCTACTGCCATCCATCTCAGATCCAATTTGCTGCTGGGTCACACTGCTTCCAACCCTCTCATCCCCACCTTTCTGTTGTAGCCCTCTACTGCCAACCCTCTCAGATACACCTTACTGCTGTGTCACATTGCTGCCAACCCTCTCATCCACACCTTGCTGATGTAGCACCCTGCTGCCATCCATCTCAGATCCAATTTACTGTTGTCTCCCTCTTCTACCTGCCCTATCACCCCCTCCTTAGTGAGGATATTGTTGTACCTTCATTAAACACATGATGTATCAGATGTATCAGACAAGGTAAGTAATGTGCATGATGTATCAGACAATCTAAAATGAAATAATCTACATGTTGTATCAGACAAGCTGAGATGAAGATCTTACCCCATGATGACCTTGCTGTTGTGGCCCTTTGCTGCCAACACTCACATGATGTACTTGTTGTGTACCCCTGCTGCCAACCCTCTCATCCCCACCTTGCTGCAGTCTCCCTCTTCTTCCTGCCCTATCACCCCTCCTTGGTCAGGATCTTGATGTGCCTTCATTAAAGACATGATGTATCAGATGTAGCTGAAATGAAATAATGTACATGTTGTATCAGACAAGCTGAACATGAGATCTTACCCCATGATGACCTTGCTGTTGTGGCCCTCTTCCACCATCCCTCCCAGACTGTACTTGCTGATGTGTCCCTCTTCCACCACCCCTCCCAGACTGTACTTACTGATGTGTCCCTCTCCTACCACCCATAACAACACCCCTAACAGAATCCCTAACAGCACCTCTGCCATGTTGGAAAGGTTGTTGTACCTACGTAAAAACATGGTGTGTTGTCAATGAAATATTTAACTAGTACTATATGAATAAATTGAAATGTATAACTATTACTAACTTTTGTCTGAACATGAATATTTGGCTCTCTTCCACCACCCCTCCTAGAATGTAATTGCTTGGGTGTCCCTCTTCTACCACCCATAACAGCACCCCTATCAGAACCCCTAACAGCATCCCTAACAGTCCCTCTACCATGTTGGGAAGGATGTTGTACCTACATAAAAACATGGTGTGTTGTCAATGAAATATCTAACTAGTACTGTATGAAACAAGATGACTAAATTGAAATATGTATCAAGTACTTACTTCTGTCTGAAATTGAATATCTGGCCCTCTTCCACCACCCCTCTCAGCCCCTCCTCCTTGTTGAACTTGTGAATGTCCCTACAGTTACATATGTCATCTTCTATTACTATGTCAAGTTGTATTTTACACCAAGGAAGAAGTTGAAGAACAAATTAAGTACTTACAATTCTACCACCCATCACATTGACACCAGCAGCCATAATACCTGGGTATCTACCCATCACATTAACACCTGCTCCCATCAAGATAGATGCTAACTCAGGTCGACACTCTTTGCTAAGCTCCTTTTGTGTATATCTTGGCCTGCCTCTTGGATTTCCAGTACTATTAGATGGCTTTGACTTTGGGGCATTCTTACAACTCCTTTTGGTGTGCCCGTCTCCTTGGCACCTTTGACATTTTTGAATCTGAACCCTTCTTGCTCTTTGACTAGGTCCTGCCTCAAGCTATCATCTCCTCCTCTTCTTGGGTGGCCTACCAGGAGGCTTCCTATATGGTGTGGCCACCAATTCTGAGTACTGAGTCAAAGGCCAAAACCTAGAATCAGGAATGGGATTAATCATTTATGCAAAAGCTTGCATATATATTGACCTTGTGTAATACACATGCACGTAATCTTCTGGGTTCTTATTCTCACTCATCAAAGCTGCACATGCATGCATGCATGGTATCCCTGTCATTTGCCAATACCGACAGTCACATCTCCTTGTTTCAACATTCAAGGTGTAGCAACTTTTTTGACCATCATTGACCTCATAGTGTCCCTCTCCAGCATAGATAACACGCATACTTGAGCTTTTTCTTTTCATCTTCATCAATTTCTCAATAATTCTCGTGCACGTGTCTGAAGTCCAAGTTGCAGCAATTGTCTTCTTCTTCTGAAACCTCATCATTAGCTGCCTCCTTATCATCTCTAGGCATGTAATGATTGGTTTATCCCTGGCTTCAAGGATGAACTTGTTGAAAGATTCTGAAATGTTATTCACCAACAGGTCACAGAAACTGATATCTGTGAAGTAGCTACGACACAATGAATCCAAGCTAATGGTACAAAGCCATTTCACTGCTTCAGGATTAGTCTTGTAAAAAGCCTCAATTGCTAATATACATTCTTCCTCCACATATGTAGTACAAATGTCACACATCAGCTTTCTATAAAGCAGTGGCCTGAATGTCTTTCTAAAATTTTCATACATGTGTCACAAACAAACCCTATGATGTGCTCCTGGAAGTATATCTTTGAATGTCTCCAACAGACCCTTTTGTCTATCTGAAATGAAAGAAAACTGTTGATTATGGTCCACCTCCAAGTCCTCCAGCAAACATTGTAAGAACCAACTCCACGTATCTTTCGATTCATTTATCACAATAGCAATTGCAACAGGAAACATGTCATTGTTTCCATCTCTGCTTGTTGCACTTAGCAGTACCCCCCAATAACTGTCTTCAAGAATGTACAATCTAGGCCCATGAACGGCCTACATCCTTCTTTGAATACCTTCACCTGACATTGATACGTGATAAATATGCCATCAAATATAGGCTCATCCTCAGATGCACTAGGTCGTGACCTTATCTTGACATATGTCCCAGGGTTTCTTTCCATAACAGCATGAGAATAGTTCCAGAACTTTTTAAACTGTTTCTTATACGAGCCTACGATATATTCATTAGCTATTCTCCTTGCCCTCCACAACTTAGAATCTTGCTTTACATCAATTCCAAAATCCCTACTCAAAAAATTCCTCAATGCTGGCAAGGGTAAGTGGGGTTGATCCCTGAAGTGCTCAACATATTTATTGGTTATCCAATGATCTGTCACTTGATTATTGGCTCTAACAAATTGACAGTCTACATGTGTAGTCAGTTTCTTCAATATCCATTTATCTCTGTGCATGTCCCATAACCATGCACATACCCAACCACAGTCATTACTGTAGTGTACACGTATCCTACCACCCTCATTCTTCTTAAATTTTAAGTCATAGCCATTTCTTATGGCATGCTCTCTCAACAACAATCTGAATTCAGCTGGAGTTGCAAACTCCATGCCTACTTCCAAGTGTGAATTGTCCAAGTCCATTTTATGTGATGAATGTCCCCTTCGAGTGTGCAACTCATCATCACTATGTCTCACACTCCTAATGCCATCAGAATCATCACTGTCTGTTGCCCATTCAGTCTGTGGATCACATTCAGGGCCTCCTAACACATGCATTCCATCAGTTCTTGTGAATCTTCTTGGTTCTATGGTGTTTGCATCACCTTCACCATCTCCAGACAAGCTGTCATCAACACTGCAACTTTCTTCATCATCTAATTCCCCTGAGGGAGTATATAGAGGATCTAATTCTGCCCACCTTTCCCTTTGCTGGCTTGCATTGTCAGTTCTCTCCATTGGCTCATTGTATTCCCATTCTTCAGCATCTTCACCTGAAGGATCATAATCATAATCTGACTCTGACTCTGACATCATACCTTTAGTAAATGTCTGTTGCATTGAACTTTCATGTGTTGGCTCTATAAATGGAGTATCAGTTCCATCCACTTGCACCTCAGCATGCTCCAGTGGTCCCTCCATTTGATCTTGTCTCTGCTCAATCCAAGCCCCTTCAGTCTGCATCCCTGTTGGCTCTGTAAATGCAGTATCAGTTCCATCCGCTTGCACCTCAGCATGCTCCAGTGGTCCCTCCATTTGATCTTGTCTCTGCTCAATCCAAGGCACGTCAGTCTGCATCCCTGTTGTCTCTATCCAATCCCCTTCATTATGAATTGTTGTTGGGTCAGTACAAGCCAACTCAAACTGCACCAGTGATGCATCATACTGTGATTGTGTTGCATCAATACATACCCCTTCACTTTGCTCCTCTGCCTCCTCTTGTGTTGTATACTCATTTACCAATGATGCAGGGTAGCTTAGATTTACTTCTATTTCATCCTCTGTTTCATGGTCATTTACATCTTTAGTTTGCTCAGTCATATCCTCCTCATGTACTCCCTTACTTGGCACTGTACTTAGCACTGTACTTGGCACCTCATCTGTCTCATCACCTTCTTCTTCACACAAGTCTATAATTGGCCCAGCTGAAGCATTTTTGTCTTCTATTGCCAGCCTGTGAGATTCATGTGCAATGTATAAGTTTATAGTCCTACTCCCTTGAATGTTCAATAAAGTTGATGCTTGCTCATCATCATCTATTCTACTGCACCAAGCAAAATTTTTCCTCCATGGCTTATAGTATATATAGAACATGCATGTATATCCCAACTCCTTTATCATCACCTTCAGATTTTCCACTGATAACAACCCTGCAATGCAGTCAACAAATACTGCCTCCTCCCCCCTCCATAGTACCCTGCTGGCCCAATTTTCAGCATATCCCCATGATGTATTTTCAATGTGACCTTGTAGCTCTGTAACAAAAAGTCATCACAATACCAAACAGACATTTTTACACACATTAAATTCAGTCAATGCAATGCAATCATATATAGTACTTGCAATGCAGTCATATAACATAACATAAATGCAATGCAGTCCTATATAGTTAACATACATGCAATGCAGTCATATACAATTAACATACATGCAATGCACACATACAAAAAATGCAGTCATATATACTTCTTGAGCTTGTTGCTTGTTGCTTGTTCACAGTCATGACCCCCCAACACTGCATGTTGCATGTTCACATTCATGACCCCCAAAACTATGCATTTAATTCACTACATACATCTGAGCATAAATCACACAATTAACCATAATAATAGGAAAGTTTCCCCAGCCGAACTCCCAATTAAAAAAATCCCTTTTAACTTCACTAATTCACCTTCTTGATGAACATAAACAAAAAATTACTCTAATTAACAAGAGAAAAATTAAAAATTAACTGAAAACTGGGTAAAAATATTTCTTTACTCACCATCTTTGCGATTCTATGCAGCTAAGTCCTCTTCCTTCAAGAGCCTTCACGCCACTGCCGCTGCACGGCGTACTTCTTCAGCTGTAAGCCCGATCTCATGCTTTCTTCCACCGATCTCTCCTTTTCCCCTTCAATTCTTGCCCTATTTTTTATCGCTCTTCGTTTTCTTTTCCCCTTTGTTTTTTAACTGACGGGAAATAACTTAACTTTCACCCCCACGGCCCACCAAACGTTATAAGTGCTCAGGGGCATAACGGTCCAATCGCTTCTTTTTTTACCCCTGTCAGCCTTTTTACCCTTGAAGGTATAAATTTTAAACAAAACAAAGCTCAGTGTACATTTATTAAAGTAGCCCAAACGTTAGGGTATTTTCATGTAATTTACCCTTTTTAAAACATAAAGGTGGTCTTGACAAAAAGTAGCAAAAGTTTAAGATGATTTTGAATAATTTACCCTAGTGAAATAAGCATAACAGGCTTAACAGCCTATGTCAACTACTAGATCTCTTCTGTCAATGACACTATTTTCATCAGTAGTATTTGATTCACACATGCCTCAACGACTTAAGTGTTACACCGATAAAGAAGTCCTGATTATGAGGGGACTGACTATTGCATCATATCCAAGATTGGATATATCATCACCTCAGTTCTTCCTGTATGAAGCTCATGTGTTTGAAAAGATGAGACAATGCCTGAGATTGGACAGTATAACCTAGGAAAAGGGCACGAAAAACATCCGGCGGAGTTGATGCATGTGACTGGATAAAGATCTTCCAATGACGGGATCCCATGCTGGTTCACATGAAGACTATTGGGTATTTCTGAGAAATAAATGATGTTTGCCAAGGGACAATTTAGTGTGAGAGATAGGGTGAAAGGACTCCCAATAACATGTTCGCAATTGTGGTCAGAATGGAACTGCAAATTGACATGTTACATAAGGAAAATCAGCTTTAGGTTAACTGGAACTTGCCACCATATCAATGGGTCAAATTAGACTAGATGGCTCAAAAGAAAGCTAAACAATTGAGAAGCTACCTTGTGGCTTGATACATATGCAGGCACTCGCAGAATTGAGAAGTGAATTGAAGGATTACTTACCAATCATAACTGCCTTAGAAAAAAACTGCTATATATGGATGGCATTCTGCTGGTGGAAGATTGCAGATGCCTCATCTCACAACTCAATGATCTACGGATTCGTCGCACCAATAGAGATGACCCGCCAGCAAGCGTTTGAATAGAGTAAGATTTATGCTGGTGATGTCCCTCTAGAACTCCATCGACTTGTAGTAGCAGACCAGAGAGAAGCTATGGGCCAATAGGTGCAATGCTTGTTTGATAAGGAAAAGAATAGTGCCCCTGATTTGTATTGTTTCATCCTGACTAGGCTTTCGGTGTGACGGTGACTTCAGTACTTGGCAAGTAATCAGGACTGATTCCCATTAAAAATAAATAAAGAAACAGCGGCTATGATTAATATGTCAAATTAAAGACTTACAGAATGATGCATTTACCTTCTAATTAAACTGAAACATGAAAACCCATTATACACCCGATACTCATGGGAACCTAACAGCATAACCTAATAGGGGTATTAGATATTTAAACCATATGATATCTCTATCCTCTTTTCTTCTTTCCCCCCGTTTTTCCTTATCCATCTTCAATGGTAATCGACCTTCACCACAAGGACAATACCAGTATGAAGTTTCATTCCCCGCCAAAGAATTTTTGTTTGCAATCATCTTTGTAGGCAATGAAAGTTTCACCCCCAGATAGCAGGTTATTTCCATTTACCTTAACAACTAATGTAAATGTCAAAATTTACCAAACGCAGAACCTAAATCACTGCTCCAACTTCCTATGAATAATGGCGATAAAAAATATTAAAACACCAATTCCAAATTTAACTCCTTTAATTGTGAAAGAAGAATTAACATGGGTGGTTCCTCCCTCTGTTGGCAAATTAAAGCCAAAAAAGAAAGAAACAAAACTTCAATAAATTTTCTAGTTGAACATGAAATCAGCGTGTAGCATGGCCCTGCTAATGTCGTGTGATTAACTGAACATACTAAAGAAGCATATATTTCACCTAAATGGCCCAACCAGATTATTATCATATTTACATTAAAAATAATCTATACCGTACATTGGGTCAATCAGAAAGGAAACTTTCATCAATTTCGTTTGGACAATCATGATTTATTATTGATCGAGTTGATGACATCTTCTGATTTTAGGTAAATTCTTTAAAGTGTATAACGCAGACCGCATCCTCATGGATTGAAGACTATACTCTTTCAGCATGTTTCTGTTTTGACGGCAACAGATGTCAGACCATTTGATTGATTTTCAACTTTCTGGACATGATTTTTGAGGTCTCTTTCAGAATGTATTTTTCTTGTTTCAGATAAAAAGTGGGCAACCTCCAACAATTTATTTATGCTTTGGTTAAAAACAAGAAAAATAGCTAGAGAGAATATGTTAATTAATTGTCCATATATTTGGTTTGCTGAAAATTTTGGAACTTGGATATGTTTCTGAAAGCTTAAGAATTCTCACTTTCATCTTCCTCCCTAAAAACATTAGAAACAAATGGTAATACACTAATACTTTTGCCTAACAAACAGATAAACAGGAGTTTGTTTTCAGAGTAACCAAATACTTGTAGTGATAGTCTTCTTTTTCCATACAAAATCCAAAATTCTCCTATGAGTCCATAAAAAGACTCGGTAATTTTAGCCTCAAAGATGTACTTCTAAACAATATCTAGCACAAATACACCTTTTATCCACAATGTCGGTCATATTTGTTTTCTGAAACTGGGACAAGTTGAAACCTAACAAAATTTGTGAATGAACTGTATCCTAACCAAATATACAGATCCCCATGTACACATACAACAACATATAACAGGTCTTATTTAGGTTTCTTGGATATGAATATGAGCATCAACTATGGTATGGATACATGGATATGCAAAATTCGAAAAACCCTAGCTAAGTAACCCTTTTATAAGAATTAGGTCTGTATCCAATAAGGATATCATGTACATATCCTATACGGGTATGCGACCCTTTTAGAAGAATTGGTGCATCCGGAGATATTATTGACACTTAACCATATCCTTATTTGGTTCCATTTAAACATCCAGATTATAACAAACCAAAGATAACCCACATATTTAGCAATGGCATCTTGAGATGTTGACCAGTGATTTCTTGCTAGCAATATGCTTAAACAAAACCAAAGGATCCATATCTACCCATAGCCTCCATCTGTCACGGTCCAACAAATATCCAAGAACCCATACCATCTCACACAATAAGCCTCCATTAACAGTCCCCCCCTAAAGGTTAAAAACATTTAATTGTTAAATCTATCTGTATATAAATAATTCCTAGGTCTACAATACCATCCCAAACGTTCCATTTTTGAAAAGTTCTTCGTGCTTCAGAATCATATTTCCAACATTATTGGCAGCGAACGTAAAAGCGTAATGGTTTGTGGTGGGGAAATTAGAAATTTGAGAGGATCTAAAATAGGGATTTGAGATAAAATAAAAGAATTTCAAGCCTCACACCAGGCGAATCGCTCATCGGCTTTCACATCATGCATGCCAAGAGATCCAATCGCTAGGTTACTCACAAACCAGCAAGACTTTACAAACACAAACTCGAGCTAAATTCATGTTTTCCACCATCATCATCTTATTTTCTTCACCTCCTTTACTTTTTTGTCTTTAAATTTTTCCATTTAGCTTCTTTAGGGATTAGTTAGAAAAAACAAAAAAGGTAAGAATAAGTATTTCAGCAATAAAAGATCCACAATCCTACTGTTCTGCACCCCCTTCACCAAAGTCTCTGATTCTTCCGCCTTGTTTCAGTTCCGCATCACTTATACTACAAGTTTCCAGCATTCTCCAATAGCAGTTTTCTTTTCTTCTATGTAGGAATACCATCCACAGAATCCATGCACCATCTTCAAGGAAAGATCTCTCAAATGGAGTTTAGATTAATTTATTTTAAAAAAATTATGAAGAGCGAATGCATTGTTTTAGGTTGTATAATCAAAAGATCAACAATAACGAATGTGAAAGAGAAGGATGATAAATCAAAAAATTATCAAATAACAAAATAATTTGCGTCAATTTCAAAATAAAGAAAAAAGAGCTAATTAGTAATAACATTGATAATGGGATAAGTTGATTCAAATCAAAGTACATGTCAAGATTCAAAATTTCTGTCTATTACATACTAATATTATCCTTTATGTGCTCAAGTAAAATTTAAAAAGTTTCTTTGAAAGCTTTGATTACAAAGGAAATTGTCGATAGAGCCTGCTAGCAAAAGTTGTCCATATGCCAGATATAAGAAGCGTTTCGAGCCTTTTATCTATTAATACATTATGCATATCACCTGGTCACTTGAATTCTGAAGTTACATTAATTGATACTAACATGAAGGAAAGATATTTCAGCTGTAACTTCATTTGAAATAAAGTTTAATTCAATTATAAACACGTCTTAGTAAACTAGAGGATTTTCCTAACTGTTGATGTCATCTGACTCCAATAAATGGACGCATGCCAGAACAAAGTTCTTGTGTACTATTATTATTTTGTTTGTGAACTGCACGTTCATATGGCACAGATTCTAAATTGACTATTTCCCCACATAAAGCTTAGTCATTTGCAATTGTATTAAGATGGTTTATTTGTGCCATTTAGGCAAGAAATATGTTAGCATGGGTGAGACTTACATCACGCAATTTGTTACGAGGTAGCATGCGTAGAACAGCTTTGCGAATAACTTCCGTTGGGTCCTTTGCAAGCTGGTCCTTCAAGCTTCTTTCTTTTAGGTGGCCAATGTAACTAACATACAACAAGAAAACACTGTAAATCTAACTGCAGAGCATTGTAGTCAGGAGGAAATACCTAGTTTTCTATTAAAACTTGCCCAGTATGCCAACGATATAATTTATCAGTCATTTTCCTCCCTGTAACAGCGATGTCTTTCGCATTGAGCACAATGCACATGTCTCCATCTTCACGATATGGTGTGTATGTTGGTTTATCTTTTCCTTGGATTACGGTTGCTACTTGGGATGCCAATCTTCCCAGTACCTAGAAAAGTGCAATATATCTGTTATTTTGTGGGTTACTTTTCAAACTAACAAATTGATCGAGTTCCACCATTTCAAGAAGGAAAGGAGAATCACCTGGTCTTTTGCATCAAATACCCGCCATCGCAAGCCCTCTAAATTGATTCTCCTCAGTCCTGCGAGAGTTTTCTGCATAATTTATCGAGATGGTTAATACACATGCAATTATAATCACTGTTGATGGTATGATGCATAATATGCATAAGGACACATGCAAGAAAAAAAGAAATGGAAGAGTAACTTGAAGATGGTAAAGAAGCTATAGTTAGTGGCATTGGGTATAAAAATACAAAAACAACATAGTTGGAGATGATATTTAGGGAGAAAACCAAACTTGTTATTTACATGTGATAGTAAATTACTAGATTACAACATTGTATCCATTGTCTTGGATTATCATTACATGCCTAAAATGATGCAAAGGTCATAGCCAAGCAAGTTGACCATGTCACTGGAATACCGAATACCAAAGAAAAACAATGAACAAGGGAAAACAATTAAGAAGAAAACCATAATATCATTTATCCATAAACCTTTGAAAAGTAAATTTTCCCTTTAACGTCACCCTTCGAGATGCAAAGTTTAGAACTCCACACATAACCCTAGCTGACATCAAAATTATTTGAAAGCACAAAATAACGGTCCTGATATTAACTTAACCAAAGGTAAGTTCTCACCTAAAAATCACTCTTCAAGCCACAAAAAATTGAGCTGCACGGAACCCTAAAATCATTCGGAAACACAAATTAACGTCTATATCTGTGTTGGACACTTCTAAAAGTGCAAAGTCTTTATTCACCTTAATGACAGGTTAATGTGAAGTTGTTGCCCCACTTGACAGAAGGAATTGGTTTGTACGTCATTTTAATATTGGGCGCTTTTGTAAACAACAAAAACACACATACTTAAATGAGTTATTACATTTCTGTGCGGTAAAAACAAGTGTATATAATCATATCCTCGACTATAGGATTTAGATGATTGTCGTGTCTACATGTAGTGAGTCTGTGTCAGACTACGACACATGCATCTGTGTCGGACTAAGAAACATCCGTGTCCGCAAATCATAAAGATTATTCCCCTACACAGTTGCATTGAGCGCATTCAACAGGGGGTATTATACAAAGAAATAATTGTGACGGTGACCCAAATACAAACCTGAACCTGATCCATTTGACTCCCATCTAACCCATCACTTGTTTTCAAAAAGGAATCATATTTCTTCCATGAGCCATGTTTGTCGGTGCATCAGATTATTTTTCCACAGACTAAAAGACGAAAACATGGTGGAATACGTATGAATCTTCCCGAGACACGCTGATTAAAAACATACTCCAACCATATCCAAGATTTTTTCCCAATCATCTATGTCTATATTATTATAAAAAGCAAGTTTGGCTGGTGGGTCTATCTTTTTTTTATAATGAGAGCATATCTCGTCCTTAATTCCCTTAGATGAACATCGGCCATCGATTTAACCATATCAGAACTTTCTTTTCTGTTTTATACAAAAAAAACAATCAACCATTACTACAAGTGTGATGTTATGAGCTGATGGTGGCAATGTGAGAAGTTGTGTTTAAAGGCCTTGTGTTCCAAAACATGCACCCTATGAAACATTACACTGTCATGTATACGAAACGACCCACACATGGACACCAGAGCACGACAAATTCTGAAATGGTACAATCCAGGGACAAACCATATAATTAAGCAGGTGCGGACCTATGTGTTAGGTTGTGGGGGCATGGGCCCCACAACAATTCAAAAAAGTTATATGCATATATGTATTTAAGTTCATGTATATGTGTATATATGTATGTAAATATATGTATTGCGCCCCCATCAAAAATATATATGCATGGAGACCGCACTAAACCCAAGGCCTGGTTCCGCCACTGAATTCAGTATGTGCATGGATAAGTATCTATATATAAAATACACATCAACTCCATAGTTATCAGGGTATGTTCTAAAAAATAAAACCAATATATATCTCAATAACAAAAATGCATAGCTTCTAACCAAGTAAAAAATCAAATAAAAATTATCTAAAACATATAATTAATAATTAATTCATTTCAAGTGATGTTTACGGTTTGTTAACATAATACCTCCTTAGTTCAAAAGGTCATTTTTATTTTTTAAAGAGATACACTGTTCTAAAGTGTTTGACAGAAAAACTTTAGGTTTTATTTAAAGTTGACGCTCAAATAAACAACTTTTTATGTTTTTAAAATCGGATTTGAATTTGGAGGTGTCAATGTTTGACACGTTCTATGCTTCATAGCGTGCAACCAAGTATGTTTATTTTTTCTTTTCTTTTTTTTTATTTCTTTCTAGTTAATGTTTTCTATATTTCTTTCTTTTTACTTTTTTCTCTATTTTTGTCTATTTAAGGTTTTGTGTTTTTAATGTTTCTCACAATTAAAAAATAAAATCTCAAATTAGTAACTATTAGTAATTCTTTACGCAATCAGGATTGTTATTTCATAACATTTTATTTTCTTTTATTGTTTATGTTTTCTTTTGCCCTCTCTTTTACATACCAAAGTGGATCTCTTCAACGTTTTTTCATCTTTTTATTTTGTTTCTTCCTTTCACCCTATCTGTTTCTTTCTTTCAGCCCATCTTTCGAACTGAAATGAACTTCTTTGACTTTGATGCTTTTTTGTTCTTTCTTTTAATTTTTCAATATAAGACTTTTCTTTTGGTTTATGTTTCTTATAGTTAAAAAAGATATTCTCAAATTAGAATTCAATAACTAACTATTAGTTAACTAGAATTGTTATGTTTTAACTTGTCTTCTCTTTCCCCGATTTCTTTCACCCTTTTGGTCTCTTTTTCAGAACAAAGTGGACCTCTTCCACGATTCTTTTGTTTTCCTCCTCCTTTTTTGGTGTGTTCCTAATCCTAAACTTTTCTATATAAGGCTTGGCTTTTCCTTTTTTTCTCCTCATAATAAAAAATAACTCTGAAATTAGAATTCAATTACTAATTCTTAATTAAATAAGATTATTATCATTTTTTAAAAATTATATAGATGCACCGCACATGCCCAAAGGCTATCGTTCTGCAAAAATATGCATTTACTTCTCTTTTCTCATATTAATTCTTCGCTTTCATTTTACTAAAAACTTTACGGCTTCTTCGCAAGGGTCTGTTTTAGGACTTTCATTTAGAGAGACGTTTAACTATGTGTGCTCAAACTCTGAACAGTTCTCTCCACTCCTTTGCCTGTGGACATGGTCCATTATTGCCAAACCAGATAACAATCGGGGTTTCTTTTCTTTTTTTCTCCCCCTTTATTTTAACTAGAGTTATGTTTTACATCTATTTACCATAACAGATTCAACTCTGAGTGTAAGGAAAGTCTACGCAATGGCCAAAAATGACAAAAGTACAAGCATTCTCGGACCAAGTCACTAATCAAACGACATAAAATTAACCAAAAGAGAATAAAAATTATGAAAGATCAACTTTTTGGCTTATTGTGATTGATCCAAAAGGTGTAATGATATATTCATTAGTATTAAAAATTCTCAAAAACATAGAAAAGAAAGAAAGAAAGAAAACATACAAGTAATTGAAAGGCACCAATTGCGAGCATTTTACAAGCAATTAACAGCGAACAAAATCGAAGAACTTTATAGAAACCTTCAACCCTAATCAAGTCCTAAAAGCAATAGAATTTCCCTTTTTAAAAACGAAGGGTAAGTTGAACTTAAAATCGAGGGGAATGTTATGACCTTCATATTTCCGCTAAAAGCTGCAGCTGCTTGATTAGCCGCCATTTCTCGATAGCTTCTCTATCCTTCAACTTCCCAAAATCTTCGCCAAAACAAAAGAAAATAAACGAAAAATCAGAGATTTGCAGCGAAATTCCCATTTTGAGCGAAAGAGTTAATACATCGCACTTTAGGGTTTGGTTGTAGCTCTGATGTGGCCCACAGGAGCTTTGATGGTGGCAGCTCAAGGATGGGCGGAGCCCTGGCGACTGGAAGAGAGAGACAGGGTTTAAGGGTTGGCGAGAGGGAAAAAAAAGGGAATTACTATGCGAACAGACCATATTGCTCAGTATACAGATCTACTTTGCACACATACCAAAAATTATGAAAATTGATATATCAACTTTGCACACATACCAGTATTTAGATAATTTCCGAAAAAAGACATTAGGTCTGTGCGCACAGACCCTCTTCAGGAAGGGCGGATGAAAGGGGTGCGGGGTTAAAAAACGCGAATTTTTATGTTTTTTACGTTTAAAATCCGTCTAAAATGGTTCCCGTATTAAACGACCGTCCATTTGAATTATTCGGAAAAATACACGCTTTTTTAGGGGTTGACGAACAAAACACGTTTTATTCACGTATTGCGCATTTTATGCGTTTTAAACTCATTTTTAGGGGCACTTTTAAAGCATTTTGAACTATAATTCAATGATCATACTTTGGTTTAGTGCATACTACATGGAATATAATAGTATGATCATGTCATTTTGGTTAAAAAAAACTATGAATACAATTTAAATCATGAATATAGAACTCAGTTTACTCTTATTTCATATTGATATTGTTGATTTTTAGGTTCATTTGGATGAATGTTATCTTGACAATATTCGTATTTTTCGTTGCGTTTTTTAACTGGTTTAACGAATTAAACACGATTTAACACGTTTACGTATTATTCCCGTATTACGCATATTTGACCGAATTTTTGACCAAACGTCTTTTGAAATTGACCGAATTAAACACGTTTTATTCACGTCCCGAATATTTTCTGTATTACGTATTGCTAACAAGGGGCTGGAGGGGCTCAGGAGCTGATCGGCCCAAACATTATTAGAGTGTTGATAATTGCACTATATACCTTTATGATTTCATCACTACTCTGAATTAATTACATCCAATTTTTAGCATTTATTAATTCACCAGTATTTGTTTCATTTTTATCCTTTCTATAAACTAGAACTCACCTCTCTCCCCTTCATTTTTTTGTTAATTTCATCGCAAAACAGTCCACTCATCTCTCTGTTAATTTCATCGTATCTTGACTCCATTCTAATCTTCTTTAAATTGAAAACGAGCCGGACGAAAAAAATGTTTCGTGCAGAGTCAACATCCTCTTCTTCGGTGGAACCACTTGCTATTTTTTTTATCGGCCCAAAAATTATTAGAGTGTTGATAATTGCACTGCATACCTTTATGATTTCACCACTACTCTGAATTAATTACATCCAATTTTTAGCATTTATTAATTCACCACTATTTGTTTCATTTTTATCCTTTCTATAAACTGGAACTCACCTCTCTCCCCTTCATTTTTTTGTTAATTTCATCGCAAAACAGTCCACTCATCTCTCTGTTAATTTCATCGTATCTTGACTCCATTCTAATCTTCTTTAAATTGAAAACGAGCCGGACGAAAAAAATGTTTCGTGCAGAGTCAACATCCTCTTCTTCTTCGGTGGAACCACTTGCTATTTTTTTTTGAAAGAAAAAAGTGAGATCATTTCTAGCCTTTCAGGTCGCATTGCCTAGGATTTTGATGGGTTTTTTCCTCGGACTGAATTGCCTTTTTTGACCTCTGTTTTCTGTGATTCCTTGAAATGGTTGTATCATCATTCTCATCTAAGGGCCTGTTCTTTTTTGTGATTGTGGGTGAGAAAGTGTTCAAATAACACTGTTTAGGGCACTATTTAGCAACTATTCACAACTTTCCAGTGATGTTTTTTTTCTTCTATTCGTTTCGAAAACTTAGGTTTAGTGAGAATGTGTTCGCCGCGACATCGAAATCTCGCAACTCAGAATCCCCGCAAAAAGTGGGGATCACACACAAAAATCTGACAGAGCAGGACCCACGCATCTCTCTCCACAGTTCGCAGCGAATCACAGCAGCATTTAGTTTTTTTATTCCGACGCGAACACTGTGCATGAGGAATGCACAATGTTCGCGTCAGCTTTTTTGCTATTCGCACATGTATTTGGAGACAGATGAACTTCTTCTTTTTAATATTTAATTATTATGATTAATTATTATAGTTTAATATTTAGTTTAATAATTATTAAAATTCATGGACCCCATAACAACTTTCTTCAAATAACATTCTCAACCAATAAAACACAAAAAAATTTTTGTGGGACCCACAAAACTTTCTCATCTCCACTTTCCAACCCCACTTTCCAACAAAAAAACACAATACTCTACTTTACTCTACACTATTCATAACTTTCTCACATCTCAACTTTCACAAAAAAGAACAGGCCCTAAGTCTTACGAGCTCCACTGCCAAACAAACTATTAATAAACGGAAGAGAGATTTTTTTCTTTTTGTGTTTTTTTGTTGGGGGAAAAGAAAAAAAGGCCTTGCTTGTGTGCATTGTCATCTCTCTGCATTTCATTTTCTAGTGGTTCCCAAACGATCGCATCTAAGAACCCTCGTAGAGGCTTCGGTCCATGTCCACAAAAGGATGCATTTGATAATCTCATGTGTTGGTGTTGAACATGAAACCAGTTGCAAACATGACAAAAGGTGGTCGCCATTCAATATCCATTGTGCATAGGCGGCTGCTAATACATACTCTGTCAAGGGTTTGCTATCGTATACAAGGTGTTCTAGCTGAAAAAAAGCTGAGAGTTCTCCGTGTTTTCCTCCTCAACAAAATAGAAAAGCAAAAAATTGAGAAGCAAATTCTGCTGTGAAATCAAAAGATCAATGGCAAAGTTTGTAATTAGATAACAAATTTAAGTGTAAAAATTAAAATCTAAATATGGTTAAATTTGTAATTTTGAAAAAAACTAACGATTACGGTGAAATCAAAAAAAAATTATGGTGCATCTAACAACACTCAAATTACCACTGCCATAAACTTGAAATTCTTGCTTTTTTCGGTACTACTACCATAATTACCTAATCGCCACAAAAAAATCGATACTCTAGCGAGAGGCTAACAATTTTAAGATTTTGGGCTAATGCAGCTACTAGAGAACTATGGATTATCAATTTTTTTGTTTAACTAAGAAAATGAGAAAACAATCAGATGATAAAAGAGCAAACCAATCAAAAGGATATAAGATTAAGATTGTTACGTGTAAAAATCTGCAATACAATGACTTTGTTTACTGGGAATCAAGGATACAGTGATTTACAAGTTGTTGGGGATTGTAGAAGTTAACCACTCTTTGGAACTCGATCTTCAGCTGCTCACTCGAAGGTCGTCGGTCTCTTCGGGAAGGTCGCCTGAAGGTCGCCGGTCTCTTGGTAAACGGGCCGAGCTTTCCTACACGAAGAACAGCCCGTCAGAAAGGCTGGGTTGGTTGTCAACCCTAAACCTCTCTGATGGTAAAGTCAGCAAATGACTTTGTACCACTGATCGGACACTCATGCCGATCTTAAGACAAAACGAATGTATGTGGCGAATTATAGTGGAAGGCACATATATATAGGAGATATCCGACCTTGAGTATTGAATGCGAGTGTGTTTATGATTTCAACTGACTAACTTCCTCATTGATGGCTGGAGGGGGTATTTATAGTAGGGCCAGTCGGTCGATCGCCGTCCTATCACCCGTCGCTTCGGTTGAGTTGGCATGTCAAAGTGTCAGAAGGGCGGTCGAGTATGTTAGAGACATTTTCGACTAATGAGCATTAATGAGACGTAGATGGCGCTACGTCATCCTTGTTGTGCCCTGTGAAGCTACTGCACACGTACTAGAGGGGGGTGAATAGTACTTAAAAATAATCAAGAGTGTTATTCCTAATTATTGTGTAAACATACAAACAACAAGAATAGACAACGCAAACAAAGTATGTAACGGGTTCGGATCCACCCAAGTCTCCCCGACTTGTTCCCGGTGATCCTACGTCCCAACCACCCGGATCCCCTCCGGATACTTGAGTTAGAAACCACTAACCCAAGATTTCCACTATGAAATTCTTGTAGAAACCTCTACAAGACCAAATCATACATGAATGAAAATGTGACTCCCACAACCCGGGATCACACACTTCTCTCACAACCGAGAGAACAATTCAAATATCAAATGCGATGAAATAATGAAACACTTACCACAAAATCCTATGCCTTGAGTATACTTACCAAATTAGGGCAAAGAGGGATTTTGAGGAAGAAGATGTCACCAAACCAAAGCTCCACCAATATGATCAGCGATCGAAGGCTAGGATGGAGGATGGTGACTAGAATCAAGCTCTTGGCTTGGAATGCTCACAATGGAGAGAATCTCTCTTGAGGAATATGGCTCAAAGAGTGAGGGAGAGATTCTTGGTGAGGAGAGAGAGCTTAGAAATAGCTTGAGAAAACTCTTCTCTTAGGTCTGAAATAACTTGGATAATGGACCTCTAACCTTGCCTCAAACGAATCAGGTTTGTATTTATAGAGGCAAGAAAAATCGTGCTCAAAAGATTCCCAACGGTCATATTTCTGAAGCAGTTAGTCGGTCTAAGAAGGATCACTGACCGACTAGTTTCCCAACTAGTCGGTCGGTGATTCAACTTGAACCGACTAACAGAAGAACATCCAATAAAGAGATTCCAGGTAATATGAACTAGTCGGTCTAAGAAGACTTGCCAACCGACTAGTTTCACAACTAGTCGGTCGGTGAGTGTTCTTTGACCGACTAAGAGTCAAAACAAGATAGGCTGAAGTCAAGTTGAACTAGTCGGTCTGAGAACAAATTCCAACCGACTAGTTTCACAACTAGTCGGTCGACGATTGTACTTGGACCGACTAACTCGAAACAGTAGCTCAGGCTGAAATGAGGCAATGATAACTAGTCGGTCTGAGAAGGATTCCTAACCGACTAGATCGTCATCTAGTCGGTCGGTGAACCTTCTTTGACCGACAATTGATCAACAGTGCTAGGCTGAATTGAGCAAGGACATCTAGTCGGTTTAAGAGGAATTTCCGACCGACTAAATCGTCATTTAGTCGGTTGGTTCTTCTACTTGAACCAACTAAGATGCACTAGAAGCCGAGGGAAGAAGCGATAGGCTTCGGGAAAGTTTCTAATGGCTTCTAAGATAATCCTAGCTCTAAGATATGAGCGATAAGAAGATTATAATGTAAGTCCTACTCAAGCATTAACATTCTATTCTATAAAGCTAGAAGACATTAAATTAAACAAGACGAACCGTCTTCAAAGCTTCAATCTTCACTCTTGACTTCAGTAATACTCCTTGAGCTTCAACGAAGCTTCAGGCACACGATCACGCGTTTTGAGAAGTCTTGAGACGTCGCTTTTGATGTACGTAGTATTTTAGCGACGATCTCCATAACTGCGCTCACAAAGAGTTAGTTCACGATATATTTATGTTTGCTCATCACCAAAACCAAATCCAGGGAATCAATACTCAACATTCTCCCCCTTTTTGGTGATGACAAACCAACATAAATAATAATCAATAATAATGATTCAAATGAAATTTACTTACTCCCCCTACATTGATGACACGTTAGTTCCGTATTCAATATCAATCATACGCATCAAGCAGACGAGGAAGATATGAAATATGAACCAATTATTGACATATAGGATCTAAATCCAGTTTTATATCTTCACTCCCCCTGAATCTAACACATCAAATTAGATTCACGGTAAATTGCTTTGAATTATCAATTAGCACATCGTCATTATTAGTTCTCTCCCCCTTTGGCATTAGCAAAAAGAGCGGGAGGAGATCAACGACAACACCAATGGCTAATCGAAAAACGAAATCATCAAAACTCAAATCACTTTCACGTATTGAGTTTTGGAACATACTCTCCAATATCAACATTCTTAGTTAAATAGTGCATGGAAAACAACTCTATGTTTTCATAAAAGCAAATCTATTTAATTCATAAAATCGTCGAACGACGAAAGTCAATATCAGAGACAAACAAATCCAATGAGAAAACCAAAAGTAGCATGCAAGAAGTGTTTTGCCAAAGAAAATAGATAGAATCATCATAAAACTTATGGCATACACAAATCTAGCACACTAGGATTCAAATAGAAACAATGATACCAATCGTAATCTAGTCTACCAATGGATGCATTCAGCACACATGGATGCCAAATGTATATCAAATGTAAGAAATACTTACAACATTGAGCTCCCCCTACTTTGGTGCATCTCTTAAGCACCATCAACTCCATTTGAATGAAAAATCCTTTGCAAATCAATGAGTTGGTAGTGTTGGTATCCCATGGTGGATTTAACCTAGAGAACATAATTCTTGGTATCCAAAAACCCTTTTGGATCCTATGGGTTAGGCAACAAAGTTAACAAACTAAATTCAAATTAACGTAACCCATAGCCCAACTAAATTCAAATTCAATATGAATTTAAGTTTCAAACAACCATGCACATCCATGACCAATACGCAAATAAAAAAATAAACCAATTCTTACCACAATTGCTTTAGTACCCATAAAATGAAATTAAACTTAGGGTACCAAGCCATGAAGGGTCAACGGAAACTAACCCTTCGGAAACCAAGTCCACGAGGACCGTGATTTCCCAACATAATCATCATTCAAAATAATATCATTAATATAAGATTGCACATACATATCCTTAGCATGCATGCTTGTGTTCTTCGGACCCTAAATAGTGTATGTCTTGGGAGTCATAATCCTATTGGGAGCATGCATACGTTGTTGATGTCTATGTGATGCATGTCGTGGATAAGCATATGACATATGATGAAATGGTGCATGATGATAATTGTTCATATGAGAATGTGGATGAACATATGAATGTGGAGGAACACGTGCATGAGTGTGTCTCACATGGTGTGCACATGCTCGTGGATGCGGAGCATAAAAATCATCATACATGCTAACATGTGGAGTAGGATGTGTGTTCCTACGTGGCATGGTATACATGAAAGCATGACCCTTCTTTGGAGGTCCACCCAAAGTCGGTTTCTTTCCAAATGGGGGTGTGTACCTAGCGGAAGCACCATTGGTAAAAGAACTACCCATGAAGTGTTTACTCCCACTAGTAGAGGCATCGGAAGTTGGTCTAACAAAGGTGACGGACGATTTGGATGAATCTCCCATCTTATACCCCAAGCCAATGTGATGATTGGCCGGAAGTAAGTCATTTAGGATATTATCCAAATGGCCCTTACCTTTATTGAATTCATTGATTCGACCTAATGTGCACTCATACTTCTCGGTGAGAGAATGCATCGAAGCATCCAAGATGGACACTTGCGATGTGAGTGCACAAACACGTGACTTGAGATTTTTATTCTCAATACTCAAAGTTGAGTTTTCAGACGTCAAATCCGCTATCACATGTTCATTCGAATCCTCTATATGAACATGCTCAAGTTGAGATTTGAGATTTACAATCTCATTTCTCAACCCTTCAACAACGGTGTCGTTGTTGACGATGATAGGCTTAGGCGAGGTTTGAAGACTAGTTAGCTCATTTTTAGTCTTAATAAATCTAGTAGCCAAATTAGAAAACTTATTCTAAAGTTGTTCGTTGGCTAATCTAAGTTCATCCATAGTTACCTCTTCGCCTTCATCCTCGCTTTCATCGGAGGAGGTCTCTTGATCACGTTCCTCTTTTCCCATGAAGCACGTGTGTGCTTTCTCCACTTGTTCATCATCCGACTCTCCACTTGAGGGGTCCTCTTCGGAGTCGGTGAATGTGCCGATAAGTCCTTTCTTGTACCCTTTCTTGTACTTCCTCGACTTGTCGTATTTGGATGCCTTCCACTTCTCCTTGTGTTTGTTGAGAGGACAATCCGGCTTGATGTGTCCTGGCTTGTTGCATTTATAACACACGGGAGTAGAAGCATTAGTCGAACTAACTTTAGATTTATTTCTAAAGTTACCTTTTTCGGAAAAATCGGTCGAACTCCTTTGCCATACGTGCAATGGATTCTATGTCCAACTCGTCTTCCGATTCTTCATCATCGGTAGACGGAGCGGCCTTGTACGCAATCGCTTTTTTCTTTGGCTCGTCTTGCTTCAAGTACGCCTTCATCTTCTCCTTCATCTTGATCTTACTTTCCTTGCGTACCTCGTAAGACAACAAGGTACCCATTAGTTGTACAACAGTGTACTTATTCATATCGCTACCTTCCTCAATGGCGAAGGTACGCTTTTCCCAACAAGAAGGAAGTCAGTCAATAATCTTCGCGACTTTCTCCTTTTGGGTGTAGATCTTCCCAAGAGCTTCCAATTCATTGGAAATGACCACGAAGCGAGCATAGTAGTCCTTCATAGTTTCACCCTGTTCCATGTGAAACAACTCGAATTCTTTGTTAGCGACAACGAGTTTAGAATCTTTTACCGTACTCGTTCCTTCGTGCAAGATGAGGAGTTGGTTCCATACTTGATATGCACTCTTACATGTGCATATCTTGTTGAAGTCTTCAGGCTCCAACGCATATTGCAAGGCATTCATTGCCTTGGCATTGTTTACCTCTGCGGCAACCTCCGCGGTAGTCCACTTCGTGAATTCTTGTTCGGCGGGCTCGACATACTCCGTCAATGTGGCTCTCCAAAGTGAAGCGCTCCAGAGGAAGGTTTCCATCCGGCATTTCCAGTACCCATAGTTGGTACCGTTGAAGTGAGGAGGCCTGACAGAGGATTGTCCTTCCATAACTGAAGAAGATCCTTGACGATCCTTGAAGACGTTGTAGTCGTTGTTTGTCATAGCTTTGAACTCTGGCTCTGATACCAATTGTTGTGCCCTGCGAAGCTACTGCACACGTACTAGAGGGGGGTGAATAGTACTTAAAAATAATCAAGAGTGTTATTCCTAATTATTGTGCAAACATACAAACAACAATGCGGAATAGACTACAAACAACAAGAATAGACAACGCAAACAAAGTATGTAACGGGTTCGGATCCACCCAAGTCTCCCCGACTTGTTCCCGGTGATCCTACGTCCCAACCACCCGGATCCCCTCCGGATACTTGAGTTAGAAACCACTAACCCAAGATTTCCACTATGAAATTCTTGTAGAAACCTCTACAAGACCAAATCATACATGAATGAAAATGTGACTCCCACAACCCGGGATCACACACTTCTCTCACAACCGAGAGAACAATTCAAATATCAAATGCGATGAAATAATGAAACACTTACCACAAAATCCTATGCCTTGAGTATACTTACCAAATTAGGGCAAAGAGGGATTTTGAGGAAGAAGATGTCACCAAACCGAAGCTCCACCAATATGATCAACGATCGAAGGCTAGGATGGAGGATGGTGACTAGAATCAAGCTCTTGGCTTGGAATGCCCACAATGGAGAGAATCTCTCTTGAGGAATATGGCTCAAAGAGTGAGGGAGAGATTCTTGGTGAGGAGAGAGAGCTTAGAAATAGCTTGAGAAAACTCTTCTCTTAGGTCTGAAATAACTTGGATAATGGACCTCTAACCTTGCCTCAAACGAATCAGGTTTGTATATATAGAGGCAAGAAAAATCGTGCTCAAAAGATTCCCAACAGTCATATTTCTGAAGCAGTTAGTCGGTTTAAGAAGGATCATTGACCGACTAGTTTCTCAACTAGTCGGTCGGTGATTCAACTTGAACCGACTAACAGAAGAACAGCCAATAAAGAAATTCCAGGCGATATGAACTAGTCGGTCTAAGAAGACTTCCAACCGACTAGTTTCATAACTAGTCGGTCGGTGAGTGTTCTTTGACCGACTAAGAGTCAAAACAAGATAGGCTGAAATCAAGTTGAACTAGTCGGTTTGAGAACAAATTCCAACCGACTAGTTTCACAACTAGTCGGTCGACGATTGTACTTGGACCGACTAACTCGAAATAGTAGCTCAGGCTGAAATGAGGCAATGATAACTAGTCGGTCTGAGAAGGATTCCTAACCGACTAGGTCGTCATCTAGTCGGTCAGTGAACCTTCTTTGACCGACTAATTGATCAACAGTGCCAGGCTGAATTGAGCAAGGACATCTAGTCGGTTCAAGAGGAATTTCCGACCGACTAGATCGTCATCTAGTCGGTTGGTTCTTCTACTTGAACCAACTAAGATGCATTAGAAGCCGAGGGAAGAAGCGATAGGCTTCGGGAAAGTTTCTAATGGCTTCTAAGATAATCCTAGCTCTAAGATATGAGCGATAAGAAGATTATAATGTAAGTCCTACTCAAGGCTTAACATTCTATTCTATAAAGATAGAAGACATTAAATTAAACAAGACGAACCGTCTTCAAAGCTTCAATCTTCACTCTTGACTTCAGTAATACTCCTTGAGCTTCAACGAAGCTTCAGGCACATGATCACACGTTTTGAGAAGTCTTGAGACGTCGCTTTTGATGTAAGTAGTATTTTGGCGACGATCTCCATAACTGCACTCACAAAGAGTTAGTTCACGATATATCTATGTTTGCTCATCACCAAAACCAAATCCGGGGAATCAATACTCAACAATCATGTCAGGGATATTTGTAGGTTGCCGAAGGTCACCTTTTGGGTGCATTGAGCTTATCGCCCAAGCTCAACGTCTCAATCTTTCGCTGGCCGGTCTTCTTGTCCTGCCGGATGAGGGTGAGCTTGGGTGATGCTTAGCAACCTTCACACTCGCCTGGCGAGCTTTCTGGTTTGACCATCTGGCAGGCTCCTTTTTGAGTTGTTGGCGGTCTTCACGATCGGCGGGGCAAACAACTTGTTTGATTGGGGCGAGCTTCTTATCTGGGCCCACCCTTAGTTCGGCTATCTGGTGAGTAGCGCGCTTGGAACTCTAGTATTTGGGCCTCTTCTCAATTCCGGCCATAAGTCCGTAACAATTGCCCCGTCATTCGAGCTCAAGACGGGAGGCCCGGACCAGCTTGGATGACGCATTAGATCTTCAGTGGTTCGAGGGTGGTGGGCGATCTTGAATTCGAATTTTGACAGTTGGTGGTATTGCTTGCATTAATTTGAAATGACCACTGAATCGTCATCGGCCATCATTACGATTCGAGGATGGGGGGAGATCAAGGCGTCCCAGTCGTTCAGAGCATGACGCTAGCAGAATTGGAAGCGGGGTGATGTTGAGGCACCAGGCATGCCCGGATTTGCGCACGTGGCCTAACTTCAACGGCTGGGATGGGCTCCTTCTTCGCATAAATAGGGTATGGGGAAACTTGCGAGGGAGTTTCGTCTTTTTTCTTTTTTTTCTTTTTTCGTTAAGGCAGTGTAAATATTGACAGTTCGATTAATTAATGAAAATTTTGGCGACATTCGCGACGTTTTTTGTTCGTCGTTCGTTTCTTATTCAATCTCCATTCATTTCTTATTCAATATCTACGCCTTATAAGCCATGTTTGTCGCCTCGTAGGCCATGTTTATTCGTTCTAAGTATGCCCCCAACATTCGGGGTGGACAAGTATCGAGGCGAGGGAAGACGGGATGTTGACTAAGTACCTTCAAAGAAGGGTTTAATAGAGAAACTCACGTTGGTCGTCCTCGGACCGATTGGCAGTTCGACCTCGATGGTGACCATGGTAGCGGGGCTTTGATAGGGATCGGGTCAGAGCCGTAGCCCCTCCTTCCCCCTATGGCGCCTTTCGGGTGTGCCGCACGAAGCCTGCTCCGGACAGGGTAGGAATCGGGTCAGAGCCGTAGCCCCTCCTCCCCCCTTGGTGCCTTCAGGTGTATGGCACGTAGCCTTCCTCGGAATGGATAGGGATCAGGTCAGAGCCGTAGCCCCTACTCTCCCCTTTGGTGCCTTTCGGGGGCGCGGCACGTAGCCTGCCCCGGATTAGATAGGGATCGGGTCATAGCCGTAGCCACTCCTCCCCCCTTTGGCGCCTTTCGGGGGTACGGCACGAAGCCTGCCCCGGACTGGATGGGGATCAAGTCGGAGCCGTCCCTTCGGCGCCTTTGAGGGAGCGGCACGTAGCCTGCCCCGGATTGGATATGGTGGTGAGTTTGCTTGTTCCCAATTATCAAGGTGCCCTCGACATGCTGCAATGCCCCTAAGTGGGATATACTAGGAAGTATGTGTATGCTTGTAATACCATATTCCCATATATATGAGTATTGTACTAGGTGTTTTTGGCCGTATTTATATGTTTTTACGTATTTTGGAGATTTTTCCTTAATTTTTAAAATTTATAATAATGCAAAAAATTCTAGTTTTAAATACTTTAAATTATGTTAGATGGCATGGTGTGTGTATTTAAATGAATACATGGTATTAGTATGGCATGTGGTATAATGGAGTGTATTCTCATTTTTAAAAAATGAAAAATGCAAATTTTCTAGTAATGACACACCAACCCCATATGTGTCATCCCATGGTTCACTTTTAACCCAAGAGTGCCACCTAACCCTACACTTGTCTAACCCTCATGAGTTAGCATGGTGATAATGCAAGAATTAGTGGGAAAAGGGAGGAAAAAGGAAAAGGAAAAAAGGAAAAAGAAAAGGGAAGAAAACTCTCATTTTCTCTCATTCCCTCCCCCTCCCCCTCCCCCTCCTTGGCCGAACCTCCTCCCTTAGACTTCAAGGAGGCTCAGCACCCATAGGGCCACTCCACCCTCACTCTGCACACCCCCGTAGCATCCCTTTCGTCTCTTGAGTGTTGTTGCTCATTCCAGGAGCTTGTAGAAGAGAAAAAGCAATGAGTAGGAGGAGTTTGGAGAAGAAGAAGTAGAGCTTGGAAGGAGGAAAAGCTAGAGCTTGAAGAAAGAATGATTTTTGAGGTAGGATTCATGACTTGAGTAGAGTTGCTATGTTTTAGATTGTATATGGAGAATATATATTGCAATAGGGAGATTATGTTCAAACTATGGAAATTTTAGTGAATTGGAATGCTATGCCATGCTAGAAAAATCATGTTATGTCATATATTGTTCCATTTAAGCTAGTATGTCTCTATATCAACTCTAATGTTTTATGTATGCATGTTGGTATGTTGGTGTTAATATTAATGTAAACCATGAGATGTTGAGAATGAATACTAGGCTAATGTCAATCTTAATGTTAGTGTTAAATTAGTTCCATACTAATGGATTCATACTAATATGTTAATGTTAATGTTAATTTGGGAAAATAATATTCATGACATCCTTATGCTTAAGTTAGTAGCACCTTGTGGTATACCAAGTTTATGTTAAACACTTTGCATGTTATTAAGGTCCATGCTAAATATGCTAATGAGATATGCTAAATAGCCAACTCATGTCATACTAACATGAATATGCTCTTATGATTCATGATATGCTATAATGTCCATACTAATGTTGGTACATGAATATGCTCTCATGTTCATGCTAATGTTCATGCTAAATGTTTATGCATAAGGCTTAGTTCCATGAAAATATTAGTCCATGCTAAACTTACTTTCTAGTTTGGTTAACATGTTATATGCCATGAATATGCTAATTTGCCATGATTAAACTCATATGTTTCAAATGTTATTGTTAACATGCCACATTCTTATGTTAATATGCTAACATACCATGATTATTGTAGTATGCTATACCATATGCTTAAATGCCATGCTTATGCTCATATGGTCTAATTATTAGTGTTAACATTTCCATGTGAAGAATTAAAATCCATTATGCAAGATATGATTAAGTGACATGCTAAGTGTAATTATGTTCTAATGTTCATACTAAGCTAATGGTCATACTAATCTAGACATGCTACGCTCATGTAGAAATAATAATACTCATGTCATGCCAACATACTAATGTGTTAATGCACGTGCTAATGTAAACATGTTATAATGTCCATGTTGACATGATAAGCTATGTCCAAACTTCCTCTTAGTTGCTATGCTAGTGCCATTGATATGCCTTGACTATGTTTATTTCATGTTAGTCCCCATGTAATAGCCATGCTCTATGTTCCTTTTTGTTTACGTGTGTTTTCTCACCACTGGATCGTTGACCGACGACTATACGGTCAACATGGTCAAGGGGTCGGTTGAGATCCCTTGGGCACGCCAAGCTCTCGTGCGCTCAGCGTGGGTCGGAGATGGAATCGGGGTCGAACGTCGGTCTTCGGCTGAAACGGGTCAGAGGGGTGGCCTCAGCTCAGTTCGATGGGCTCGGCCTCGGTTGGACGGGCGTCGAGGGGCAGCCTCGACGCTTCGCTCGGTGCTCGGTCTTCGGTGGCCACATCCGCTAGCCACGAGGGTGGTCGTCTGGCACTGAGGGGTAGCCTCGGTGCCTCGGTCAGCTTCTTCCTGAATAGACGAGAAACTCGTCAGGGTGGCCGGACCTTGGTTCCGGCCGAATCCCCTCCGATGCCTAAGTCAGATCAAGGTCTGAAGAGTGCTTAGTGGGGTAGGTATGACTCGAGGGGAGATCGATACGCTAACCCTCGGCGCGAGCAGGAGGAGGAAGAGAAATGGCGGAAAACCAAAGTCGTTGATGGAATACCTCAGATTTGGGTACCTGGGATTCGATCCCCTTCTTAGTCGTCCTTCCGGTCCTCTTATAAGGTCTCCGCCATGATTGCCCCCGATCCACGTTCTCCGTCCGCCTCCTTTCATGCCCATGCGATCCGCCTCCCTCCCCGCCCTGACGTGCGTCGTGGGGTGGCGTTTATTAACGGGCCTCGTAATGGCCATTAAGGGGCTGCGGGTTCAAGGGAACAGGTATTTCTAAGTAGCACGAGCTGATCGTGGATCCCCGGGGGCAGACTGGTCTGGCTTCGAGTTTTATCTGTGGGCCTCGTCAGGCGGGCCCAATCTTGTTTATGGGCTTCCCGTTTATGGATGTGCCTCGGGTCTCTGCTTCTTGGGATTCTCCAAAATAGTCGTATCAATTGCCCCCATCGTCCGGGCCGTTTGGTTCCAGTCGGTTCGGTCCGGGCGATGTGACTGTTGGGGGTTTGACAGGCACGTCAGTCGAGGCATGCCCATTAAATGGGGGTCATTATGACACGGCCCGTTTGATCTCCTCCCGGTGCGGGTTTCGAAACACCGCCGATCCTCTGATACTGCCACGTGTTCCTCTCCGGACGATTTGAATTCCTCGATTGCTTTGCATATAAAGATGCCACCTTCCCAAGCTTCGATCCTTTCGCGCTCTTCTGATCTTGGTTTTGCAAGCTCCCTCTTTCTGTCGTCTTCCTTCCTTCAGCTCCTTCTCAAGGTAACCTCCTTTTCTTCTTTTGCCCCATGGCTACGCTTAGAATAGGCAACTCGGCGTCGGGATCTAGGGACCCCCCGGCGCCTGAGTCTGGCAATGTCCGACCTTTGGGACCTGGGGTCCCATCGGGGTCTCGTCCTGTTCAGGACAAGGGGAAACAGAAGCTTTTCATAGATCCCGTCGGTGATGACGTGGCTCAGGCCATCGAGAGGTTCGACGGTCCCCCGGCGGTCCTCGAGTCACCGTCCAAGGCTCCTTTCCTGGCGGCTGCGGAGATCCGGGAGAATTATTTATATCATCCATACGATGTTCGGATTCCTTTCAACGATGAGCAGATCTGCTTTCCGTGGAGCAATGAGGTCAGCGTTTATGTCGAGATGTTTCGCTTGGGTCTCCGTTTCCCCCTTCACCCCTTCATCATCCAGGTTATGGAATTGCTGATGGTGTCCTTGTGCCAGTTGACCCCATACTCCGTCACGGTGCTGACCGGGTTCATCATGCTCTGTCGTATCCATGGCTTAGAGCCGTCCCTTCCCCTTCTCTTTCATTACTATCGGGTTTAGATGGTCGGCCAAGGGTCGTGGCAGCACCTCCGGGCTCGCGCGGAATGGGCGTGTTTGCTCGGTCTACCCCGCTGGGTGGGGGACTGGAGCTCAAGCTATGTTGAGGACGCCGAGATCTTGACAGGTTGGGGAGGGCAATGTCAATACGACTTGACGTTGACCCTCTCCGAGGCTGACCAGGCAGCTGTTCGACTGCTGTCGTCTCTTTCCCTAGAGGAGAGGTCGATCTGGCCTCTGCTGGACGACCTGCTTCTCAAGACCATTCTGTGGTCTCCCGGTAGGCTCTTCCTTTCTTTCTGTTTTCTCTCTCGCTTACCCTGATCTTCTTTCCTTCTACAGAGATGGCCGAATGCGAATTTTGAAACGTCAACGAACTCATCCGAAGGGGTTCCAGCCGCAGCCGAGGGAACCCATCGGGACAGGCGCCCCGTCGCACCGTCGACGAAGAGGTGCGTCAGGCCGAGCCTGTCATGGGGAGAGTGGAGCCCACGGGTGTAGCGATGCCTCCCCCCTTGGCCACAGAGAACCTCCTTGAGGGTGAGGCCCCGGGGGCCGAACTCCCTCGCCCGTCCCAAGCCGAGGGAGGCGACGCGGGGGCCGAGCCGACTCCTCGTGCACCCGTGGGTGGTCGAGGCACGGGACGTAAGCGTTCTCCCCCGACCTCTGACGGCCCCAGCGAGAGGAAAAGGAGGAAGGAGGGTGGGGAGACCCGCACTCCGGTGGCCTCCGAGGTGCCGACGGCCTCCGACGATACTCTCCCGCTGACCCTGGTGGTAACTCCCACCGTCTCGGCCGAGCCTTCCCTGGTGGGAGCCGGCAGTGTGTTGACGAATGTCTTGGCGGGCCCCGAGGTTACCCCCGGTGACTCGGTATTCCTCGATCAGACCGTGGCCAACCAGTTGGCGTATGGCTTCGTCCTCCCAAGGGACCGATCCCTCCTAGAGAGAGCTATCACCGACACACTGTCGAACTCCCTGGTCTGGAAGCTTCAGTAGGTTTGGCCGCTTTGCTATTCCCAGAACTGTCTCCTGCCTTTCTCTATATAACTCCTTCCTTTGTGCATGCCACTGTGATGGCTGTCGAGGCGCAGCGTCGGGCGGCCCCGGCGAGGGAGCTGGAGGAGTCCGCTGCCCGGGAGCGCACAAGGGCCGGGGCAGCCGATGTGGCCATCCAAGAGGCATGCATGGAAGCTAGGCATCTCTGACGCCGGGTGGATGAGCTTGCTGCTCAAGTGATGGACCTCCAGGGGGAGATGGATGATGCTCAGAGGTCGGCCCGAGAGGCCGAAGAGGCGTTCCGCCAGCAGAGGAGCGATCTCCAGAGTGAGCTGGCGGACTTGCGCCAGATGACCCGGTTCGTCGACGAGGTGGAGAGGGGCGTCGACGGGGTCTTGGGGGAAAGGATAACGGGGGTCCTTAGGGAGGCCTTCAGCTCTTATGAGGACCTTCTTGCCCCTCGGATCATTGACGTCATCCGGGACTCCTTCCGGCGATTTGCGGAGCGTGCTCGGCAGCCCCTCCCGCCCGTCGATCCCCCGCGCTCCGAGCAGGGTGAGGTGCCAGAGGATGCTTCCTCCCGTGCCCCAGGGCCTTAGGCCTTTGTATCTTGTTCCCCCTTCTCTTTTGGCTTGTAATTTTGAACGATTTTTATTTGCATAGCTTCTTTGTCGCTGGGGGTTTTCTGCCCCGCGGGGACCCTCCGCCTTTTTGGTCCTTTATTGTGTTTTGAACTGGTCGCGAGTTTCACATTTTGTCGGCACTGCTTTATTGCTCGTGGTGAGGGCGAAGGGTCTTCAGGACACCGAACCCGTTGGCATCCGGGATTGGGACCTTATAGTTTCTCCTCCATTCGCGATATTCGGTTTGCTTAGATAGTTGCCTCGCACGTGGCTGGGTTGCTCCCAGTCTCGCAGTCAGTCAGTTCGGTTGGTCAGCGAGGGGGGGTTGTCCATCGGCTTACGACCAGCCGAGTCCCTCGCCCGCTCGGGGAGTCACCCCCAGCCTTACTAGTGGGTGGATTGTTAAGTCGGTTGTTAAGTCGGCGAGGGGGCTGCCCCTCGGCTTGTAACCGACCGATGTCCCCGTCTACTAGGGGAGTTGCCCCCAGCCTCAGGAGCGGGCAGATCGTTCGGTTGGTGAGGGAAGCTATCCCTCGGCTTATGACCGACTGATGTCCCAATCTGCTGGGGGAGTTGACCCCAGCCTTACGAGCGGGCGGATCGTTCGGTTGGCGAGGGAAGCTATCCCTCGGCTTTTGACCGACTGATGTCCCCGTCTGCTAGGGGAGTTGCCCCCAGCCTTACAAGTGGGCGGATTGTTAAGTCGGTTGTTAAGTCAGCGAGGGGGCTGCCCCTCGGCTTGTAACCGACCGATGTCCCCGTCTGCTGGGGGAATTGCCCCCAGCCTTACGAGCGGGCGGATCGTTTGGTTGGCGAGGGAAGCTATCCCTCGGCTTATGACCGACCGATGTTTCCGTCTGCTGGGGAAGTTACCCCCAGTCTTACGGATGGTTTTAAGGATCGGCCTGCTGGGGGAGTTGCCCACAGCCTTACGGCCGATCGGTTTGGTGGGCCTGCGGAGGGTTGCTCTCCGGCTTAGGGCCGACCGCAGAACCCGTCTACTGAGAGAGTCTCCCCCAGACTCACGGACGAGTTTACAGATCGGCCCGCTAGGGAAGTTGCCCCCAGCCTTACTGCCGATCGGTTTGGTGGGCCTGCGGAGGGTTGCTCTCAGGCTTAGGGCCGACCGCAGAATCCGTCTGCTGAGAGAGTCTCCCCCAGACTCACGGATGAGTTTACAGATCGGCCCGCTGCGGGAGTTGCCCCAGCCTTACGGCTGATCAGTTCGGTGGGCTTGCGGAGGGTTGCTCTCCGACTTAGGGCTGACCGCAGAACCCGTCTGTTGAGAGAGTCTCCCCCAGACTCACAGACGAGTTTACAGATCGGCCTGCTGGGGGAGTTGCCCACAGCCTTATGGCCGATCGGTTTGGTTGGCCTGTGGAGGGTTGCTCTCCGGCTTAGGGCCGATCGTAGAACCCGTCTGCTGGGGGAGTCTCCCCCAGACTCACAGACGAGTTTACAGATCGGCCTGTTAGGGGAGTTGCCCCCAGCCTTACGGCCGATAGGTTCGGTTGGCCTGCAGAGGGTTGCTCTCCGGCTGAGGGCCGATCGTAGAACCCGTCTGCTGGGGGATTCTCCCCCAGACTCACGGATGATTTTACAGATTGGCCTGCTGGGGGAGTTGCCCCCAGCCTTATGGCCGATCGGTTCGGTTTGCAGCCTCCGGTCTGTCGAGCGAAAGCAATCCTCTGGGAGAGGAGATCGAGTTCTCTATCGTGTTTTGAAACATCCATTCAGCTAAATACGGAAAAAATAGGTTGCGTTTGTACCAACAAGGTCCTTCTTTCTTTCCATGGTCCGGTACATTTGGAGGAAAAATAAAAAACGGAGGGAGTCAAGGCAGGATAGCCATCCCCCGGCGAGGTTGCGGTCGTTTGTCCCGCCTGCTCACTCGATGACGCGCATGGGCGCCTGGACTACGTTTACCTTCTTCCCCTTGTCCGGCTGCCTGGATGTCCCCTCCACCGGAGCGGGATCGTCGGTGAAGTTCTTCAATTGCCCCCGACTCACCAGCTTCTCTATGTCTTTCTTCAGATGCCAGCAGTCGTTGGTGTCGTGGCCGTTGTCCTTGTGATATTTGCAATATTTCTCTTCGTCTCTCCCACCTCTCTTCATCCTCGGAGGAGGCCGGTTCATGCGCCCTTCCTTCTGGGCGTGTGCGAGGACAACGTCCGAGGCAACGTTCAGCTGGGTGTGCCGCGGCTCTTCCCTCCGCTGCTTTCCTCTGGCCTTTTTCTCTTGTCGATGCTCCTCCAAGCCACAGTGCTCACCTTTGTCGCGCTTGGATCCTTGCTTGGTCCTTCCGTCGTCGACGACCAAGGCCTTTTCTGTCAGCATGAAGCACTCGGCCCGCGCCATGACCCCGGCGAGGTCCTTCGGAGGATTGTTGTGTAACGATTTCTTCAGGCCCCTGTGCCGTAATCCTTTCTTCAGGGCCGTCTTCATGACCAGCTCGGGACAGCTCTCCATGTTCAGTCGTTCCATGTTGAAGCGACGCATAAAGTGCCTCAAGGATTCCCCGGGACCCTGCACCACATTGAATAAGAGTTCTGAGTCCGGCTTTACCTGTCGCCCGGCCACGAACTGCCTGCAGAACAACTGGGTGAGCTCCACGAAGCTATCAATGGAGCGGTTGGGCAGGCTGTGGTACCAGGTCATTGCTGCTTTCCGAAGGGTGGAATAGAAACCCCTGCAGAGCAGGGTGTCGTCCGCCCCCTGGAACGCCATGACCCCCTCGTAGTCCATCACGTGGTCTGCGGGATCGCTCGTGCCATCGTACTTCTCCAGCGTTGGCACCTTGAAACTTGAGGGCACCCGTGTCTCAGTTATCCTCCGGGTTAGGGGGCATCGTTCACCATTAACGCCCCCCGGCCGCCCTCCTTTGCTTATCTCGTGCTCACCCGGTCGCAATGGGGGGGGGGCAGGTTCAGGCTTGGCTGTCCCTTGCGCCCCCACCAAACTAGGGGCGGGGCTCGATCTGGGTGCGTCCCCTTTCTCGCTTCGGTATACTCGCCAGTCCCGCTTCACTCGGCGGGCACTTCTGCTCCGCTGGGACCGATCCCCCAAGCCCCAGTGATCGTCCCATCGGTGCCTGGACGAGTATGATCGTCTAGACAAGGCGGTCATCGACTCGCCCTCAGATTGCTCGAAGCCCCTCTTGTTTCTCTCGCGAAGCGAGGTGGGGGTGGGAGACCGTGCTGGGTTGAAGCCTGGCATGGTGAATCGCCGCTCCAGGTTGGGCACCCCGTTCCCATGGTCGGTCACTACAGCGGACCACATGGGTTGGTGACCCCCTCCCCAACGGTGGGCCTCCTCCACCCCATCTCCCTGGATGGGTGTGTTACCGACGAGTTGTTGAATTGTTGCGACCAACGTCTGGATGTTGGCGTTGGTCTCCTGGGCGAAGGTGCGGAGCTGTTCTTGGGTGACCAATCGGGACTCGCCTGTCCCCTCGGTGGTGTGGCTGAGCTGGTTCTCGGGGGGAATGTAATCTCCTTCCTCTTGGATAGGGGGCATGCGCCCCGCGCCATTGCAGATGGGTTCCATTCCGGTGGTTCGATGTGGGCTTGCTTCGTTTCCCACGGACGGCCCCAGATGTTTACGTGTGTTTTCTAACCACTGGATCGTTGATCGACGACTATACGATCAACATGGTCAAGGGGTCGGTTGAGATCCCTTGGGCACGCCAAGCTCTCGTGCGCTCAGTGTGGGTCGGAGATGGAATCGGGGTCGAGCATCGGTCTTCGGCTGAAACGGGTCAGAGGGGTGGCCTCGACTCAGTTCGATGGGCTCGGCCTCGGTTGGACGGGCGTCGAGGGGCAGCCTCGGCACTTCGCTCAGTGCTCGGTCTTTGGTGGCCACATTCGCTAGCCACGAGGGTGGTCATCTGGTGCTGAGGGGTAGCCTCGGTGTCTCGGTCAGCTTCTTCCTGAATAGACGAGAAACTCGTCAGGGTGGCCGGACCTTGGTTCCGGCCGAATCCCCTCCGATGCCTAAGTCAGATCAAGGTCTGAAGAGTGCTCGGCGGGGTAGGTATGACTCGAGGGGAGATCGATACGCTAACCCTCGGCGCGAGCAGGAGGAGGAAGAGAAATGGCGGAAAACTAAAGTCGTTGATGGAATACCTCAGATTTGGGTACCTGGGATTCGATCCCCTTCTTAGTCGTCCTTTTGGTCCTCTTATAGGGTCTCCGCCACGATTGCCCCCGATCCACATTCTCCGTCCGCCTCCTTTCATGCCCCTGCGATCCGCCTCCCTCGCCGCCCTGACGTGCATCGTAGGGTGGCGTTTATTAACGGGCCTCTTAATGGCCATTAAGGGGCTGCGGGTTCAAGGGAACGGCTATTTCTGAGGAGCACAAGCTGATCGTGGATCCCTGGGAGCAGACTGGTCCGGCTTCGAGTTTTATCCGTGGGCCTCGTCAGGCGGGCCCAATCTTGTTTGTGGGCTTCCTGTTCATGGCCGTGCCTCGGGTCTCTGCTTCTTGGGCTTCTCCAAAACAGTCGTATCAGTTTTCATAATAAGTTCAATGTGTTATATTTCTAGTTTCTATGTTAATAGTTTTGTTAGCTTCATGTTGACATATATGTGCTATGTTCCATGTGAATGGCAAAGTTATGTGTCGCATATCATGTTAATCCTCGTGGTATATTTATTGGGTTTTATAGACCCTCAGGGCACAAATCTATGCCCGTCCTTAATTGGACGGACTATAGATAGAAAAGAATGCATCGAAAAAAACAGATTCGTTAAACTATTTTAACGAAGCCCTAAGGTCCAAGACCCTTAGCCAGGATCTTTGCCAACTTGGGTGGATCTGACCACCACAAGAAGGATCTAAACTACTGCGATTAAATTAAAGGAAAGCTAATTAAATTCACATACCCGGAACCTTGCCTTAGTACAGGCAAGGTGTACCGCACCGTCTTCCGAGCTGTTCCCCTTCTCGCGCCGAACCACTCCTCGAACTGCTCTGCGTCCCGAGGTGAGCAATCCTCTAGTCACCGAGCCAACCACGCGTCGAAGTAAGTTTCACCCGAGTGAGAACTTTCGCCAAGATTTCGGATCGGATCTGAACCCCTTCGTGGCTTTGCTAGAGCCCTTCAGGAGTAAAGCAGAAATTATAGGGAGAAGAGAATATTTAATTTAAGCCTAGATCCAAGCGTGCTCCAACATTTTTGGGAGCTGCTCAGATCTAGAGCTTGGGACAAGTTTAGAGGAGGGGGTAGGCCCCTATTTATATAGGCGGCTGACCCCTCCCCTTTACTCCACTTCCGATGTGGGACTATGTTTTTAGAGTTTAATAATTCAAGTTAGTATGCCTTTCATAAAGGTCAAACTTGCATGAATTCTAACTCCCTCACCGTTGAGCTTCAATTTTGATATAACCTATCAAATCGAAGAGGGTTAAACGGTGAACGCGTAGGAAAACGGTGAGTCAATCCGACGTCGTTTGACCCCTCAAATGTCGTCTCAAAGTTAGCCAAAAACCATTCAAAGATGAAAAATCCAGCCGTCAAAAAAATCCCAGATTTCAAAACCCCCAACCAGAAAATTCAGGCTTGGTGGGCCTCCATTTTCGATGGGTTCAGCCCAACAGTTTGGGCTGACTTGTTTTGGCTCTAACTTGTGCATTTGGACTCCGTTTTTGATGCGGTTTGGACCTACGTTTAGAGCAGGATGATCCCGTCATCCAGGTAATCTTTTTAACACGTTTATTTTATTAAATATGGTCTTAAACAGTTTAAGACACATTTACCTCCTTTTGCATCACATGCAAAATAGTCCCCTATCTAAGCTTAAAATATCATTTGCATCAAATACAAATGATCTGAGGGCATACATCCCCCAACATCTCCCACTTGTACTCAGGATCATTTATCCCGAATGCAGAAGATAATTGCAAACTCTTTGCAGTGTTCTATCCCTTGCATTAAATGCATATTCTCCTTAATGTTTCTACCTATTATTAGACGAAGGTCGCACTCTGTGTGAGACCCTACAGCCTGACCCTACTACGGTTGGGCTCGAAGCCCTATACGTCAGTGACCATGAGCAACAGTTGCCCTCCATATTTCAATATTATAATTATGTGGTTAACTCATCGATATGTGTATTGTCAGGACCACCCTGACTGTGTCCGTAATGAATTCCGCAGTTTTAGTCTCTTCGTCTAAACTATGCCGTTTAATTCAAGTCTAGGGTACAGTCAAACTGTCAACCCCAATAACTCGAATCCGGTTAGTTTCCATCTATCTTTAGTCAAATAATATTGAACTTCTTCCAACATACTCTGTCCAGAGTTTTCACTAAAGAACGAACTAACTCTACGACACTAACTCCCATTGATCGGGAGAGACAAATTATCTCTTGGTCATTACTCTCCTCGTACACTTCAAGTGTCACCCAACCAAAAAACCTTTCGACAGGCCTTGCCTCGAAGCTAGGTCAGAGATCTAAGTGACACCGTTCACATATAGGTTCGTACAATGACCTCAAGTCAAAGACCAACTTTCCTATCATCACTAAGAGTTATCATGGACAGATTTGTTAGTCATAACCATATGATAACTCTTGTGGGTCGTTCAGTGAACTCATTCTCCAATGAGCACTTGTGTCTCGTCTTCGACTTCGCCAAGTCAAATGATCATGAGATAATCGCCACTGTTATACGGTGAAGACTAAGACACAAAGGTCTATCCGATGTTTCGATATCCTTTTCTCGAAACATCTACGACCATGAACCCTTTTAGAATTATGCTACAGACGGTCAAGTATTTCTCCATGATCGAGATACTCATCTCGATACATGTTTGACCTTGCATTAAGTCTCAGGACTTTACCTAAGTTAATATCTAATGATAACTACATTATGATTAACTTAGGTAAAGTTATACCAAACATCTTACTGTTATTATGAACAAGATGTTTGTACAATCACACAGAGATGTTTGCCTCGAGGGCATACGCCTCCAAATATCTTCCACTTGTACTTAGGCCCATTTATCCCGGTATCTCATACCGTATTTACACATAAGTCTTTCCAGACTTCATGTGGTAGAGCCTTCGTGAGTGGATCTGCTAAACCGTCTACTATATAGACTTAAGGGGGTTTTCTATGTTCATTTTAGACCAACCATTTGAATCTTTTCCAAATAATTCTTTTGGTCCTTCGAAATCCATTTAATATTCTTGGATCTCATCCAGCTCATCGTACTTTACGACAATAATTTTTAATAAGTTATTGGTCATTTTAGACGGTTCATATTTAAAATTGTCAAACTCTTTTGACCACTTTATCAAAATATGTTCCATCCCCTTGATGCCTCACACGTGTTTTATTCGCTCCCACTGACCTTGAAAACTCTCTGGCTAATTCATATATGTTCGTTTTTCTAAATCATCTTTAGAAAACGAGCTATAAATGAATGCTCCAGTTTTCATGGTTATCAGGAGCGTTTACATTGAGTTCGGTCCGAGTAGCTCTGTACGCATCTGCTGACGAGATAGTTTCGTCATAATTAATTTATAGGAATTAGGATGAAAATGTTCTCAACCAACGTTAGCTGTACGTCACTACTTTCTTTCTGCACCAATCTTCTAAACTCGAAGATTTACTTGCAGACATTAAGAAACAATTTCTTTGGGCACGTAAACTGAAGTCTATACTTTATTCAAGTGCATGGACCTATTCTGATTGCATCAAGTTATTAGTCAGAGTCTTTACTCTGAATTCTATCCTGGAAGTTATCTTATACCATCATCGATTATGATGTCTAACTCGACTCTTCGTCTTACGAGACTCGAGTAATCTTTTAACTTTCTTAAAGATTGATTTAATGAATATCTTATTGATAATGTTCTCATAGAACCTTATCAAAACCTAGGCATATTTATCTGGGCTTTAACCCAGAGGAAGGACTATAACTCAGAGTCATCCGGTATGCACCGCACCATGTCTAACAAAGTGCGATTCATGCTCTTCAACACATCGATGTGTTAAGAGACTTGACCTGAGAAAAAATCACATTTTCTTTTAATTTATGCAAGATTTACACAGCTAAGTGTTTGAATTTTTCGATCTAATCAAAGCAGTTCAAATACTTTTGTGTTTTGTTCTCTATTTTATCAGACTTGTGTTTCATCTAGAATACGTGTTTTAATAAAATAAGAATAACTTATTCTGGCTAATCTAGACTCAGATACATCAGTATGTACGGGAATGAGTTCAACAACTCATTCTCCCACTGTCTTACAGAAGTAGTTTCGGCCAACATACCTTTGAGAATAAGATTCACAAGTGTCCGTAGACTTCATAATACAAGAGGTCAGACACCTCTTTATGTGACTTGTGAAGCTTAGTCTCTTTGATACGGACTAGTCTATTTTGCCATATAAGTTTATTACTATCTTGTGTATTTATATATTAACATTTAATATATATAGTTATTACAAATTACTAACACAAAACATTGCTTCAGAAGCAAGGTGACGACATTCGTCAAAAATGTGTTAGACGTCTTTTGTATAATTATTATTTAGAGATCATGACATCAAATATGTCACATTTTCAGTCCCTCCTACTTATGCCTTTACTAATGATAAATAAAACTATCTTTCTCAATTTGATATTTCCTTAGTGCCTTCTTCCTGTTCTAAATCTCATTTAGATATTAAATGTCACAACAAAATTATTAGCTGTACAAACACCTAATGTGTCCAAACACTTAAGCTTCACAACCTTGAGTTGACTCAACAAGTTGCTTGACTCACGATCTAATTTGGATACATGGTTTTGTACCACTCATGCACTCATCTTCGAATCAAACAATTTGATCGAAGTTTCGAACCTTACGGATCGAACCTACTTTCCATATAACCTTGAGTGTAGCTCAACAAATTGTATGGAGAAACTTACTATTGAACATCGATATGTTCGAGCTACCCCATATAGAGGCGAGTGACATGTAGCGTGCATTTATTTTGTTGGACTCAGAACTTAATGAAATCATATTCCTTAAGTATGTCCTTAAGGTCATTTTAATGTCAATGAGAATAAAGTTTAGTCTATCAATTAGAATTTAACTTGATATTAAATTAACCAACCTATTTGACCGATTAACTTATTCCATTAGAATATTATGCTTAGATTACATCGTTAAACATAGTCTTACCCTAGTTTAGCATATGTTCAATATTAAATATAGGTAGAATGGCTTTTATATATCTATATCCTCCAACTATTTTTGCGATCATTCTTAAGCCTTAATAATGAACGATTTAATCAGATTAAATTAATGGGTAAGAAATCCAATCACCCTGAGTCTAACAACCTTGAGTGTAGCTCAACAAATTGCTTGACTCTGCAATCGGTAGATGACTCTTCATCAATCATATCAGATATGACTCTATTATCGGTTTTTACCCCTATCCATTTGTTATAATGAGTGTGCTCATCCAAGTCACAATGTTTAGTCTAGTCGGACCCTTGTTTTCTTGTCTAGCCTAACTTACGCCGGCGCTCAGTTTATGCAGGACACGACAGTTTGGGTCAGGACTAGACTACATCATAGACTCAACTTACCCCGGTGCTCGGTGTATTTACGACACGACTGGTTGGGTCAAGTCTAGCCAGACTACATCATTGGCTTAACTTACACCGACGCTCGGTGTATTCATGACACGACGGTTTGGGTCAAGTCAAGATTTCATCTTATGTATTTAAGAAGTTGGTTCCTACAAGGTTGCCATGTCACAGCTTGAGTGTAGCTCAACAACTGGAACATGTGTCCTATAGTTACCAACCCCTAAAATAAGGAGGGCTACGGCTAATCTTGAAGAAGATTATTAACGTATTTGACTTAGATATAGTCCAGGGTGTCATATAATCATGATTCGCATCATTGCGGTCCAGCGGAACACAGCCAGGGAATTGACTAAGCCAGGATCACTTATCCCTCAGACTAGCTAGGGTGATCCAACAAACTTAGCCAAACACATTGACTGGATCATGGTCCATTGAATGAAGCTTGTCATTTTTATATGCGTGCCATAGAGTAAAAGGCTTTTATTAATAACTAATTAATCCTATCAACTAGTTGAATCCTTAAAATTCAAAATTATAAGATTTATTTAATACCTTTTATTAAATCCTTATCAACTATAAGGTCCACGTGCTATCCTAATCGTTATTAGGATTTTAATAAATTCATTTACAACACTTTAAGCATAGTCTTTTAATGAGAATTATTATTATAACGATTAAAATAATAATCGTCGTTAAAGGGACTACCCTAATTAGGAATTAGGTCTCAAAAGGTTGTTAATGATTTATTAAAACATAGCATGTCATTAAAATTCATTTCATAAATTTTAAAGATTCTTAATGCCTAACCTAAAAGGGGTTTCTTGTGTAATCAAATAAGGGACAAGAATAACATAGCCATTAACACTAGCATCTTAATTAAATCATATGAAATTAAGTGTCAGCAATAAACAATAATTATCACATAATTATTTTATGTTTCAACTAAACATAACATGCAACATAATTTTAAAACATAAAAAATTTTATCTAATAAAATTTAAAGCTTCATGTTCAAAATTATCTAATAATTTTATTACATGAACATATGTTAAAAAATTATCAAATTAAAATTTGCATTCAGAAAATTTTTTATCACATAAAAATTTTATGTTTCAACTAAACATAACATGCAACAGAATTTTAAACCATAAAAAGTTTTATCTAATAAAATTTAAAGCTTCATGTTCAAAATTATCTAATAATTTCATTACATGAATATATATCAAATTAACATTTGCATGTAGAAATTTTTTTAATCACATAAAAATTTTATGTTTCAACTAAACATAACATGCAACATAATTTTAAAACAAAAAATTTTTATCTAATAACATTTAGAGCTTCATTTTCAAAATTATCTAATAATTTTATTACATGAACATTTGTTAAATATTATCAAATTAAAATTTGCATGCAGAAAATTTTATCACATAAAAATTTAAAGCATCTAAAACCATTTTTAAAATTATCGCATAAAGTTAAACATTTTAAATGCATTTAAAAAGCATCTTCAATTAATAAAATCACAGTCTTTAGATCATCATGCAAACGAAGCTCTGATACCAATGTTGGGTTTTATAGACCCTCAGGGCACAAATCTATGCTCGTCCTAAGTTGGACAGACTATAGATAGAAAAGAATGCAGCGGAAAAAACAGATTCGTTAAACTATTTTAACGAAGCCCTAAGGTCCAAGACCCTTAGCCAGGTTCTTTGTCAACTTGGGTGGATCTGACCACCACAAGAAGGATCTAAACTACTGCGATTAAATTAAAGGAAAGCTAATTAAATTCATATACCCGGAACCTTGCCTTGGTACAGGTAAGGTGTACCGCACCGTCTTCCGAGCTGTTCCCCTTCTCGCGCCGAACCACTCCTCGAACTGCTCTGCGTCCCGAGGCGAGCAATCCTCTAGTCACCGAGCCAACCACGCGACGAAGTAAGTTTCACCCGAGTGAGAACTTTCGCCAAGATTTCGGATCGGATCTGAACCCCTTCGTGGCTTTGCTAGAGCCCTTCAGGAGTAAAGCAGAAATTATAGGGAGAAGAGAATATTTAATTTAAGCCTAGATCCAAGCGTGCTCCAATATTTTTGGGAGCTGCTCAGATCTAGAGCTTGGGACAAGTTTAGAGGAGGGGGTAGGCCCCTATTTATATAGGCGGCCGACCCCTCCCCTTTACTCCACTTCCGATGTGGGACTATGTTTTTAGAGTTTAATAATTCAAGTTAGTATGACTTTCATAAAGGTCAAACTTGCATGAATTCTAACTCCCTCACTGTTGAGCTTCAATTTTGATATAACCTATCAAATCGAAGAGGGTTAAACGGTGAACGCGTAGGAAAATGGTGAGTCAATCCGACGTCGTTTGACCCCTCAAACGTCGTCTCAAAGTTAGCCAAAAACCATTCAAAGATGAAAAATCCAGCCGTAAAAAAAATCCCAGATTTCAAAACCCCCAACCAGAAAAGTCCGGCTTGGTGGGCCTCCATTTTCGCTGGGTTCAGCCGAACAATTTGGGCTGAATTGTTTTGGCTCTAACTTGTGCATTTGGACTCCGTTTTTGACGCGGTTTGAACCTGCGTTTAGAGCAGGACGATCCCATCATCAAGGTGATCTTTTTAACGCGTTTATTTTAGTAAATGGGGTCTTAAACAGTTTAAGACACATTTAACTCCTTTTGCATCACATGCAAAATAGTCCCCTATCTAAGCTTAAAATATCATTTGCATCAGATACAAATGATCTGAGGGCATACATCCCCCAAAAATATTTGGAGGTGATAATGGCACGTGATGTAATGTGACAGAATGTGTATATTTCACATTAGGTATAGACGCGTGGTCATGAGGTAAACTCAAGGTTTAGGGAGTGTATGAGTGACGAGACCATCCTGTTGTACATACCACTTCGGTGGTGTTCTCCTCCTGTCAGGGGAGGGTGTTTTGTATGACATACCACTTTGGTGGCGTTCTCCTCTCGTGAGAGGGTGGGTGTTATAGATTACATCCCACTTCGGTGGCATTCTCCTCCCGTGAGAGGGAGGGTGTAGAATATAAGGATGGATGGTTCTCGTTGCGCATCACATTCTCTGACTCGGTGTTTGTACGATCAACTAGGTTATGCTTTTCTTACTAGAATAGGTTCACGTGCTAACCCTATGCATAGTCTAGGCGATGTCATGGACTTGACATCGGTAGAGTTGCTAGGACACTATTGATATGACACATTTACTTTTCCGTCCCCTTTTACTTATTGTCATATTTAATTTCTGTCATTTTCTATTATCGGTACTCTTAGCTGCAAATGCACTTCAATATGTTACATGCATTATTCATCTTATTTCAGTATTAATATTCAGCACATGTTTCATTTCTAAATAGAAATAAATGTCATTTCTTTACTATTCATATGATGCCTGATGTTTTGGTTAGGTGTGACAAACTTAGATATAGAGTTTTTACTTGGGTTGTGGATTCCTACTTGGACATGCTTTGACATGCTCCTCCCGTGGTTTTCAGGTGATAGACATGTAGTAGCTGAAGTGGAGTTCCTTGTAGTGGCCTGGAGTAGGAGACGTTGAGTGGTAGATGAGTGTTGTACTTTTAGGGGTGTTCTTGGAGTTGTACATTTGAGAGTGGGTTAAATATTTGTACTCATGTTGTAATTGATATCCCATATATATGAATGTGTTATTATTGTTGTATATTGTGATATTCTTGTGATATGAATGTGATATTCTTGTGGTATAATGTCTTTAATTGTTGTACTCTGGTGTTGTCTTTTATTTGGTGGAGCATTATGTGTACTTCCCAGCACGTGCGCAGAGGACTACTGGCTTTATCCGTATTTTTCCTTTCGTAACACTCGCTGCCCTGGGATCACCTGGGACGGATTCGTACTTTCCGAGTATCATGTGGGGTGGGGCGTTACATTTGGCGGCCCATGCAGGTCACCACACTGTGGCGTGCATAAGGACTGTGCGGGTAATGCTCCATAGAGAATAGTCGTGTCTTAAGGTGGGTAGTGACCTTAGAGTCTAAACTGACCCATCGTTAGTATACAGCCCTGGCCTTAGAGGCCTAAGGATGGACATAGTTTCAAGAGTATCGATTATCACCTTTGGATGACATTCTACGACTTACACTACTATATACATAGGTATAGTCAGTATGTATTCGGGGATGGCATACTCAGTATTATATGTGTAATATATAGATATACTGAATGAGTGTATGTGTAGCTTAAATATGTGTATATGTAAAGTATATTGGTATGTGTGGATGAATCTATGAGTGTGCTTGATATGCGTGTCTCTAGTTGTATGTGCGTCTGTATGATGATACATGTAAATACATATGATGTATCTAACCATGTAAATTTATACTGGTAAGTATGTATGTATGTATCTACCTTACTTATGTGACTTAGTAATTGTACTTGTACTTGAGTGTGTGTATTTCCTAAGTTATGATGTATATTTATATACTACTTTTAGTAGTTAAGTACGTATGAGCAGTATACATACGAGTAGTATAGATAGATATTCTGAAACTGTAGTCTATTAGCCATATCAATCCATAATGTTCTGTTCTCCTTTGCAGAATGGATATGAGAAACGAGCTATCTTTCTCCGAGATGACTCATTTCGAGCCTTCTCTAATGGAGAAGATTTTATTGGGAGTCCAGGAGAATTTGACCAAACAGATAGAGATCTTGGCTAAAGATCGGACTCAGAGAATTGCTAACTTCAAGCAGTTCAGAGAAATACAACCGAGGTTCTTCTCAGGCAATGAGAACCCACTCGAGGTTGATGAGTGGCTGAGGCATACAGAAGGCAATCTAGTCGTAGTTGGATATCCATAGGATGGCTGGGTGGATGCTGCGCGGAGACATCTGACTCATCAGGCTAGAAATTGGTGGGATGGAGAAGAATGTCATTTGACCAAGCCTGTCTCATGGGAGAAGTTTAAAGAACGCTTTGAGCCTAAGTTCCTTCCAGAGACAGTGAAGGATGAGTTGAGATGGTGCTGTGAACATTTGACCCAAGGCCATCGAAGTGTTGATGCATATAATGCTGAATTCTCCCTGATGAGCAAGTTTGCTCCGGAGCTGGTGGCATCTCCTACTAGCCGGGCTCATCGTTTTCGCATTGGGCTCGACCCTGAGTATAGAGGAGCCATGTCCACACTAGATTTACCTACTTATAAGGCAGTACTGAAGGCGGTAAGGATGCACGAGATTCATTTGAAAAACATGAGGAGAACTCCAGTCGTTGATGATAGAGGCCTGGCCGTACATCAGAATAGTTTCCCATGTCCAGTGCAGAATGCCCAATTTAAGAGGCCCAGGGTTTCATCTACTTTCCAACGGAAACAGGTGACTTGCTTCCATTATGGTAAACACGAACAGGAGAGGAAGGATTGCAGGTTGTTTCTTAAGCTATGCCTCATATGTGGGAAATTGGGGCACCCATTTAAGTGATGCCCGCAGAGGAGCTTATACCCTACACCAGTATCAGCCATCGGCTATTCTGGACATGAGGCAGTAGAAGTCGATGCGAAAGGTTGAGGGCGACATGGTACCAAGAATTTCTAGGGAGGTCCACCTTGGAACTCAAGGATGAGATGCGAGATTGATACTCTCATCTGTTGTATAGAAGTTTTTGTCTTTTGTGTCGATGTTTAGTTAATGAATGGAGACACCATTCCTCCAAGTTTGTTTTGAAATTCCGAGGACAGAATTTGTTTTAAGGTGGTAGGATGTAATACCATATTCCCATATATATGAGTATTGTACTATGTGTTTTGGCCTTATTTAATATGTATATATTTTTACGTAATTTGGAAATTTTTCCTTAATTTTTAAAATTTATAATAATGCAAAAAAATCTAGTTTTAAATACTTTAAATTATGTTAGATGGCATGGTGTGTGTATTTAAATGAATACATGGTATTAGTATGGCATGTGGTATAATGGAGTGTATTCTCATTTTTAAAAAATGAAAAATGCAAATTTTCTAGTAATGACACACCAACCCCATATGTGTCATCCCCCGGTTCACTTTTAACCCAAGAGTGCCACCTAACTCTACATTTGTCTAACCCTCATGAGTTAGCATGGTGATAATGCAAGAATTAGTGGAAAAAGGGAGGAAAAAGGAAAAGGAAAAAAAGGAAAAAGAAAAGGGAAGAAAACTCTCATTTTCTCTCATTCCCTCCCCCTCCCCCTCCTTGGTCGAACCTCCCCCCTTAGACTTCAAGGAGGCTGAGCACCCATAGGGCCACTCCACCCTCACTCTGCACACCCCCGTAGCATCCCTTTCGTCTCTTGAGTGCTGTTGCTCATTCTAGGAGCTTGTGGAAGAGAAAAAGCAATGAGAAGGAGGACTTTGGAGAAGAAGAAGTAGAGCTTGAAAGGAGGACAAGCTAGAGCTTGAAGAATGAATGATTTTTGAGGTAGGATTCATGACTTGAGTAGAGTTGCTATGTTTTAGATTGTATATGGAGAATATGTATTGCAATAGGGAGATTATGTTCAAACTATGAAAATTTTAGTGAATTGGAATGCTATGCCATGCTAGAAAAATCATGTTATGTCATATAGTTCCATTTAAACTAGTATGTCTCTATATCAACTCTAATGTTTTATGTATGCATGTTGGTATGTTGGTGTTAATATTAATGTAAACCATGAGATGTTGAGAATGAATATTAGGCTAATGTCAATCTTAATGTTAGTGTTGAATTAGTTCCATAGTAATGGATTCATACTAATATGTTAATGTTAATGTTAATTTGGGAAAATAATATTCATGACATCCTTATGCTCAAGTTAGTAGGACCTTGTGGTATACCAAATTTATGTTAAACACTTTGCATGTTACTAAGGTCCATGCTAAATATGCTAATGAGATATGCTAGATAGCCAACTCATGTCATGCTAACATGAATATGCTCTTATGATTTATGATATGCTATAATGTCCATACTAATGTTGGTACATGAATATGCTCTCATGTTCATGCTAATGCTAAATGTTTATGCATAAGGCTTAGTTCCATGAAAATATTAGTCCATGCTAAAATTACTTTCTAGTTTGGTTAACATGTTATATTACCATGAATATGCTAATTTTCCATGATTAAACTCATATGCTTCAAATGTTATTGTTAACATGCCACATGCATATGTTAATATGCTAACATACCATGATTATGCTAGTATGCCATACCATATTTAAATGCCATGCTTATGCTCATATGTTCTAAGTATTAGTGTTAACATTTCCATGTGAAGAATTAAAATCCATTATGCAAGATATGGTTAAGTGACATGCTAAGTGTAATTATGCTCTAATGTTCATGCTAAGCTAATGTTCATACTAATCTAGACATGCTACGCTCATGTAGAAATAATAATACTCATGCCATGCCAACATACTAATGTGTTAATGCACATGCTAATGTAAACATGTTATAATGTCCATGTTGACATGATAAGCTATGTCCAAACTTCCTCTTAGTTGCTATGCTGATGCCATTGATATGCCTTGACTATGATTATTTCATGTTAATAGCCATGCTCTATGTTCCTTTTCATAATAAGTTCAATGTGTTATATTTCTAGTTTTTATGTTAATAGTTTTGTTAGCTTCATGTTGACATATATGTGCTATGTTCCATGTGAATTGCAAAGTTATATGTTGTATATCATGTTAATTCTCATGGTATATTTGGAGGTGATAATGGCACGTGATGTAATGTGACGGAATGGGTATATTTCACATTAGGTATAGACGCGGGGTCATCGGGTAAACTCAGGGTTTAGGGAGTGTATGAGTGACGAGACCATCCTGTTGTACATACCACTTCAGTGGCGTTCTCCTCCCGTCAGGGGAGGGTGTTCTGTATGACATACCACTTCGGTGGCGTTCTCCTCCCGTGAGAGGGTGGGTGTTATGGATTACATACCACTTCGGTGGCATTCTCCTCCCGTGAGAGGGAGGGTTAGAATATTAGGATGGATGGTTCTCGTTGCGCATTACATTCTCTGACTCGGGGCTTATACGATCAACTAGGTTATGCTTTTCTTACTAGAATATGTTCACGTGCTAACACTAGGCACAATCTAGGCAATGTCATGGACTTGACATCGGTAGAGTTGCTAGGACACTATTTATGTGACACATTTACTTTTCCGTCCCCTTTTACTTATTGTCATATTTAATTTCTGTCATTTTCTATTATCGGTACACTTAGCTGCAAATGCACTGCAATATGTTACATGCATTATTCATCTTATTTCAGTATTAATATTCATCACAAGTTTCATTTCTGAATAGAGATAAATGTCATTTCTTTACTATTCATATGATGCCTGGTGTTTGGTTAGATGTGACAATCTTAGATATATCAGTTTTTACTTGGGTTGTGTAGTCCTACTTGGACACGCTTTGACGTGCTCCTCCCGTGGTTTTCAGGTGATAGACATGTAGTAGCTGAAGTGGAGTTCCTTGGTAGTGGCCTGGAGTTGGAGACGTTGAGCAGTAGTTGAGTGTCGTACTTTTAGGGGTATTCTTGGAGTTGTACATTTGAGAGTGGGTTAAATATTTGTACTCATGTTGTAATTGATATCATATATATATATATATATATATATATATATATATATATATATATATATATATATATATGAATGTGTCATTATTGTTGTATATTGTGATATTCATGTGATATTCATGAGATATTCTTGTGGTATAATGTCTTTAATTGTTATACTCTGGTGTTGTCTTTTATTTGATGGAACATTATGTGTACTTCCCAGCATATGTGTAGTGGCATGCTGGCTTTATCCGTAGTGTTCCTTTCGTAACACTCGCTGCCCTGGGGTCACCTGGGACGGATTCGTACTTCCCGGGTATCATGGGGAGCGGGACGTTGCATGCTAGTATTGTAGCATATGTGTGTTCAGATTGTAATATTTGTGTGCTCCTATTCTATTATAAGTGTGTTCGTATTCCATTGTATGTGTGTTCACAGTGTAGTCGGGATTATATGCATGTTTCCATGGTATTCTTTGTATGTCCAGCTGAGTGTATATGTATGTACAGTTAGTGATATATGTATGTATGATTATGTGTGTGTACACCTGTTTCATATATATGTGGACATATATTTAGGTATGTATGTACATTTGGTTGTATATCTGTGTACAGATCCTTATATATCTGTGTACAGTGCAATATATATGTGTGTAAAGTGTAGTGTATATGTGTGTACAGATCTTTATATATGCGTGTACAATACAGTATATATGTATGTACATTGCAGTGTGTATATGTGTGTACAGATCCTTATATATGTGTGTGCAGTGCAGTTTATATGTGTATACAGTGCAGTGTATACTATGTATCCTATTTGGTTGTGTATTTGTCTGACTTGGAATATGCAATATATACGGTAGGGTGTACATGATTGTGTATTTACTTAGTGTATATATGTTGGTATACGTGTGTAGTGTGTATATACATATGTGGTGTACATAGTAAGATGTACTGTATTGCATTATGGTAGTGCATTATTATTAATGTTGGTTTATGTGGTAAATGTATTTGTGTATTAGTGATAATATGTTAGTAGTATGGGTATTATTATTATTAGTGAAGATTGAAGGGAATCTAGTCCTACCCCAAGTGGTTTGTTTTGATGATGATCACACGAAATGTTGTTAAATTACTAATCATACTACTTAAGAGTGTAGGTTGTGCAAATGAGCTAAGTGAAGCTCAAAGCATAATCCGAGAAGAAGAACGTCAACCACACTCATAAAAGATGAAGATGAATTTAGCTCGTAATTCCAAAGCTCAAGCACAAGAGGAGTTCAAAGATGAAGCTCAAAGAATGTGCTCAAGATAAAGCTAAAGAGGAGCTCAAATTCAAGCGAAGTATATGCAACTTGCTCAAGCTCATTCATGGCTTCAAGTTCTTCATAGAGTATAGTGTGTGAGTTATTTTTCATTTTCTTAGGATTATGTCAAAGCCAAGAAAGAATATGCACACACACAAAATGATTTTCTAAAATGTTTTTAAACTTGTTTTAAACGTATTTAAGAGCATACTTTTCATAGAAGCCAAGTTTCAACTTTTAGTCAACTACAAACACCCAGTAGTTCACTACCCTAATTGCTGTCTTCTCCCTGAAAAGATACTCTGGGAGTCGACTACCAAAGTTAGGGAGTCGACTACCAGAGGTAGCTAATTTTTCTTAGAAACTACTCTGGGAGTCGACTACCAACGTTAGAGAGTCGACTACCAGCTATATGTTTTGACTTCCTTGATTGCCTCTATTATTTAATTCTCACTTGATTTTTGGGCAGAAGTCAAACCCATTTTGAATCATTTTGAATTCTCCTTTAACTCTATAAATAGAGACCCCATGAGAACAAATTCCTCACCAACTCATTCTTGAGCAAAATTCTTATCCTCTCAAAAGATCTCATTGTTCTTATCGCTCTCAAAGGTCTTCATATCCAAAACGATTTTTCATTCTTTGATCTTATTGTTTATATTTGTCTATAAATTCTTTTTAAGATCATATTATTTTTGGCTATTACAAATTGGTTTTCAAAATCCGCTCTTTCTTTTGTATATTCTTAAAGGATTTTTGAAACATCTAGATTTTAGATCACATTGAATAATTTCATATTTTTTGTGTGATCTAAGAAAACATCTAGATTCTAGATCACATTGAATTATTTCATACTCTTTGTGTGATCTACGAACGATTTCAATTCTTTTAGCCACGTTAAGCACAATTGCAAATTTAATCTTGGCTATAGAATTATTGGGTGTAAAAACCAATCTCCACTAATTCATTGTGGTGTATTGGATCTGATCTTATCTTGTAGTCCATTGGTGATAAGGGTGTGAAAAGTCCTCGGATTGCGAGGCAAGGAAAGTCCTCAGATTGTGATGCAAGAAAAAGTCCTCGGGTTATGAGGCAAGGGAAAATCCTTGTTGTAGGCAAGGTGGTTGTAAATCCTCTTGGCGGGAGGTGGTTTGTACTTTTTACCGATAATAGTGGATTAAAGCCCGACAAGAGTTTCGGGGACTGGACTTACCCAGGTTGAGGGGAACCAGGATAAAATTTTTTGTGTTTGCGATTGTTATTTATTCACTTGCAATTTATTATTTCTGTTGTGCTTATTTCATTGTATGCAAGTATTTGTTGATTAAGATTAATAGTAGGTAATTCTATATTAATCTTAGGGAGAATTCTTGAGGTAAAGTTTTAATTTTTGAAAACACTATTCACCCAATCTAGTGTTCTCTTTGCCATCCACAGGATCCAACACTTGGTATCGGCGCGAAGTTACAAGATGGCGTCAACAAGAATACAACTTCCACATATCTTCGATGGCTCAAACTATGTTGATTGGAAAAGAAAGATGAAAGCCTACATTCAATCCAAAGACATCAACTTGTGGAGCTTTGTCGAGAAGCCCTATCACCCACCTACCACACCCGAGTCACAATGGACAAAAGAGGAAGAAGCAATGGAAATCAAAGATGGAGAGGTAATTGGATATATTCAAAGTTTTTTTAGTAACAAAATTTTTGGTCTCGTATCAGGAGCTACTACTGCGTATCAACTATGGCACATGGTAGAATGGTTTGTGGAATCCACCTCTAAAGAATCATCCTCGAATAAAGATAGAGAAAGATCTTATGCTTGCTATATGGCACAAACAAATGATGATGTAAACTCTACCTCTAGTGATGAAGATGAAAATAATGATTTATTTCATGCTTACAATGATTTAGTTAAAGATTATAAATCATTGAAAAGTAAATTTAGCTCTTTGAAGCATGATCATATGAGTTAAAAAAAGATCATAATTCACTTCATGTTGATCGTGATAAGTTGAAAAGTGAGCATAATGCTTTATTGAATGATTATGAATGTTTAAAGCTTGTGCATGATGAATCTCTTGAAAGATTGAATAATACTAAGTCTATTATTGAACAATTGAGAATTGATAATGATAGAATAGTTCTAGAAAATTCTTTGTTTATGAAAGAACGCAAGACTATTAATGATAGAATTAATTCATTGTTTAATGATTTGTCCTTGAGCAAAAGTATGCATGAAGAGCTTGTTTCAAAATTTGATAATTTCAAGCGCAATGCTAGCTTGAATACTTTTTCTTCATGCAAACATGACTTCATGCCTAAGAACGTTGTTAGAGATAAAAAGAATCATGTTAGAAAGAATATGCATGTTAATGTTGTTAGAAAGAAATATGCTTTCATGTATGGTAAGATTGCATGCAATAAATTAGTGAAATCCAATGTTTCTAATGTTTCTAAGTTGGATTCTACTAATCATGTAACTAAACATACATAAGCTAAGAATAATTCTATGTCCATGCGCAGATTACATGATAATATGTGTTGGGTTCCGAAGAATTTTAATTTGATTGATAGAAATGCATATATTCATAATATTGTGATAAATATGCATAATTCTAGAAATTCTTTGTATGCTAGGGAAACAAATCCTAAATGGGTTTGGGTTCATATTGGATGATATTGATGAACCCAACAATGTTGAGTATCTATGCTTATTGTATATTTTTTGGATACTCAAGTTAAAGGCATATTGAATATCATTTAATTGATTGAGCATATTATGTATGACTAATCCCACGGACCCACAAAGAAAGGGTATCAAAATTATATGTTTGATTTTCAGGTACCAAAATTATAAATGATTAGCAGAAGAGCTCAAAATGAATCTCAAGTTACATGCATGAATTAAGGGGGAGACCCAACTTAAATGATGCAAACTTTGAAGGAGAGCCTATGTAATTTTTTTTCACTTGGTATGTATACTATTATATTTTTATGATGACAAGGGTGAGAAAAAGTGTAAAGCAAGCAAAAACATGAATGAATAATTACTCATCTAAGTAGGGGGAGTAAGTACACTTACTCATTGTTTTTATAATCATATTAATCATATGTTTTCATTTGGGTGTCATCATCAAAAGGGGGGAGAGTGATGGGAATCTATTCCCACCCCAAGTGGTTTGTTTTGATGATGATCACATTAAATGTTGTTAAATTACTAATCATACTACTTAAAAGTGTAGGTTGTGCAGATGAGCTAAGTGAAGATCAAAGCATAATCCGAGAAGAAGAACTTTAACCACACTCATAGAAGATGAAGATAAATTTAGCTCGCAATTCCAAAGCTCAAGCACAAGAAGAGTTCAAAGATGAAGCTCAACGAATGTGCTCAAAATAAATCTCAAATTCAAGCGAAGCATATGCAACTAGCTCAAGCTCATTCATGGCTTCAAGTTCTTCATAGAGTCTACTGTGTGAGTTGTTTTTCATTTTCTTAGGATTATTCAAAGCCAAGAAAGAATATGCACACACACACACAAAATGATTTTCTAAAATGTTTTTAAACTTGTTTTAAACTTATTTAAGAGCATACCTTTCATAGAAGCTAAGTTTCAACTTGTAGTCAACTACAAACACCCAATAGTTCACTACCCTGATTTCTGCCATCTCCCTGAAAAGATACTCTGGGAGTCAACTACCAAAGTTAGAGAGTCGACTACCAGATGTCGCTAATTTTTCTCAGAAACTACTCTAGGAGTCGACTACCAACGTTAGAGAGTCGACTACTAGCTGTACGTTTTGACTTCTTTGATTGCATCTATTATTTAATTCTCACTTGATTTTTGGGCAGAAGTCAAACCCATTTTGAATCATTTCGAATTCTCATTTAACTCTATAAATAGAGACCCCATGAGAACAAATTCCTCACCAATTCATTCTTGAGAAAAATTCTTATTCTCTCAAAAGATCTCATCGTTCTTATCGCTCTCAAAGCTCTTCATAGCCAAAACGGTTTTTCATTCTTTGATCTTATTGTTTATATTTGTCTATAAATTCTTTTTAAGATCATATTATTTTTGGCTATTGCAAATTAGTTTTCAAAATCCTCTCTTTCTTTTTTATATTCTCAAAGGATTTTTGAAACATGTAGATTCTAGATCACATCGAATAATTTCATATTCTTTGTGTGATCTAAGAAAACATCTAGATTCTAGATCAATTTGAATTATTTCATATTCTTTGTGTGATCTAAGAACACAACAAGATTCTAGATCACATTGAATTATTTCATATTCTTTGTGTGATCTACGAACGATTTCAATTCTTTTAGCCACGTTAAGCACAATTGCAAATTTAATCTTGGCTATAAAATTATTGGGTGTAAAAATCAATCTCCACTAATTCATTGTAGTGTATTGGATCTGATCTTATCTTGTAGTCCCTTTGTGATAAGGGTGTGAAAAGTCCTCGGATTGTGAGGCAAGGAAAAGTCCTCGGATTGTGAGGCAAGGAAAAGTCCTCGGGTTGTGAGGCAAGGGAAAATCCTTGTTGTAGGCAAGGTGGTTATAAATCCTCTTGGCGAGAGGTGGTTTGTACTATTTACCAATAATAGTGGATTAAAGCCCGACAAGAGTTTCGGGGACTGGACGTACCCAGGTTATGGGGAACCAGGATAAAAATCTTTATGTTTGCGATTGTTATTTACTTACAATTTATTATTTCCGCTGTGATTATTTCATTGTATGCAGGTATTTGTTGATTAAGATTAATAGTAGGTAATTCTATATTAATCTTAGGGAGAATTCTAGAGGTAAAGTTTTAATTTTTGAAAGCACTATTCACCCCCAATGTTCTCTTTGCCATCCACAGGATCCAACACGGATGATATTGTTGTAATTAGTTGGTTGTGTGTATGGATAGAAAGAGGTGGGTGTGCATGGTAATGGCACACTTGCAATTAGGAGTGGTGTATACAGTTTATAATATTTGATTACTATTGAATGTGCCTATTTGGATGTGGTGTAATATGTATGTAGTTGGTGTAGAAGATAATATAATACTGTATTATTAGTAGTGATGGCATATTGTTATAGTGTATCTATGTATTCATATTGGTTTATGAGTATTGGCGTATTTGTGTAATGTGTAATTTGTGATGTAGTGTACACACACACACACACAGATTAATGGGTATCATACACCATTTATGAGGGTGTCTTATATGTCCTTTCACATAAGGGGGGTCAAGTACAACAAGTACAAGCCCATGTGGGCTTGTACATGTGTGAGAGGGCATATGAGACACCCTCTCATATGGAGTATGATACCCATTATTCTCATATATATATTTTGACAGGTAAATGGTTAATTTTATTAGAAACTGAACAATACAAGATATTACAAATATGCAAGTAGGTGGACTAGGTAGAGTAAAGAAAGAGTGGAGATAGGGCACAAGCGCCGTCACCCACCATTAGCTAAACCCTAACAAGAGCACCTAAGCTGATAATGTACAGTGCAAGGAGGAACAAAACATGATCAAACACTACTGAAACCCCAATTGTCAAATGGAATAGCTGAAGATGCCTGGTCGCGATCAATGTCTCGTAGGGCTAAGAGAATATCCGCATTAATAGCTCTGAATAGGGCAACTTTACCTACCCCTTTGCCCTCAAAGATTCTGTTGTTGCATTCCCTCCAGATGTGCCACACCATTGATGCAAGCGCCGTTTTAGCAAGGGATCCAATGCAATCTTTCTTGCTATACAAATTGAGGAATAGATCCCCTACTCCAGCAAGGGAGAGTGGGACTGGCGCACTAACATTTAGCCTTAGGAGACTCCTGGTTAAAATATAACGGCTATAGCTGCACTCAAAGAATAAATGATTCAAATCTTCATCAATATCTTCATCACATAGCACACATTTCGGCCCATAGTTGACGCCCCATTTGCATAGGATATCCTTGGTTAAAAGCCTGCCATGAAATGCCCGCAAAAGAGCAAGGGGCCATTTTGGAATATGCATAGGGTACCAGACTACCTGATAATAGCGAAAAGGCGTACCTCTCGCTCGGACCTCACTCCAAGCATCCCGGAATCTACAAGTGGCGCCCGGGATCCACTCCCAGCTATCTGGACTTGGGGATAGCCGAAACTGAGAGATAAGAGGGAGAACTGGTAGGATGTGCGATTAGTTGTGAGAAGAGTATGTTAATCATGGATGACATTGTTGTGATTAGTTGTGGTGTGTGTGTATAGTAGAGGGGAGTATGCAAGTAATGGCTATTTAGTAATTAAGTGGGATGGTGTGTGTAGAGTACTGGCTCTTTAGTAATTTGAAGAGGGTGGGTGGGTGTGTGTGCATAGTAGCATGATGACGTGTCCTACTTGGATCCTTAAGAGTGAAAGAAAGAGAAAAGAAAAAGGATTAAAGGAAAAGAAAAGAAGAAAAAGACAAATGTAAGAAGAGTGTAGAAACTAGGAGAAGAGAGTAGAAACCTCATCTCTTAATTCAACTCTTAATCATCTCTCCTCTATTTTTTCATTCTTTTCTTTTGCATTTTCGTTTCCCCCATATCCCCTCACCCTTTGCCTCAATTTTTCAAGGGAAAAACTCTTCCCTCTCATCCTTTAGAACCGTAATCCAAGTGCTAGTAAGTGGGGGTAGATGGAAGCTTAAAAGAGGAATTTAAAGGGAAAGTTGGGAGCTTTTGAAGAGGAGCTTGGAGGAAATTCTTGGATGATTGCAAGATGGGATTTTTAAGAAGAAAAAGAGTTCCATGTGAGGTAGGAATCCAACTCCTACTCCTATGCCATGTTCATGCATGTAAAGTTTTCATCTTTGTTGCTTCTTAAATTCCTGCAGTCTGATAGTAACTTCTGTCCTTCATATATGTTGCCGTGGGTTATATTAAATTCTACAAAAATTATATGTGTGTAGATCTTTAAATCCTACCCTATGTTCATATATAATATGTCATATGTTCAGTTCAGTAATTATGAGTAAAAAATATATCTTTACAACATGTCTGAATTTCATTCAGTCTGGGTACAGTTTAGAAAAACAGAGATCGGTCCCTGCATACTCCATAGAAATTAGTGTTCTTGGTCTCGTTGTAAAGTTAACAAACCGTTCTACAACTTTCCCACAGTGCTTGTTTTCGAGAATCTAACTGCAACATGACTTAAAATAGCAATTGTTACAGCCTTCAGAATCTGTCTTAAAAATAGTTTATATTTCTGCATGAAATTTCATATGTGAGTCCAGGACTATCATATCTACAACTCTTAAGAGAAGATAAATTGATGTTTAGTACAAATATTTGGAGCATTATGCCTCTGTTTGGGACTGTCCTATTATTTCCAGAGATTAGGTTGCATGAATGTGCTGTTTTGTCTTCGATTATGGATTTCCATATTTTGTGGCTTCAATATATGATTGTTACATGATTTATCAGATATTTATTTGGTCACCTCATGTTTCATAAAGTTGTTAATTTTCACTTGTGTCCAATGTCTAAGTGATTTTATTGTTGATAATAATGGTGTCCTTCAAGTGGTATTGATGTTGGAAAAAGAAAGCAAGCTGGATATGATCATCTAGGGACACGGGGGGAGTGCATCGGCTTGGACGGTTGTGCCGTGGTAGGAGGCGGGTAAAACGTCGTTGGTCACTTCTCGATCTATGGGTGGCTCCCCATGATATCGGAGTAGTCACGATACACTTGCACACCGGCACATTCATGGGATCACATTGCATTGCATTGCATCTCATCTCATAGCAATTGCATTGTGTTTAATATGCATCATGACATCATTAAGCATTATGTGTGACTTGTGGTTATGGATATGATTGTTACCTTATATGTATATTGCCATGAATGCATGAGTTGCTTGAAATGGTTGTATGTTGGAAAAATGAGGTGGTTTACTTTCATTTGTGGAGCTTAAGTAAGTGGAAATGTGATGGATGGTTTTGCTATTATTGCCTTAATTATGATGGAACCATGGAAATGAGGTTGAAAATGCTATTTGTGGTTGTGAGAAATGAATGGGTGAGATGGGTTCCATGTTACTAGTTTCTATTGTTTTAATATTAACACTTAGTTGCTCATTATAAATGTTGTATTGTTACTTGTTGCCTCTAATACATTATGCTAGTATGTACACCTTGCCTGTTGCATGTGCACGCTTCCACATGTTCATAACTATAGTTGTTACTTCATTTACTGCAGTAGATGTTTATGCCATGTCATACACTCTGCCTGCTCACGTGCACCCTTTACACACCTTCAGTCTTCCTGCCATACCATACGTACGTGTATATGTAAAGTAGTTGCATTTAGGGAATGACATACTAGTTGTAGTTGGGATTTCCTACTGGGTCATGCGTTGACGTGCCCCACCGTTGACTTTTTAGGTATTTAGGTGTTGGAGTTGGAGGCAGATGGAGTTGGTGAAGAGTTAGGCTTGTGGAGTTATAGGATGGGATGGTGAGGGGAGATGAGAGTGGATTGTACCTTTGGGGTTTGTTTGGGGTTAGTGAGAGCTATTGTTGTATAAAGGATCAGATGTATAAGGGAATGTTGGATCATATAGAGATCAGTGTTTCTGAGTTTCAGTGTTTTCTCTTGGCTAGTTGTTGTTCTCTGTGTTGTTTATGTTTGTGTTTGTAGAACATTACTGGTACTACCCTAGCAGTGCGCACTGGACCTGCTTCAAGTTTTTGTATTTTCCTTCGTAACACTCGCTGCTCTGGGAATACCTGGGACGGTTCGTACTTACTGGGTATCCTGGGGAGCGAGGCGTTACACATGCGATTCTACCCACCAGGTAGCCCAGCGAGCATGCGATCTTTCGAATGTATAATCGACCTACGTGCAGGCGCTCAGAGTCCGGGGAGGAGCTGTAATTCAAATTGAGCACAAAATTTTAGTGTACAAAAATAAACATTCTATTTCACAATTTATTGAAAATATTTGAGCAAGTGCTCAGCATTCCACGGGTGAGCTAGCTCCCCGCATTCTATTGTTGCTAGTATGTAGGTCGCTGGCCCTATAATGTCAATTATTTTGTAGGGCCTTCCCATTTTGTAATGACCCTAATTTTTATATACGCGTATTTTGATGTAGATGCGTCCGTGTATTTTTGGGGAGTATGCCCATATTTTCTTTAAATATTTTGGTGGAGGAATTATTTTTAAATAGATTTTAACACATTATTAATATTAGGAAATGAAGGTATTAGAATGGAATACCATGTATTTAAGGAATATGGTGTATTTTGCCATGTATTCCTATTTTCCTAATAATTCTAATTTCTAATTTTGTAGCCATGACAACACACATGGCTATGTGTCATGAGATTAACTTAAGCTAGGACACTTGGCTTAATCTTGACCAAGATGTGTGGTGGAGAGTAATTTAGGGAATGCAAGTTACTAGGCAAGAAAACAAAAACCCAAAAATGAAAAGAAAATCCCATTTTTCTCTCTTCCACTCTCTCCCTCACTCCCCCTTGCACCTGGCCGAAATTTAGCTCTCCCCCTTTCATTTTTTCTTCATCTCCTTCCCCAAAACATACTTCCAAATGGTTCCCTTCTTCAACCTCTAAAAGCCCCAAAATTCCCTTCTCATTCCAACACCTAAAACATCATCCAATTAGCCCAAAAATCCTACTTTTGGAGGTCAATTGGAGCTTGGAGAAGGAGGCCTAGAGAGCTTTCTTCAAGGAGAAGAAGGGCCAGAGATTCAGTTTTAGAGGGCTCTTTGTAAGGTAGGAAATTCCTTTAATTCTTAGTAGGATTTATTTTAGAATTTGGTTTCTATTGTAGTTAGGAATTATGTTGAAAATGTTTAATTTTAACATGGTAGAATAAATGATAGCATGATTAATTTTTGAAGAATGAGATGCCATAAATCTGGAAATACCATGTAGTAGGATTGTTAGTATGTCTCATTGAAGAAACTTGCAGCTCGGCCCCTTAGTTCGTCCCACGTAGCTCGTCTACCTTAATTCTTCATTTTAGTCCGTCCATTTTAGTCCGTCCACTTTAGTCCGTCCACTTTAGTCCGTCCATTTTAGTCCGTCCACTTTAGTCCGTCCACTTTAGTCCGACCACTTTAGTCCGTCCTTTTTAGACCACTTTAGTCCGTCCATTTTAGTCCGACCACTTTAGTCCGACCACTTTAGTCCGTCCACTTTAGTCCGACCACTTTAGTCCGACCACTTTAGTCCGACCACTTTAGTCCGTCCACTTTAGTCCGACCACTTTAGTCCGACCACTTTAGTCCATCCACTTTAGTTCGTCCACTTTAGTCCGTCCACTTTAGTTCGACCACTTCAGTCCGACCACTTTAGTTCGTCCACCTTAGCTCGTCACCAACTTACTGTTCTGAAATTTCTGTTACAGCAGAACAGCAACTTGTAAAATTCGTAGAAAATAGTAGAAAAATCAAAAAAATAAAATTAAGGACACTACGAAAAACTAGAGAATATTTCCTACAACCTTGAAGAAGAGACCGAGAGCCAATTCTGACTGTAATTAGGGTAACAGAGCCAATCTTTCCAGTGTGACAGTTTGGACAGTTTCGTGTGTTAATTTGTTTAGGAAATTTTTTTAATGTTGCATTATATCTTGAGTTGAAGTTGCTAATATTGATGATGCATCATTATACTCTCCTGAAATATGTTCCTTTGTTGTTGCTTCATAAGTTATGATTTATGTGGAATAATCATGATGATGAGAATTTGTGGAAGTATGAAATGAAAACGGTAGTTGAAACCGTTGATGAATCATTGCTAAAACAATGATGTAACATGCTAAAAACTGAAGAGTGAGGATGAGAGTTGACATCGGTGTTCTCTGTCCATTCTTGAAATGGGTGAGACTCCAGATGTGGGTTTGGGGGAAACACGGATAAATTGTAGGTGTTAAGAAGCGGACACGTTATGATTTCTCACTCACTTCGTCACTCCCGGAAGGGGGAGTTGACTAGAGTTAGAGAGGCCGCTGGTGTGCTTGTGACGCACCTGGACGGTAATTGATGGTTTGCTCCGTTTGACCCAAGAAAAACCGAGTTTGTCTCACTCCCATACCTTGTTCCGTTCGGGTACGGAGAGTTACGAGAGGCCTCTCCAGTGCTCGTGTCGCTGGAGTGGTACCACTTTTCACCCACCCTGGGTGAAGTCCGCTTTCTTAGCAGCATATGGTTTATCCGGGTTCCAAATACAGAACAACAATTTAATTTATTGAATTTAATCGTTTATTACTTCAGTTTTGTACACTGTTGTTTACTTTCAGCACATGTACTCTTATATTCCATTTTAAATTTCTGCGTAAGCATGTGATGATGTGACACCTGTAGTTAGATAGTTAGATAGGGAGACCAGTTCTAGCTGGGTTCTACTAGGGTGATTTGGAATTCCTACTGGGTCACGCGTTGACATGTCCCATCCCGTGGTTTTCAGGTGCGAGTCCCGAGCAGTCTTCGGGTGTTCAGGAGCCAGAGGTCGGTGACAGTGCCACCGAGGTAGAGCCTTCGGGCGACTTTGTACGGTTAGATTACCCGGGGTTAGACTAGTGGGTGCGTTGTACCGGGTGTGTACTTTTGTACTTTTGGGCTGGGGGTTTCTTTTTGTACCGTTTGTACCCCTTTTTGTACAGCTGATGTATGGATGTATGTATATGGACTTAAGTTATGCAATGTAACTTCAGTGTTGATGTATTTACTTTTCAGTATTGCGTTTTTATTTCTGTTGGAGCACTTTTCTTTCTCTGTGTACTATTCCAGTGTTATTGCAGTGGCCTGCTAATTTATTTCATCATCGACCACAAAAAAATGCCTAGTAGTATTTAGATAAGAGGGCTCGAAGCCTGAGTCTGAATACTACGGCGACCTCGTCAGCTACGCCCCATACTTGGATGAGCGGGGCGTGACAGGTTTTTGTGGTGGCCTATGCAGGTCAGCTCACACTGCGATACACGTAAGAATAGTACAAGTAAGCTCCAACATTATAATTCGCAATTTAGGTACTGAATGTTGTTTCCCTATTCATTCTTGCAGAATGGATCCGGGGAATGGATCGTCCGAGAACAGAACCCCCGCTTCTGATGCTGCATCGTCTGAGGCTACCCTGATGGGGAAGATTCTGATAGGGATTCTGGAGCATATGCAGCAGATGGAGGATAGGGTGGCTAGTGGTGCGCCACCGAAGCCAGTGGGTATCAGACAGTTTAGAGCCTTGCACCCGAGGTCCTTTTCGGGCAAGGAGAGTCCTCTAGAGGTGGACGAGTGGATCAGGCATTCTGAGGATGATCTGGAGGCTATTGGATATCCGAGGGATAAGTGGGTGGATGCGGCGAAGAGACAGCTGACGCATCAGGCACGAGATTGGTGGGATGCTCAGGAGCTGCATTTGACTAAGCCGATCTCGTGGCAGAAGTTTAGAGAGCTGTTTGAGGCTCAGTATCTACCAGAGACGAAGAAGGATGAGCTGCGGTTGAGATTTGAGCACCTGACTCAGGGTAGGCGGAGCATAGATGCTTATGATGCTGAGTTTTCACTATTGAGCAAGTTTGCTCCAGAGTTGGTGGAGTCAGAGGCCACCAGAGCTAGACGATTCAGGATGGGGCTGGACCCCGAGTTCAGAGCAGCGATGTCGACTCAGGTGTTGCTTACTTACAGTGCCGTACTGGAGGCGGCCAGGATGCATGAGACGCACCTGAAGAGTGTGGGTAGAGGTCCAGCAACATCTGAGAGGCGCCCTGCGGGTCAGCAGAGGAGTTTCCCGAGGCCCACGCAGACCACTCAGTTTAGGAGGCCTGGAGCTCCACCATCATCACAGCGGCGTCAGTCTTGTGGATTTTGTGGGAAGACTGGACATGAGCAGCGGGATTGCAGGTTTAAGCATGGGCGATGCTTTACCTGTGGTCAGTCTGGGCACATCAGTAGGCAGTGTCCTCAGCAGGGACAGACTTCAGGTCCTGGGGCACCAGTGGCAGTCCGGCCTGTGCAGCAGCAGCAGAGGGCCCTTCCGCCGGCTCCACAGAGGCTTCCACTGCCAGCTCCACCAGCGCCTGGTGCAGGGACTCAGAGGGGACCACCTAGGCCTCCTCAGCAGCAGCAGCAGCAGATCCCTAGGAGAACGGTACCGAGGCGTCAGGCTTTCACCATGACGGCTGTTGAGGCAGAGGACACCGGTCGTGTTATCACTGGTACCTATTTCTTTTAGAGCTGAATGTTTTGTTATTTTATTATAGTTTGTTATATTTGTGGTTGTGATTAGGATGCTTAGATTCTTATATTAGTTTATGTTTATTCTCTTAGGTGTTATTAGAGTAGCTTCCTTCCCTGCCTTGTCACTTTTTGATTCAGGAGCATCCCATTGCTTCCTGTCTCAGCAGTTTGTGACTAAGAATTCATTAGTAGTAGACTCCTTTGCTTCTAGTTGGAACATCCATACAGGGAATGGAGTGATCCGCAGTTCTTCGGGATATCGACAATGTCCTGTTGAGATTTGTGGACGTAGGTTGTATGCAGATTTATTAGTGATGGAGATACCTCATTTTGAAGCAGTGTTTGGAATAGATTGGTTAGGGATGTTCTATGCCACTATAGATTGTAGACTGAGGAAGATAGTGTTTCAGATTCCTGATCATCCAGAATTTGAGTTTCTTAGTGGTAGTAGTTCCCTTGGACCATTGAAGTTTAAGGCCAGTCCAGTGGAAGTGATGATGGAGATGGATGCTGAACCTGTATTGCCGAGGGTAGTCCGAGATTTCCCCGATGTCTTCCCAGATGATATCTATGGACTTCCTCAGGATAGATCATTGGAGTTCACCATCGATCTGATTCCAGGCACTCAACCGATTGTGAAGGCTCCATATCGTATGGCTCCTCCAGAGTTAGCAGAGCTTCGTAGTCAGTTAAAGGATTTGTCAGAGCGTGGTTTGATTCAGCCAAGTGTTTCGCCATGGGGTGCGCCAGTGTTTTTGGTGAACAAGAAGGATGGATCTCGAAGGATGTGCATCGACTACCGAGAGTTGAATAAAGTCACTGTGAAGAATAAGTATCCTCTTCCTAGGATTGACGACATCTTTGATCAGTTGGGTGGATCTCATGTGTATTCAAAGCTGGATTTGAGAAGCGGATATCATCAGGTGAAGGTCAGAGGATCAGATATTCCAAAGACTGCATTTAGAACCCGATATGGTCATTATGAGTTCTTAGTAATGCCTTTCGGTGTTACTAATGCACCAGCCACATTCATGAGGTTGATGAACCAAGTCTTCTATGAGTATTTGGATAAGTTTGTGGTTGTCTTCATATATGATATCTTGGTGTACTCTAGATCAGAGGAAGATCATGCTGAGCATCTGAGGATAGTCCTGGAGACTCTAAGGCGACACCAGTTATATGCTAAGTATAGCAAATGTCAGTTTTGGCTGACCAAGGTTGCTTTTCTGGGACATGTTGTATCTGGAGATGGGATAGCTGTAGATCCAGAGAAGGTTGCTGCAGTAGAGAAGTGGCCAGTTCCTAAGTCAGTAACAGAGATCAAAAGTTTCTTGGGATTGGCTGGATACTATAGGAAGATCATCAAAGATTTTTCTAAGATCGCTGCACCGATGACTCATCTAACCAAGAAGAATTTTGCTTACCATTGGTCAGAGGAATGTCAGCGAGCATTTGATGAATTGAAGCATAGATTGATCACTGCACCTGTCCTGACGATTCCAGACCGCTCGGGTGGATATGAGATTTACTGTGATGCGTCAGGCAGAGGATTGGGATGTGTTCTCCATCAGCATGGTAGGGTAGTAGCTTATGCTTCTAGATTGTTGAAGACTCATGAGAGGAACTATCCTACGCATGACTTAGAGTTAGCAACAGTGGTGTTTGCATTAAAGTTGTGGAGGCATTTTCTTCTGGGTGAACGTTTAAGGATATACACAGATCACAAGAGTTTGAAGTACGTGTTCACTCAGAAAGAGCTGAATATGCGGCAACACAGATGGCTTGAGTTGATGGCTGATTATGATGTCGACCTCCAATATCACCCTGGGAAAGTTAACGTAGTACCTGATGCTCTTAGTCGCATACCGACAGTGATGATATTGACTGTGCAGAGAGAACTTCGGGGTGATATTCGACAGTTGGAGATTGAAGTTGTCTTACCTGGTTCCTCAGTGATGATGATGAACTTGCAGGTTCAATCTGATTTGGTTGAAAGGATTAAGGCAGCTCAGTTTGGGGATGCGAAGTTGAAGAAGATTCGCGAGCAAACAGAAGCCGGACTTCGTAATGATTTCCGTGTTCATGAAGATGGATCTCTGCGTTTTGGGAGCAGGATCTGTGTGCCATCAGGTGACATTCGGGATGAACTGTTGAAGGAAGCTCATAGCTCACCTTATTCTATTCATCCTGGAGGCACCAAAATGTATCGTGATCTGTGAAAACATTTTTGGTGGCACGGCATAAAGTGTAGTGTGGCTAGAAGTGTAGCTTCATGTATGACATGTCAACAAGTCAAGGCCGAGCATCAGAGAACGGCAGGACTTCTGCAACCTCTTCCAATTCCAGAGTGGAAGTGGCAGCATGTGACGATGGATTTTGTAACTGGCTTACCTCGCACTTCTCGAGGACATGATGCTATTTGGGTAATCGTTGACCGATTAACCAAATCAGCTCACTTCATACCTTTTCGAGTTGGCCAGTCAACAGACCATCTTGCTAAGAGATATATGGAGGAAATCGTGAGGCTTCATGGAGTACCTGTAAGCATAGTCTCCGACCGTGACACAAGATTTACGTCACATTTTGGAGAAGTCTGCAGGCTAGCTTGGGAACTCAGCTGAGTTTCAGCACTGCATACCATCCTCAGACGGACGGTCAGTCGGAGAGGACAATTCAGATTCTAGAAGATATGCTGAGGGCGTGCATGTTGGATTTCAAGGGTTCTTGGGACGAACATCTACATCTGGTAGAGTTCGCCTACAATAACAGTTATCAAGCCAGCATAGGCATGGCACCATTTGCAGCCTTATATGGAAGGAAGTGCCGATCTCCTCTCAGTTGGGATGATGTTGGAGATCATGAATTGTTGGGCACGGATATGATCGCTGAAACCATAGATGTTGTGAGAGTTGTCAGAGATAATCTTCGCATAGCTCAGGACCGTTACAAGCATTGGGCAGATGCAAAGAGACGACATTTGGAATTTCAGCCAGGAGAATTGGTATTTTTGAAGATCTCGCCAATACGAGGATTGATTCGTTTCGGGCGACGAGGGAAGCTGAGCCCAAGATATATTGGACCTTTTGAAGTTCTGGCTCGTGTTGGAGAAGTGGCCTACAGAATTGCCTTGCCAGCATCTCTTGAGGGAGTGCATAATGTGTTTCATATATCGCAACTCAGGAGATGTGTTGGAAATCCTGATCATGTCGTCGACTTCTCTGAGATCGAAGTGCGACCAGACTTGACTTATGATCAGCAACCTGTAGCCATTCTAGACTGGAGACAGAAGATGCTGAGGAAGAAGTCGATCAACCTGGTGAGGGTTATGTGGCACCGAGAGTCACCAGGGGAGTCTACCTGGGAGCTTGAGGATGAGATGAAAGAGAAATACCCTCACTTGTTTGTCTGATGTAATTTTGTTTTGTATGTAATATGATGTATAGAAAGTTTTCTCCTCAACTTGAAATTCCGAGGGCGGAATTTATTTTAAGGGGGGTAGGATGTAATGACCCTAATTTTTATATACGCGTATTTTGATGTAGATGCGTCCATGTATTTTTGGGAAGTATGCCCATATTTTCTTTAAATATTTTGGTGGAGGAATTATTTTTAAATAGATTTTAACACATTATTAATATTAGGAAATGAAGGTATTAGAATGGAATACCATGTATTTAAGGAATATGGTGTATTTTGCCATGTATTCCTATTTTCCTAATAATTCTAATTTCTAATTTTGTAGCCATGACAACACACATGGCTATGTGTCATGAGATTAACTTAAGCTAGGACACTTGGCTTAATCTTGACCAAGATGTGTGGTGGAGAGTAATTTAGGGAATGCAAGTTACTAGGCAAGAAAACAAAAACCCAAAAATGAAAAGAAAATCCCATTTTTCTCTCTTCCACTCTCTCCCTCACTCCCCCTTGCACCTGGCCGAAATTTAGCTCTCCCCCTTTCATTTTTTCTTCATCTCCTTCCCCAAAACATACTTCCAAATGGTTCCCTTCTTCAACCTCTAAAAGCCCCAAAATTCCCTTCTCATTCCAACACCTAAAACATCATCCAATTAGCCCAAAAATCCTACTTTTGGAGGTCAATTGGAGCTTGGAGAAGGAGGCCTAGAGAGCTTTCTTCAAGGAGAAGAAGGGCCAGAGATTCAGTTTTAGAGGGCTCTTTGTAAGGTAGGAAATTCCTTTCATTCTTAGTAGGATTCATTTTAGAATTTGGTTTCTATTGTAGTTAGGAATTATGTTGAAAATGTTTAATTTTAACATGGTAGAATAAATGATAGCATGATTAATTTTTGAAGAATGAGATGCCATAAATCTGGAAATACCATGTAGTAGGATTGTTAGTATGTCTCATTGAAGAAACTTGCAGCTCGGCCCCTTAGTTCGTCCCACGTAGCTCGTCTACCTTAATTCGTCATTTTAGTCCGTCCATTTTAGTCCGTCCACTTTAGTCCGTCCATTTTAGTCCGTCCACTTTAGTCCGTCCACTTTAGTCCGACCACTTTAGTCCGTCCATTTTAGTCCGACCACTTTAGTCCGTCCAATTTAGTCCGTCCACTTTAGTCCGTCCACTTTAGTCCGACCACTTTAGTCCGACCACTTTAGTCCGTCCAATTTAGTCCGACCACTTTAGTCCGTCCACTTTAGTCCGACCACTTTAGTCCGTCCACTTTAGTCCGTCCATTTTAGTCCGTCCACTTTAGTCCGACCACTTTAGTCCGTCCACTTTAGTCCGACCACTTTAGTCCGTCCACTTTAGTCCGTCCACTTTAGTCCGTCCACTTCAGTCCGACCACTTTAGTTCGTCCACCTTAGCTCGTCCTCCTTAGCTCGTCACCAACTTACTGTTCTGAAATTTTTGTTACAGCAGAACAGTAACTTGTAAAATTCGTAGAAAATAGTAGAAAAATCAGAAAAATAAAATTAAGGACACTACGAAAAACTAGAGAAAATTTCCTACAACCTTGAAGAAGAGACCGAGAGCCAATTCTGACTGTAATTAGGGTAACAGAGCCAATCTTTCCAGTGTGACAGTTTGGACAGTTTCGTGTGTTAATTTGTTTAGGAAATTTTTTTAATGTTGCATTATATCTTGAGTTGAAGTTGCTAATATTGATGATGCATCATTATACTCTCCTGAAATATGTTCCTTTGTTGTTGCTTCATAAGTTATGATTTATGTGGAATAATCATGATGATGAGAATTTGTGGAAGTATGAAATGAAAACGGTAGTTGAAACCGTTGATGAATCATTGCTAAAACAATGATGTAACATGCTAAAAACTGAAGAGTGAGGATGAGAGTTGACATCGGTGTTCTCTGTCCATTCTTGAAATGGGTGAGACTCCAGATGTGGGTTTGGGGGAAACACAGATAAATTGTAGGTGTTAAGAAGCGGACACGTTATGATTTCTCACTCACTTCGTCACTCCCGGAAGGGGGAGTTGACTAGAGTTAGAGAGGCCGCCGGTGTGCTCGTGACGCACCTGGACGGTAATTGATGGTTTGCTCCGTTTGACCCAAGAAAAACCGAGTTTGTCTCACTCCCATACCTTGTTCCGTTCGGGTACGGAGAGTTACGAGAGGCCTCTCCAGTGCTCGTGTCGCTGGAGTGGTACCACTTTTCACCCACCCTGGGTGAAGTCCGCTTTCTTAGCAGCATATGGTTTATCCGGGTTCCAAATACAGAACAACAATTTAATTTATTGAATTTAATCGTTTATTACTTCAGTTTTGTACACTGTTGTTTACTTTCAGCACATGTACTCTTATATTCCATTTTAAATTTCTGCGTAAGCATGTGATGATGTGACACCTGTAGTTAGATAGTTAGATAGGGAGACCAGTTCTAGCTGGGTTCTACTAGGGTGATTTGGAATTCCTACTGGGTCACGCGTTGACGTGTCCCATCCCGTGGTTTTCAGGTGCGAGTCCCGAGCAGTCTTCGGGTGTTCAGGAGCCAGAGGTCGGTGACAGTGCCACCGAGGTAGAGCCTTCGGGCGACTTTGTACGGTTAGATTACCCGGGGTTAGACTAGTGGGTGCGTTGTACCGGGTGTGTACTTTTGTACTTTTGGGCCGGGGGTTTCTTTTTGTACCGTTTGTACCCCTTTTTGTACAGCTGATGTATGGATGTATGTATATGGACTTAAGTTATGCAATGTAACTTCAGTGTTGATGTATTTACTTTTCAGTACTACGTTTTTATTTCTGTTGGAGCACTTTTCTTTCTCTGTGTACTATTCCAGTGTTATTGCAGTGGCCTGCTAATTTATTTCATCATCGACCACAAAAAAATGCCTAGTAGTATTTAGATAAGAGGGCTCGAAGCCTGAGTCTGAATACTACGGCGACCTCGTCAGCTACGCCCCATACTTGGATGAGCGGGGCGTGACACATTTTGTGGCGAGCTTTCAGCGACGTGCGATCTCTGGTTTGAAGGCTGCATCTTTGAGGACGAGGTCGCCGATCCTGAAGCTCCTCTTCATTACGCGAGAGTTGTAGTGCCAGGCCATCCTTTGGCTATGTTTGATGAGGCTCACCAGAGCGTGGTCTCTTACCTCGTCGATGAGCATATACATTATATATCAAAACACATCAAAACAAAACAAGTAGTTGGCTAGAGGAATGGAAGTCCAATATCAACATTTCATCATGCAATTAAGTCACAACATTCAGATATATATAAAAGAGAGCATTAATAGAGAGAGGCCGATGCCTTCAGAGTTGGCATCCTCGCTATAATATCTGAGCCAAAGGGACTCCTCACTGACCTCCACTGGAACGATGGCCTCCGCTCCATAGGCGAGCATGAATTGGCTTTCACCGGTTGACGCTTTATAGGTCGTGCGGTAAGACCAAAGGATTCTGGGCAGCTCATCGGGCCAAGATCTATGTGTGTCGCCGACCTTCTTCTTCAGGGTGTAGCACTTGTCGGTATCACGTCCATAATCACAGTGATATCGATAGTAATTTTGCAGATTTCTTGCAGCGGGGCTTGACCTCATCTCTGGAGGCACATCTCTGAGAAGCACGGCAGCCATTGCCACAACTAACACTTCCACCAAGGGGGCATTGAGGCTTGTGTAGTGGGCCATTTTGTTGGACTCATTCCTTGGAGTGTGGTTCCTAGGGGCGGGATCCATCTCAGCGGATCCGGGCAATCTCGCCCACGAGGGCCTCTCTGATCGCGCCCTTGGTTGCCCATTTGGTCGTGCCCCCTGGGGCGGTCTTGGTTACGCCCTTTGGGGCGGTCCACCTGCCTCGGCCGGTAGTTGGGCTGTGGCTCAGCGCCGGATACCACGGCCGGGGTGGCCTCCTTCTTTGTTCCCAAGGCTTCCTCGCTAAGCATATATTTCTCCACCATGCATACGAGAGCAACAAGGTCGGCTGGCAGATCCTGGAGGAGGGATTTGAGTAGACTTCGGTTGGTTAACCCTTTCTTGAAGGCTGCCATTATGAGCTCATCTCTGCAGCTTGTTATTGGATCCTGTGGATGACAAACAACACTAGAAGGGGGGGTTGAATAGTGTTGTGCAAATAGTAAATCTTTTTCGTTTGTTGGTTAGCACAATTATAAACCTTCTAATGTTGCCTAAGAAACCAAGTAGAGTGATCTACGCTTGGTTCTTAATCAACAAGTCAATCTTATAAACAAAGTTGATCAGAGAAATAACACAACAAGTAGTTAACTCCCTATGAACAGTAGTCGACTCCCAGAGAATTTATAAGCACAACTCTGTTGAGTGATAAGATAAATAAGATTACAAATAATACAAATATTATATCTTTATTCACAGCGGATAAAAGAGAGTTAATCTTTGCAATAGATGTACAACAATCAGCAAATAATAATGTAAGAGTAAAGATAAACAACCACAAAAAGAATCAAACACAAACATAAGGATTTTTATCCTGGTTCCCCACAACTTGGGTACATCCAGTCCCCGACCAATCCGATACGATATTTCCACTATTTACCTTGGCAAATACAAGCACCTAACTTCACTCGTTAGGATTTTCAACACCTAGCATTGACCAGGATTTCCAACTGCAACACCTAGACTTGTCTAGGATTTCCAACACCCTTACAACGAAGGGCAAATCACAAAGCAAAAACTAATTTCCAACTCACCACAATATTTGGTGGAGTTTGGATTTACACCCAAATTCTATAGCCAAAAGTAATATATAACAAAGTGTATTCGTGGCTAAATAGAATTCAAATATGATCTTAGATCACACAAAGATATGAATTTATTCTTCGTGATCTAAATAGTTGTTTTCAAAAGTCCTTTTAAATAAGATCAAAATAAAGGACAAGGATTTTGAAAAACTATTTTGAAATAGCCAAATTTAAAATTGATCTTAAAAAAATAAGAACTTTAAAATAGAGATCAGAAAATACTAACATATTTGGCTAACAAAATAATGAGAATGAGAGATCTTAAAAATTTCAGCACAAAATGAATTTGAGAGTTGTAGATAGTTGTTGTTGAAAATGATCTCTAGAGTCCTCTATTTATAGGTTTAAATGAGAGGATTTGAAATTCAAATTAGGTTTGACTTTTGTCTAAAATTAAGGATAAAAGAATAAAATCAGCAAATCAAATCGTTGAAATTTGCCAGCTGGTAGTCGACTCCCTAGGAGTGGTAGTCGACTCCCACAGTGTTTCATTTGAAATTTGCTTCCAATTGGTAGTCGACTCCCTCCTTTGGTAGTCGACTCCCAGAGCAATTTCTTTTGAAATTAAGCTAGCAAGAGATGAAGTTAACTCCAGGGTGTAATGGAAATTAACTACTTAGATAAGAGAAAGCTAGCAATTACTCTCAAGAGATTTGAAATGATTTAAAACGTTTAAAACATTTATTTGAAATCATTGCGTGTGTGTGTTATAACTACTTTTGGCTTTAACATAGTCCTAAGAAAAACACAACTCACACACTATAGACTTAAGACGAGTCTTCACGAAGCTTGGTCAGATGATGACTTGAATGCGAGCTTCTCTAGGAGCTTCTTCTTCTTTTTGAGCTTGAGCTTCATCATTGACTTTGCAACATCGTCTTTGCCTATTAAGCGAAGTTTGCGCTTCTTTGGAGTATGCGTAAAGCTTTCATTCATTGCATAACCTGCACACTTAATTGTAGTGTAGTTAGTACACTAACATTATTTGGTGTGCTCATCATCAAAACCACTTAGGGGTGGGATTCGATTTTCATCACTTGTCACACTGAACATCTCTTCATTAAAGTGATGTAAGAACTTCCGAATAGTCTCTCCTTCCTTTTAGACTACCGAGAATAGATAGGCCAAGGCATTCTTCCTCCTTTGCCCTGCCCGAAACTGTTGGCAAAACTTGCAGGACAGATCGCCGAAGGAATCGACTGACTGGTCCGGCAAGTCATTGTACCACTCCAAGGCCAACTTTTTCAACATCGTCTGAAAAGCTCGACAGAGTAGCGCATCATCTTCCCCTTGAATCTCCATCACTCCTTTGTATTGTTGCACGTGTTCTAAGAGATCGCCTGAACCATCATACAATCCAAGTTGAGGGAGCTTGAACCGACAAGGTATCGGAGCTGAGATCACCCCTCTGGTCAATGGATTAGCTTTTTCGGGGTAGGATGGATGCACAGGCGACCTTCGGGGGTTGTTTCGTCCGCCTCGGCCTCCTCGCCAATCATTATAATCACTAGATGAGCCGCCTCGGTGCTCATGGGTGTTCCTTCCTCGCCTTATGGGGGTCATGCTCCGTTCGTGGCTTCGTCACCGCCGATCATTACGCCTTGGGGAGTGGCGTCCTGACCGGCAGAGGCTTCCGCTTAGAGGTGAGATGTGCAGCAGTGGCGGGCTATGGGGGCTCCCGCAGTGCCTACTCGGGGCCGATGCTTCAGGGACCCCCGGTCTCCTCCCGGAGCCTTTCTCTAGCGGCGAGGATGTATCAACGCTAACGGAGGGCAGCTTCTTCGTCGAGACGTCTTTGCAGTGTGGCATCTTCCTCTTCATCAAGCCGTCAGGTTGTTGTTTCTTCATTGAGTTGTTGTTTATTCATCGAGTCGCCTCTGTTGAGCGGCTGCTTCTTCATCATCAAGCCGCCTTTGTTGAGCGGCTGCTACTTCTTTATCGAGCTGGGGGAGAAGGCTTCGCCTCACGTTCCAAGGCCTAGAGGGGCCCAATGACGGAGGGGATACCCTGGCTCTAGCAACGGACTAGGCTTCCACATCTTAGTGAAGGCCTCGAAGCTTTGGTAGACATCACAGGCTGAGGCCTGAATGGCCGTCGTTGACCCCTCAAGGGGTAGATCCATTGGTGGAGTCCTTCCGGGAGAGTGTGACTTGTAGGCCCTAGTGCCATATACGGAGGGCATGTATCTTTTTGTGTATTGTATAGAGTATTGTGTGTGTATACCTGTATAGTGATATGTATTATGTAGTGTGTGTAATGTCTTATGTAGTGTGTAAAGCGATTGTACTATTGGAGTGTCATTTGACTGGATATAAGTGCGCTTATGTAGTAGTATCGAGTTAGTGTGTTTATACGACATTTAGTGTGTTTATACGACATGTAGTGCTAAGTGATTGTGGATATTGAATGTATACATATGGTAGTGCATTTTGGGTGTATTTTTGTATTATGATGTAGTGTATATGTATATAGGAATGTATGCTTGACGTGTGGAATTGATGTATTTAATTGGATGTGTGCGTGCGTGTGTAAGAATGTGGGTGTGCAAGGTGATGTCACACTTGCATTTAGTAAGTTGACATGTGTGTATAGTAAAGTGTTAGCATTCGCCTTAATTATTATATTAATTTTAATTGTATTATGTGATGGCCTTATATTAATTGTGGTATGGGTAAATTGTGGTATATCAGTGTTAATATTGATGTGTCATTTGTGATGTATATACTTGTGTGTGTGTGTGTGTGTGTGCTATTGTTATTATTAGTATGATTATTAAGTAGTAATATTAGTAGAATTACTATTATTATTAATATTAGTATTAGTGTTATTAATTGGGTGTTTATGCTTGAGGGTATGGTTGCATATGAGTTGGTTGTGTGGATATAAAGTGGGGGGTGTGTAGAGTGATGGCTCCTTAAGTACTTAGAAGAGGGTAAGTATTAAGATATGGTTAGTGTAGGAGGGCAAGTGTGAAAGGGGTTATGGGGGCAAGAATGAGGCTAGTGTGAAAGGGGGTTGGGTTAGTGGCTTGTTGGTAATTAGTGGGGAGAGTGTGTGTATAGTAGAAGGGTGTGTAAAGTAATGGCACACTTGTAATTAGTTTAGGTGTGTGTGTAGAGTAATATGACATAGCTAAGGAATGACAAACTTGTAAATAAATGGGCTTCTAGAAGAAGAGATATTTTTAGTTATTTATTTCTTTATCTTTTCTACATTCTTCTACTTCCTTCTTCTCATTCTTTTCATTTTTCTTTCTTCACATATCTCTTTCTTTCATCCAACAAAAAAGGGGAAAGAAAAAGAAAAAGAAAGTGAAAGGGAAAGTCAAAGAGAAAGAGAAAGGAAAATAATGAAAGAAGAGGAAGAGGAAGGAGAAGAAGCGAAAAGGAAAGAGAAGGAGAAAGACTTGAAGAAGGAGGAGCTATAGGGCCAAGGGCTACCCCCTTGTCTCTCATCACCCAAGTGGTAGGATTCCATCTACATCTAGTGTACTTGCATGTCATGCTTGATTAATTAACTTAATCCATGTTTAATGATGTGTGGTTGCTTCTTTGGTTTTGCTGGAAATTGGGACAGAAAGTCATGCTCATTGTTTGGTTTAAATATCTTAATCTAGAACTGCTAAGAGTCTGAAAATTTTATGGCTAACAGAGCGGACTATTATCTCCAACTTTCATGTTGAGCACTTTTGTTAATTCGGATTGGAATTAGGGGTAAAAATTCTCTCTTTGCAATATGTCTGATTTTTACACAGTCTGAACACAGTTTGGCAAAATAGAGATCAGTCACTGCAAACTCCATAAATATTGGTGTTCTTGGTCTTGTTGAAAAGATAACAACCTGTTCTACTTTCACAGAGGCCACATTTTCAAGATTCTAACTTCAACATGACTTAAATTGGCAATATTTACAGCTCTTAGAATCTATTTGAAAAACAGTTTTGATATGTCTCACCAAACAATTCACCATAAATCACCTAGTTCATATCTCTGTATGAAATTTTATATGTGAATTCAGAACTACCATATCTACAACGTCCAATGGGAGTAAAAATTATATTTAGTTTAAAAGTTTGGAGAAAACAGCCTCTGAAGCTGACTGTTCTATTGTTTCTGAAAAACCAGAGTTGCAAATGTGTGTGAGTTAGCTATTGTTATGGATTTCTATGACTTAATCCTCCCAAATTATGAATGACATATGCTTGAACATATTCTTGTGGCAATACTCAACTCATACTAAATGGAGTTAATACTCTTTAACCATGTTCACCTGGTACCTACATGTTGTTAACTTTATTGTTGAAGTTGCCCTTGTTGTTGATGTTGTTCTTGGTATTAAATTGGAACATGGTTGAGATTGTTGTTGTCCTTATAATGGAAAGGTGGCATGTCTACGGCAAGAAATGAAGATGATAATGGCTGGCAATGAAGATGTGAATGTTTACTTTATGATTCATTATGTGATTGTGAGATTGTTTAGTCCTCCCCATAGGAGGGTGACACAGGGTGGAGGAGCCTTGGGTGGTATGTAGGTATCGGGACGGGACATGAGAGGTATACCCCAGTGTGAGTGCTCCACTAGAGGGATTTGATGAGATATGTAATGCCCACAGGGCAATGTACCGAGTGATGACGAGTGTTGATTTTATCTCACTCCCACTAGAGTGACGGGGGAGTTCGAGAGGCCCCGATAAAATTCATCAGTGCTCGTGTACCACTGGTGGGGTAGTTGGAGAGCCACCCACCCGAGGTGAGGTCCAGGTCCTGATACACTGTGTAATATTCAGGGTTCCAAAACACTAACTAACTAACTATGCTTGTTTTACTCCTTTATATATCATTGTCTTGTTTGTTTCCTTTTCTGCCATGTCACGTTTACCTTGTGCATCATACTATATATGCCATGACATACATAAATCTGTGTAATTCATTCAATTATTTATATATTGCATAAGTAGATGCATTTAAGGTTTGGCATACTGGTGGGAGTTGGGATTCCTACTGGGTCACGTATTGATGTGCCCCACCTGTTGTTTTTCAGGTATTGGAGTTTGGAGGTGTCAGATGGAGCTGGAGGCCGGGAGATGGAGTTGGAGTTATGGTTGAGAAACTTGGGTTGTGAGTGAGTGATGGGGGGAGAGGACGAGAGTTTTGTACTTTTGGGGTTTCTTTATGGGGTGAGCTGTTGATGTATCGATGTCTTGATGATATTTAATAAAGGTAGGGTTTATTTGGTTTCTCAGTATTGTTTTATGTTCCTTGGTTCCTCTGTGTTGGATGTTGGTTGTTTTGCTTGGTAATATTATGGGTACTACCCCAGTAGTGCACAGTGGACCTGCTGATTCGATAGCATTTCTTTTCTTTTCTTCCTTCGTAGCACCCGCCTCTTTGGGAATACTTGGGACGAATTCGTACTTCCCAGGTATCCTGGGGAGCGGGGAATTACATGACTCTTCATTCATGGGTGTCTTGCCACGATGAGCACTGCGGTTGCTACGTGTGGGGCCTGACATGGGTGTAACCCAAAGTTCCCACAGACGGTGCCAATTGTTACGAGTACAAATCTGCAATACAATGATTTTGTTTACTGGGAATCAAAGGTACAATGATTTACAAGTTGTTGGGGATTGTAGAAGTTAACCACTCTTTAGAACTCGATCTTCAGATGCTCCCTCGAAGGTCGCTTGAAGGTCGCCTGAAGATCGTCAGTCTCCTGGTAAACGGGTCAAGCTTTCCTACACGAAGAACAGCCCGTCAGAAAGGCTGGGTTGGCTGCCAACCCTTAGCCTCTCCGATGGTAAAATTAGCAAATGACTTTGTACCACCGATCGGACACTCGGGTCGATATTAAGATAGAACAATCGTACGTGGTGAATTATAGTGGAAGGCGCACATATATGGGGGATATCCGACCTTGAGTATTGAATGCGAGTGTGCTTATGATTTCAATTGACTAACTTCCTTATTGATGGATAGAGGGGGGTATTTATAGTAGGGTGAGTCGGTCAATCACCGTCCCATCACCCGTCGCTTCGACTGAGCTAGCATGTCAGAGTGTCAGAGGGGCGGTCGAGTATGTCGAAGATATTCTCAATCACCTTAGTCGCTCATTAATGAGACGCGACTGAGGCGGCAAGAATGTTTGACATTCTCGCATCGCCTTAGTCGCTCATTAATGAGCATTAATGAGACGTAGATGGTGCTACGTCATCCTGTCAGGGATATTTGTAGGTCGTTGGGTCGCCGAAGGTCGCCTTTTGGGAGCATCGAGCGTATCGCCCAAGCTAAGCGTCTCAATCTTCTGCAGGACGATCTTCTTGTCTGGTTGGATGGGGGCGAGCTTGGGCGATGCTTAGCGACCTTCACACTCGCCTGGCAAGCTTTTTGGTTTGACCAGCTGGCGGGCTCCTTTTTTTGAGTTATCGGTGGGCTTCACGATGGGCAGGGCGAACAGTCAAATATGATGGGAATTTATGAATTCACTAATATTTTTTCTTCTCCATAAGGAGGAATACATATAGATACAATGGTACAATGACTTTACTCCTCATTACTCCTAATTATATAGTTTACCATATTCTCACATATAGAATAGGTAACTAATAATCCACATATATTTTACAATATATGATTACCATATATTGTGCCATTGACTCACGTTACCATATTCTCACCTATAAAATAGGTAACTAATAATCCACATAATTTCACAATATATGATTACCATATATTGTGCCATTGACTCACGCTAACACTCCCCCTCAAGTTGGCGCATACACATCAATCATGCCCAACTTGTTCAGTGAGTCATAAAACGCCTTCTTGGAGACTCCCTTGGTAAGTATGTCTGCAAGTTGTTCTTTAGTTGGAACAAAAGGAACGCTAATAATACTGGCATCTATCTTTTTCTTTATAAAGTGATGATTAACCTCTACATGCTTTGTTCGATCATGTTGCACTGGATTTCGTGATATATTAATGGCTGCCTTATTGTCACAATACAACTCCATAGAAATTGTGAGTCCAAAACCAAGATCATGTAACAACCTTTTCAGCCATAGTAATTCGCACACTCCTTGAGCCATACCTCTATATTCTGCCTCCGCACTAGATCATGCCACAACTTTCTGCTTCTTATTCTTCCATGTAACCAGATTACCCCCCACAAAAGTAAAGTAGCCTGAAGTGGATCTTCTATCTGTAATATTTCTTGCCCAATCTGCATCCGTGAAGCCACAAACCTTTGTAACATTGTTGTGTTTTGAAAACAACACACCTCTTCCTGGGGATGACTTCAAATACTTTAAAATACACATAACAGCCTCCATGTGACTCTCACTTGGATTATGCATAAACTGACTTACAACGCTTACTTCATAGGCAACATCTGGTCTTGTGTGAGCCAAATAAATCAAGCACCCAACCAACCTCTGATAACGAGCTCGATCAGTAGGAATCTGATCTGGATATCCAGCCAAACAATGGTTTTGTTCAATAGGAGTATCCATAGGTCTGCAATCTAACAATCATGTCTATGTCAGCAAGTCAAGGACGTATTTTCTCTGGCACATATAGATTCCTTCTCTCCCCCTATCCACCTCAATTCCTAAGAAATACTTGAGTTCACCCGGGTCCTTCATTTCAAATTCAAATGCTAGTTGTTTCTGTAATCTATCCATCTCAATTATGTCATCACCAGTGATCACCATATCGTCCACATAAATAATTAGAGCAGTTACCTTTCCCTGTTGATGCTTGAGGAACAGAGTATGGTCTAAAGTGCTCTGCTTGTAGCCAACCTTCTGCATGAAGTTTGAGAACTTCCCAAACCAGGCACGAGGTGATTGTTTGAGGCCATACAATGACTTTCTCAATTTGCATACAAAATCACCAAAAGAAGAAACAGCATATCCAGGTGGAAGATTTATGTACACTTCCTCAACTAACTCTCCATGAAGAAAAGCATTCTTGACATCGAACTGTCGGAGTGGCCAATTCAAGTTAGCAGCAAACGAGAGTAGAAACCGAATGGTATTTATCTTGGCAACAGGAGCAAATGTCTCATCGTAGTCTATCCCAAACATTTGAGTAAACCCCTTTGCCACAAGGCGTGCTTTGTACCTATTCACTGACCCATCTGCATTGTGCTTAACACTTAACAGTAAACACCCAACGACAACCTACAGCCTTCTTACCTTGTGGTGGAGGCACCAGTTGCCAAGTACCATTCTTTTGCAATGCCTCCATCTCTTCCTCCATTGCCTTCCTCCACTTTGGATCCCCCAATGCATCCTGCACTTTGTTAGGTACTGATACAGCAGATATTTGATTCACAAATGATTCATATGACTTAGATAATCTCCTAGTGGACATATAGTTGGCTACAGGATATTTTGCTTTGGCAGTAAGAGTAGGTTCATACCTTTTGACTGATTGACCCCGAGAGGACCTATTGGGCAACACATATTGTTCAACCCTAGATTTACTAGTATCAGTGGATGGACATACCTCAAATAAGTGATCTTCTGCACTAGGAAGTGGAGAGTTGGGGGTAGAAGTGCTGATAGGAGAGGCGGTTGTATCTTCCTCATTCTCAATTATAGAAGCTGGTGTATCTTCTTCAAAATATAAATCCTCTCCCCGAAGGGTTGTATCTTCCTCATTTTCAGTGATAGAAGATGGTGTCTGGCTGTTTGGAAGTGAGATGCTAGAGGCAACTGGACTATCCGAAAAACTCCCTTCTTGTGTGACTTCCGATTCCTCCCCCTCTCTATGATACAACTCTTCATAATATGAATTCTCCCCCTGAAGAGTTGTATCTGAAGAGGAAACATAACTCATGTCCTCAAAGAAAGTAACATCCATAGTGACATAGTACTTTCTGGTAGGTGGATGATAACACTTGTACCCTTTCTGAGAGCTTCCATATCCTACAAATTCACACTTTATTGCCCGTGCATCCAACTTTGAATGGAGAGCTTTTGGAATATGAACAAAGACAACACAACCAAATACATGAGCCGGAAGATTATGAAAGGAAGGTAAAGAGACATGGGATGCAAGAACCTCAAAACGATTTTTCCCCCAAGAACACTAGATGGTAGACGATTGATTAGATGGGAGGATGTACTTACAGCATTGCCCCAAAGATACTTAGGCATATGAGCACTAAAGAGAAGGACACAAGCCATGTCTAGTAAATGTCGATTTTTTTCTTTCGGACACTCCATTTTGCTCTGGTGTTCGTGGACATGTGGTTTGGTGAACAATCCCATGATTTCTAAAAAACTCTTGAAACACATGATTAACATATTCTCCTCCATTATCAGAACGGAGAACTTTAATAGTACTTTGATATTGTGTTTGAACAAGAGTACGAAATCCTTGGAAGGCTGGAAAGACTTCATCTTTACTTTTAAGAAGAGCAACCCATGACAATCTGGTACAATTATCGATGAACAACACAAAGTACCTCTCACCCGATATGGTGGGGTCTCTAGATGGTCACCAAACATCAGAATGAATTAACTCAAAAGGAGTAGCAATTTTATTAGAAGTACTAGGAGAATAAGTAGCATGATGACTCTTGGCTAAAACACAAGTTTCACAATGAAAAGGAGACGCATCCATGCCAACAAAAAGAGTAGGCATGGTTTTTTATCATAAGACTAAAAGATGGATGCCACAAACGGCGGTGCCACAACCAAATTTCACTTAGCCGATCAGAACTCGAGGTCAAAGCGACTCAGGATTGTGCTCCTGGTTTCTCCCCTGTATATTTCTGATCCAAATGGAATAATCTTCCCTTCAATACCCCCGACCGCTTACCTCCCTGGTGAGAAGATCCTGAAAAATTACATACATAGGATAGAAGGTCATGGAGCATTTAGACTCAGTATTCAACTAGGGAACGGATATCAAATGATGAGACAAGTCAGGCACATATAACACATTATGGAGTTCTAAGACAGGAGTAATACGACCTGACCCTGAACCTAACACGGGAAACGCCTCACCATTGGCATTAGTTACATAGGACACTAGTGGGGAGGAAAATTCAGTAAAGTATGATTTATCATAAGTCATATGATCAGAGGCACCAGAATCAATAATATATGTATCAGACCCGACAAAGTTAGAAACCTTTAAAGCCATACCAATTTTACCTCGACCAGCTATGGAAGCTGTAGGAGTAAATCCAAAATCAGTACCGGGTGATGAGTTGAACGGGATTCGATGAAGCAGATCTGAGTTTCTGGGTGACGACTGACAGTGGCTAAGCAATGGCTGAACTGCGTTTGAGTGAGAAGGAGATCGGCGAGAAGGACAGTCTGGCCGACGGTCTGGGAGACGAAGTCGGTGGTGACAAAGCCAAGGAGAGGAACCGACTGGGAAGCAAGGCAAGGAACCGGTTGGGAAGGAGATCGGCGAAGGTGGAGTCACAACAACGATCTGGTGAGCGAAAGACGACTAGAAGAGGCCGATCTGGTGAGCGGCGGTCACGTCCAAGAAGAAGATCTTGTGATCGGTCTTGTTCGGAAAAAAACCAGAGAGCAAGAGACAAAGCCCTTTCGGATCTTTGCTCTGATACCAAGTCAAATATGATGTGAATTTGTGAATTCACTAATATTTTTTCTTCTCCATAAGGAGGAATATATAGAGATACAATGGTACAATGAATTTACTCCTCAAATACTCCTAATTATATAGTTTACCATATTCTCACATATAAAATAGGTAACTAATAATCCACATATATTTCACAATATATGATTACCATATATTGTGCCATTAACTCACGTTACCATATTCTCACCTATAGAATAAGTAACTAATAATCCACATAATTTCACAATATATGATTACCATATATTGTGCCATTGACTAACGCTAACACGAACAACTTGTTTGATTGGGGCGAGCTTCTTATCCACGCCACCCTTAGTTCGGCTATCCGGTGAGTAGCTCGCTTGGAACCCTAGTATTTGGGCCTCTTCTCAAGTCCGTCCATAAGGTAATAACAAAGATCATCTCCGATAATTTTACAACATAGATACCCTCGAATCCAACATCATAGTTTATAGGACTATTTTGACCGGGACCGAAAGAGCCAGGCAAACTACGACCAGTCAACCGGCCTACTACGGCCTTGGGCCCCGACCCAAGGATCTCACGGACGGGTCGCGCTTCTCCACCCAAGACGAAGGCCCAACAGACTACCCACTTCAATAGTGGAGGAAAGTATGGCCCGACTTGATGGCCATCACTCTCTAGCCATCATGGCTCGCTAATTATGGCCCGACTTAATGGCCATCACTCTCCGGCCATCATGGCTCACTAATTATGGCCCGACTTAATGGTCATCACTCTCTAGCCATCATGGCTCGCTAATTATGGCAACCGCCCAAGGCCATCACTCCAGCCATCATGGCCACCTTTATGGCATTCATCCCCTCATCAAGAGGAGCGCAATTAGTGGGGGTCAACACTTCCCCCATTTGCACGTCCCCATGAATGGTGGCCATGATGCCACATCATGGCACATTATTAGGATGATTCGCCTATATGAGGAGAGGGGGTGGCGTCATCCAAAAGGGGGGCAGATCTCCGTGATCAACAACAATGGTATCTCATTCCCACTCTTACACATTCTTCCACCTAAGATATTTCTCCTCCATAGCTCGCTCCGAGGATCGGCGCTTGGTCTCTCCGTGAACCAAGTCCGATCCCACCGAGCATCTCTTAGTCTAGATCTGACTTTGGCATCGGAGGGGAATTGGTCGAAACCAAGGTCCGACCCCCTGACGAGCTCCCTCGTCTATTCAGGTCCAGGAGATCCAGTGACGCCGAGGCAACCCCTCAGCGTCGTCCTATTCGGAGCTGAGCGCCCTCATCCCCGAGCCCGCTCATCTCCACCACCAAGAGGTCGTCGCTCTGCCGAGGCTATCCTTCAATAAGCCGATGCGAGGATCCGCGCGTCCCTCACCCAGCGACCCCGCCTTCAGCCGATTACGAAGGTTGTCGTCCCGCCGAGGCTACCCCTCGGTGCGCCAAAGAACAGATCCGTGCCATCCCGATCTAGCGAACGCGCCATCGATCGACCCCATGGATCATCTCCGTCTCACGTGACAGCCACGACACACGGGCCTCTAGACTACCGATTTACGGGAAAATTCACCCGTCAACAATTGGCACCGTATGTGGGAATGAATTAACACCCGCATATTAACCACGTCGACAATGATTCGTTCCATTGATTAAAATCATGAAAATCCAATCCCAGGCGTCGGAAGTCAATCCGCTCCCCATGGATTTGGCTTCCCCCCGGATTGGATCACTGCCATCGCCTTCAGTTCCGAGGCAAGCATGACCCACGGTAATCGAGGGGGCATCAGGAAACTCTCCTTCTACTGCTCTTTCCCTAGGCATCCCCCTCAAGTTCACTACCCTCTGCTTCAACTCGAAGACCCCAATCTAGCCAGATCTGGACACCCCACATCTCTCAGATCCATGCATGTGTAACACATCAATGGGATCGTCATCTACTGTCATTGGAAGCCACGAAGGTCATGCCTCCAATTGGTAGCCATATCAGCTAAACCGGACCTACCATCACCCATCACAAGCCCCTGGGCGAAAATTGACGACGACGCTGGGTGTTTGGAATGCCATCCACATCGACCGAGTGAATGGAGGCGTCCACATCGGCCGACCAGTGCGTTTCACCCCATCGGCCGTCCACATCATCGGGAGAGGCAAGATCACCGGCTACGATGCGGTGATATGCCCAAATAACGCGAGATCGTCAAAGACGCAATACCTCCTCCATCAATGACAACTTCCTCAACCTCTGTGCCAAAGAGTCACATGTGGGAGGAGTTCCCTATGAGGAGCTGATCTTTGGGTCGCTGCTTGGGAGAAGACTCCACCGCTGGAGCTGGAGGGAATTTAGGGAAAAGCTTGCACCTTTTCGATGGACGGGTTTCGAAAGACAAGGAGAATGAATGGTCGTCATCGGCATCGTGCATGACGAGAGTGTGGAGCAACACTATCACAGATCCATCCAGGTCTACCAATCCTGCCGATCCAGCCGATCCAACCAGACCCCTACCTCCGTATCACGAGCGAGCCAAGCTCCGATCTCTAGGCTCGAATCCCGTCCGAGCCCCCACACTAAGCAAGCTGAGCTCCGGTCTCCAGGCTCGAAGCCCGTCCGATCATCCGAGCCTACGTGCCGAGCGAGCCGAGATCCGTTCGAACAACACCTTCCGCCATGAAATGATCAGGCTCCGTTACCTCAATCCTTGACATTTTGTCGATAGCAAGCAAAGCACTGCTCTCGAAGGACTCTGGAAGCCTGAGATCCTCTCTCATTATCTTTATCTCCCTCAAAACACAATTACAATTTGTGGTTTCTGTTGTAATTCTTTATCCCGGCGATGAGCCATTTTGGTGAAGCTCTTGTAAGCATCAGTGGCGGGCCGCTGCTCGAGTAGTGACCTAATGGTCGAAGTCTTTCATCTACAGCCGCGAGGTTGTCGACCCCTTACTCTTCAACAGACCAACGAAACCTGTCTTGCCCAACCCAGCTGAGATCACCTTCATCCGACCGGTTGTGCCCATCTCTGTTTGATCAGCCAAAGCTCAGCCCCTGGCGGGCGAACCGAGCTACTGATCCATTAGAAACACCCCCATCGAGCTTATAAGAGTATCGGTTCTACCGGGAATACACGCCTACCTCTGTCCGAGCCCACCAAGCTTTCGATGGCATACTTTTCTGGTATTCATGCTGAGATGTCACTCCGACCAAGCTTGGGCCTTCCTCTATCGACCTACAGGGGGGCTCGGCTCACATCTGACGAGCGAACTCCCTTCGTCGCTTACCTGATCTGCTCCCCTCTCCTCGCCTGCTCCTTCTATGGTGGATATATGTTGATGGGGTCAAATTTTGAAGAATTCACATGCTGAGACTATAATCTTGCTTCCAAGTAAGGGGGATAAGGTGCTCGAGCGTAGACAAGCTCTCGCCAAATCTCAACTCTACCTCGAGGTCCGGAGATCAAGAAAGTTGCCTACGAAGCAACAAGCCTTATGGCAAGGTAAGCATCAGCCCGGAAGGTTCGTGGCGTCCTCACAACACTTGGTCACCTACTCCACCGTCACCGACGGCTTAGTGAGCCCAGTCATGACGCCATCATATTGCGCCTAGATCCTACACAAGTGCAGATGTCGCCGCCCATCATACCTCCTCACACTCAGACTTTGAGATCGGCAACATTTTGTTGGATATTGGATTTCTCCCTACTTGGTGTTAATGATAAGCAAACATAAATACTTGTGACAGATTCCCTTTTTACAGTTAATCCATTGCCTGAGCTAATTATGAAGATCTTCTAGCAATGGATGACTCACAAAGATCATTGAAGGCAAATGAAAATGGATTGGATGATCGTAGATGATGATTGAAGCTCCGTGAAGACTTCAAGCTCATATGATGGATAGAAGAGAGAATTCGTCAATGTAACTTTCTATTTTTCTCTTCTAGTATGTAGCTTAGAAGTAGGACATTGATGTAGCACTCACATACATCTACATTCAGTCATAAGACATCATTAGACCATTCGTCCTTAGACTCCAATTCATTTCTCTTTTGGTTGTGCAAGGATTGTTTATAACAGTCGACTGTTGAATGTTTTACAGTTGCCTGTCTAAAAAACAGTCGACTGTGTTTTGTTCGACAGTCGCCTATTATGCACAGACTTTTACAATATAGTTTTGGGCCTTCTCTGATTATTTCGCACAGGCTACTGATGAACGATTCACAGGCGCCTGTCCAAGTGACAGTCGACTGTGGTTTGTAAATCAGTCGCCTTTCTATCCTTTGCCCAAACTTTGTTTGATCTGACTTTTACAGCCAGTCGACTATTGTTGAATATTCAGTCGACTGTCCCTTGGATCAGTCGACTATGTATGCTGCTATAGTCGTCTGTCTGTGAGCCAATTTATTGACTCTGCTCTTTGGAATTTCTCAGAGTATTTGACAGTCATCTGTATAAATATTTACAGTCGTCTGTTTTGATTAACAGTCGACTGTGTTCCTTACTTCAGTCGTCTGTCCTGTTACTTGTGAGATTTCCAGTATCATTCTAACTTACTCATCTTTCGGCCAGTCGCCTGTAGAAGAAATTACAGTCGCCTGTTGGTTTAACAGTCGACTGTCTTTGCTTCATCAGTCGACTGTCCACGTGGTAAGTTACCGTTATGAATTCTCACCTACCCTTGCTGACTGTGCAATAGTCGACTGAGGATTGTTCAACAGTCGAATGTCATTAGTTCAGATTCTATCCGTTGAGACTTTTCTCACGGATTTCAATTGGGTTTTTTTGCCCAAACTGTTTTGTGGATTTGAGAAACCTATAAATAGGGCTTCTACTGTTCCATTGAGATGTTACCTAAGCTATTGCAAAATCTCTCAAGCTTTCATTTCCTAAGATCAAAGCTCTCAAATCCAAAGCCCTAAGTATTTCCAAATCGTGTTCTCTTGCTCTCCAACCTAGAACCATAGAGTGATCATCTAGGCAATTGGTGCAGTCAAGAGAAAGGGCTTCTCCTCTCTTCCAAGAGAGTTCTTCAACACATATCAAACTCCTCCTTCAAGTTCTACTTCAAGGCATAGGTGATTGTAAGTGTTGTTTTCATTATTTTATAACTTTCGTTATTTAAGATTTGCTCTCGGTTGTGAGAGTGGTTTTGCTTGCTCCCAAGTTGTGGGAGTCAAGGACATTGATTGTATTCGATTTCACTTGTAGGGTTGCTACAAGTGGGTTTTAAGGAAACCTCAAGTTAGGGTTCTAACTTGAGTATCCATAGGTATCCGGGTGGAAGGGATGTAGGATTACAGGGAACAAGTCGGGAGTTGACTTGGGTAATCCGAACCTTTGAAACATCTCTGCGTTTGTGTGTGTTTCATTTTGGGCTGTTTTTCTATTCCGCACTATTTGTTGTATTGTATTTTATTTGGCGTAAATTCCTTTTAAATTTGCATAAACACTATTCAACCCCCCTTCTAGTGTTTTTCCCATAGACAGGGTCCTTACAATTGGTATCAGAGCGCAAGGTTATATCTATGGCATCCAACAACAACAACGTTCCTCCGCCACCTTCGTACAACAATCACAATCGTGATGGTGCGTCCACACTTTTCGAAGGTCAATCTACGGTACGTCCTCCACGTTTCAATGGTACTAATTTTGGCTATTGGAAGTGTAGGATGGAGACGTTCCTTAGGAGTGCTTCCCTTTGGAGAACTCTCCACAAGGAGTATGTCGAGCCCACCGAAGAGGACTTCGAGAAACGGACGACTTCTGAGAAGTCCGCCGAAGTCAACAACGCTAAAGCAATGAATGCTCTTCATTGTGCGTTGGACCCAAATGAGTTCAACAAGATATGCATATGTAAGAGTGCATATCAAATTGGGAACCATCTCATCGTTACCCATGATGGAATGAATAAGGTAAAACTTTTAAAGTTATATGTTGCCGTGCAAAACTTCGATTTGTTTCATATGCAGGAAAATGAAAGCATTGCATCGATGTACAGACGCTTTACCGACATCACAAATGAATTGGAAGCTCTTGGCCAAAAATATTCCGAACCTGACAAGGTAAGGAAGATCATCATGGGAATGACCTCCAAATGGGAAAGAAGAGCGATCGCCATCAAGGAGGTCAATGACTTGAAGAATTACACGGTTGTGAATCTTATCGGGATTCTCATGTCTTATGAGGTAAAACGAGAGAACCGATTAAAGATTCGAGCCATGATAAATCCTTCGGAGGCCAAGAAGAAAGCTTTGGCATTCAACGCCAATTCATCATCCTCCGATAGCGAAGATTCGGAAGATGAGATGGATTTGGGTGAAATGGCCCAAATGACGAAGAAGTTCCAACGCTTCTTTTGCAAAGGTAAATTTCCCTCCAACAAACGTTTTGAGTCTACTAATGCTACTTCCTCTCTTTGTTTAAGTGTAATAAACCAGGGCACATCAAGAGGGATTGTCCAATGTTAAAGAACAAAGAGAAGTGGAAGGCACCTAAGTACCAGAAGTCCGACAAGAACAAAAGAGACAACAAGAAAGGACTTGTAGGTACCTTCGATGACTCAAGTGAGGACTCATCTAGCGATTCTGACGATGAGAAGGGTGAGAGCGCCCACATGTGTTTCATGGCCCGAGAGGATCCACTCTCCGATGAGAGTGATTCCGATACGGATGAAACCGAGGTAACAATGGATGAACTTCGTATTGCTAACGAAGAATTATTTGCTAAATATCAATCTTTAATGCTTAGATACACTAGCTTAAAGAAATCAAATGTTAGCAAGTCATCCATTCCATGCATTATCAACAATGACACCATTGTTGATACTTTAACTCTTGAGAAAGCAAACTTAGCTTTTCAAAATGTCACCTTGAGAGATGAGGTGAAAAACCTCAAATCTCAACTAGATCAAACACATCCAACGGATAATAGTGATCTAGTCACACGTCACACACAATTGGGTTTAGAGAATGATTCTCTTAAAACCCAAGTGCACGAGCTCAAAGCCGGGTGTCCACCTTGGATACCAACATTTCTTCTCTAAAGGAGAAATATGAGCTCATGTCCTCCCGTATTGTGAGATTTAATAAGGGAAAGGGACAATTGGATGATTTGCTAGCAAACCAATTTCCGGCCACACATCGTGTTGGTCTTGGGTTTGTGAAAGCAAATGCATCCAATGATCGCAACTCCTATAGTGGTGTCACAATAGACTTTGTGAGGCCTTCCTCCGGTGCATCCACAAGTGGTGTCAAAGACACTATAGGTAGAAAACCTACCAAGAAAGTCACCACTTCACCTTCTCTTCCTTTTGGCAAGAAACCCAATAAGGGTGGAAACCAAAAGCAAGGCCATGCTTACATGTACACTAACACTCATCCACGTAGGAAACCTCCTACTTCACAAGTGGATATTTATGACACATTTTATGCTCCACACCCATGACACGTACAAAACCACACATGAGAAATACTCATGTACGTGCTCCCACACATCCGTATGCTCATACGCATCATTCTTACATGTATGCACCTCCTCCGCATGTCATGCATAATCCATATGCTTCATACAACATGCATGTTCCCAAGCATACATATCATCCTAGAATGTACAATGCATATCCTCCACCACATCTCTATGCTAGAAATCATGTTCATAAGAAGCATGCACCACATAGAAATCCAACACATATGCATGCAACTAGGAAAAGGACTCCCAAGATATACACTATTTGGGGTCCTAAGAACACTAGTCTAAATGATAGGAATGCTTATGTTGATTCCTATTTTCATGATGTGATTAGAAATAGTAATTATGTTGGGAAGCGGAAGTCCACTTGGACTTGGCTTCCAAAAGGCTAATCCCCTTGGACCCAACAAACATTGGGTACCATGAGCTTATGGTATATTATATAGGTACCCAAGAGAAAGAAGAAGAGCTATAAAGGTCAAACTTGCTCTAAAGTGAAAGGATGGATTCTCGATAGTGGTTGCTCCAAACATATGACAGGGGACCCTCATTGCTCTCCGAAGTGATTAGAATCAAGGATGGTGCAACGGTCACTTTTGGAGGTAATCAAAAGGGAACCATCATAGGAGTAGGTATCGTTGGTAATCTTTCCAAACCCTTAATTACTAACGTTTATCTTGTTAGTGGTTTGTGTCACAATCTCATTTCCATTAGTCAACTTTGTGACAAAGGTTACAAGGTGAACTTTGTAGAAGGATTGTGTACTATTGTTGATTGTGATTCAAATGTTTTATTTTCCGGTATTAGATGTAAAAATATTTATTATTTGATCTTGCCTAAAACCGTAGAACATTGTTTAGTTGCTAACACAAGTGAACAACTTTTATGGCATCGCCGTTTTGGTCATGTTCACTTCAAGCACTTATATAAGTTAGCTAAGCATGATCTAGTCAAAGGTTTTCCTAAAATTGTTTTTAATAAGAATAACTTTTGTGATTCATGTCAAAGAGGTAAACTTAGTAAATCATCATTTAAGCTTAAAGAAGGGATTATTTCTAAGAGGCCCCTAGAACTTCTTCATCTAGATTTGTTTGGGCCAACTAGAACCGCTTCTTTAGGTAATTCTCATTATGGATTAGTTGTCGTTGATGACTTTTCTAGATTTACTTGGGTTTCATTCTTAACTGATAAGAATGAAGCTTATGAAGAGTTTACCAAATTTGCAAAGAAGATTCAGAATTTCTTAGGATCCACCATTATCACTATCCGTAGTGATCATGGAGGAGAATTTGAGAATGAATCTTTTACTAAGTTTTGTGATGACATCGGGATAAGTCATAATTGTTCCTTCCCTCGGGCACCACCACAAAATGGTGTTGTAGAGAAAAAGAATATGACTCTTATTGAGTGTGCACGCACTATGCTCCATGATAGTCATCTTGGACTACAATTTTGGGCAGAGGCGGTGCACACGGCATGTTATGTGCTCAATAGGATCCTAGTGAGACCCCGAACAAACAAAACTTGTTTTGAGTTGTGTTATGACAAAAAGCCTCAAGTAAAGTATTTTCGAGTTTTTGGTTCAAAATGTTTTATAAAGAACACATTTGGTAATTTAGACAAATTTGAGCCAAGATCCGATGATGGAATTTTTGTTGGATATTCCACACGTAGCAAAGCCTACCGGATATACAACAAAACTTCTTCAACGATTGAGAAATCTCTTCACGTATTTTTATGAAGATTTTGATTTTCCTCATGTTAATGATGATAGTGTAGATACTCGTTGTGATTCTCTTAATAATGTTAAGATTAATGATTCTATTGTTGAGACTAACACTTCTAACGAAATTGTTGAAGTTGTTCCTAGTGATACATGTATATCCAAAGCTTACACGACCGTCCGCAATCATCCCCATAACTAAATTATTGGAGATATTGGTGTGGGTGTTCGAACGAGGTCGAGAATTAAAGAATTCTCTCATTGCGCATTTGTCTCTACCATTGAGCCAAAGAACATCCAAGAAGCTTGTGAGGATAGCTCTTCGATAGTGGCAATGGAAGAAGAACTAATGCAATTCGAGAGAAACGAAGTTTAGGAACTCGTACCTCTTCCAAGTGGTCACCAAGTCATTGGGACTAAATGGATCTTCAAGAACAAGACGGATGAAAACGAGGTAATCACAAGGAACAAAGCAAGGTTAGTAGCTCAAGGCTACTGGCAAGGGGAAGGTATTGATTTCGAAGAATCTTTTGCCCCTGTAGCTAGATTAGAAGCTATTAGGTTACTTTTGTCTTTTGCATCCCATAAGAATTTTAAACTATTTCAAATGGATGTTAAAAGTGCATTTTTAAATGGGTTTGTAAATGAAGAAGCTTATGTTTCTCAACCTCCCGGTTTTATTCATGAAAAATTTTCAAACCATGTTTTCAAACTTAAGAAAGCGTTGTATGGGTTGAGACAAGCTCCTAGAGCTTGGTATGATCGACTTAAGACATTTCTTTTGGATTTAGGTTTTAAAATGGGAGAAGTTGATTTTACACTCTTCATTAAAGATTATGAAAATGACATTCTTTTGATTCAAGTTTATGTAGACGATATTATTTTCGGCTCTACTAACTTTGATCTTTGTCAAGAATTTTCCAAGTCTATGAAGGATGAGTTTGCGATGAGCCACATGGGAGAGCTCACCTACTTCCTTGGATTGCAAATTCGACAAAATGGAGAATGTCACCTTCATACATCAGACAAAGTACACATGGGAGCTTATCAAGTGATTCGGGATGGAATCGTCTTCGAGCAAAAGGACTCCCATGAGTACTACTACTCATCTACACAAGGATGAGAGCGGAAAAGATGTAGACGTTCGTCTATATCGAGGTATGATCGGTAGCTTACTTTACTTAACCGCTAGTAGGCCCGATATCATGTTTTTCGTTTGCCTATGTGCTAGATATCAAGCTAGACCTAAGGAGTCACACTTGATTACGGTTAAACGAATATTTTGTTATCTCAATCAATCTCTAGACTATGGGTTACTTTACCCTAAATCTAGCACATATGAGTTAATCTCATATAGTGATGACGACTTTGCCGATGCAAGTCTGACAGGAAAAGTACTAGTGGCACTTGCCATTTTCTAGGAAATTCCTTAGTTTTTTGGTTTTCTAAGAAACAGAATTTGGTGTCATTGTCCACGACTGAAGCAGAATATATTGCCGCGGGTCTTGCATGTGTGCAAGTTCTTTGGATGAGACATACTCTTATGGACTATGGTGTCAACTGTAATACTTGCTCGATCATGGTTGATAACCAAAGTGCCATATGTCTTTCCAAGAATCCGGTACACCACTCTCGTACCAAACATATAGACGTGAGACACCATTTTATAAATGATCATGTAGCTAAGAAGGACATCATCTTAGAGTACACTGAAACCCAAAAACAAATTGTCGACATCTTCACAAAACCTCTTAAAGATGATTCATTTGTGAGGTTGCGTGGAGAATTAGGAATTATGGGTGAATCTGAAATCTAGAAGCTCAACATTCATGTTATAACACGTTTTGAGCTCATATCATTTTGTTTCCTATCTTCATGTGCTTTATTATATAAATGTGTTTAAGAAAGGCAATTGAGAGTTATTTGATTTCATGAGTTTCTGAGATTGATTGTAGTGATTTGTGTTTCAATGGATTTATTGTTTTTACAATGTTTTTACGACGTATTTGTGATTAGTGTATAGGTCCTACGGTGAGTGTTCGTATCCTTTGGATTTCTATCTCACTGTGCATTTTTGGACCAGGACAGACGACTGTCTTTCCTTCGACAGTCAACTGCCCTACTCTTTCAACTCTGTCTGAGAATTATATCTTTCGCATAGCCGACTGATGATTGTTTTCCAGTCGACTGTTATTTTAACAGGCAACTGCACTTTAGTCATCAGGCGATTATTCTCTCTGTCGAAATTTTACAGAGCTCTCTGTTGTTTTGATGAAGTTTATTGATTCTCGGCCAGTCGATTGCAGCATACCTTACAGTCGAATGTCCAACGGACAGGCAACTGCATGTTACTTACCAGTCGACTGCCCCTCTTTCTGAGCTTTATTTTTATCACTTCATCCAGTCGACTGACTTCTGTTCAACAGTCGACTGTCTACTGTTGAGACGGTTCAAGTGCTTTGATATGAGCCGTCGATTCTTTGATCCAACGGCCCAGATTAATTCCCCAACTTTTATATAGAGCGAGACGTTTCATTCCAGCCTCGATCTTCTCTCTCCTCCGATTGTAACATCTCGACTTCCCGCTCAAAATTCTCTTGACTTACTGTAGATCTTTCCTCGGATCTTCTTCGTAGGAACTCAACCTCCTTTTTCGAGTGGTTGCTCATGAGCGGCTCGTGATTTGATCAGTTTCTCGCCGGATTCGTGCTCTCATTTACTTGACCTAGCTTTTGATCGGTCAAGTAAGCTCATGGCTCTTTTTGATCATCTCTATCCTAAAGTTTCTCTCGACTTCCTTGATGAGCCGTTTCCTTCACCGAAGCCTGATCCGACTCCCTCTTCTCCTCTTTCTTCTGGAGAACCCTTGCATGTCGTGGTTGGTGACCCCATCCCTTCTGAGGATGCTGCTGTTCACACTTCTCAACCAGCTGATCCTCCTCCTCGTTCTCCACCTTCAGTTCCCCTCGAGGACTTTCTTCTTGGTCGACCGTGTGAATGTGTCACCGCTCTTGAGAAACTTTCCACTTCTATGGACGAGAAGCTCAATCTACTGTTGGAGCTTCAGTTCAACTCCTTTTTGCGTCATGGATTTGCCATCCCCGCCAAGCTTCAGGCTCTGTTTGCAAAATCTGAGGACACTGCCCCTGCTCGTGTTCCTCCACCTCCAGGCTTTGTGCCTATTTCTTCTGTTGTTCCGACCCCCCTGCCCAGATTCCTGTTCCTGCTCTTGCAGAATCTTCTGCCGCTCGTGCATCATCCTCCAAGAGGAAGACTCCTGCTTTTCCTACCCGATGTTCTGCGAGGCTCTTGTTCCGCTCTTCTAGTTGCTCTTCGGACCCTACGGTCATTCACATCGACTGAGATGCTGTTGTTGCTTTTGTTTACTCACCTGAAGACCTAGATTTTGTTTTGTGTGGTCTGTTTAGTTTGGGTTGAGTGATTCATCTGTATGATGATGTTTTGAGTCTGGATGATGTTGATGTTGACTTTATATATGCATGCTGATGTTATGATAGATACTTGATGTGATATATACTTTTGGCATCATGATGTATTTTTTGTGTTCATGATGGTTGTATTTTTTTGGTTGGACATGTTGATGTCCATTTGCCATGTACTCACATCACTTATATATATATATTTTTTTTTGACGATCAAAAACAAATGTATATGATGTTGCTTATACATCACTTATATATATATATATATATATATATATATATATATATATATATATATATATATATATATGATGTTGCTTATACATCACATCACTTATACATCACTTATATATATATATATATATATATATATATATATATATATATATATATATATGATGTTGCTGTTTTATCTTGTGTCACACTATGCTATAATGTTTATCTTATCCGTGTGATGATTGCCTCATTGTCTCAGTGAGTGATTTATTCTATTCTGATGTTTTGTTGAGACAATGTGGATTTGATATTGGTTATTTCATGCAATCTCTGATAAGATGAAAGTTTTGAAATTATTTCCGTTTCGTATATCTAAAATGTTGATATTGGACTTCAATTCCTCTATTCACATAAGTATATGATGTGTTTTTATGAGTCTTTGATTCCATATATCTTAATACTCCTTGATTGTTGTTAGTTTGTATTTAGCACTATTATTGTTGTTGTTATTTGCTCCCACCTTTTTTGGATAATGCCATAGGGGGAAAGAAATAAACATACAAGATTCAAAATGAATGTGCTAAGTATGTTCTAACACTTTGAATCCAAGATTAAAGTTGCCTTAGATTCAGGGGGAGTAAGATTACAATGAATAGGGATTTTAATTCCTAGATTTCTTGAATTTAAATTCATGCATATCTTACTCATTTGCTTCAATTGATACGTAGATGCCCTATTATTTGTTGACTAACTTGATTGGCATCTATGTAGGGGGAGTAAGTTTTCATTACGCACAATTATTTATCTTTTTGTTTATGTTTATTTGTCATCATCAAAAAATGGGAGAATGTTGGATATTGGACTTCTTCCTACTTGGTGTTAATGATGAACAAACATAAATACTTGTGACTAATCCCTTATTTTGCAGTTAATCCATTGCCTGAGCTAATTATGAAGATCTTCTAGCAATGGATGACTCACAAAGATCATTGAGGGCAAATGAAAATGGATTGGATGATCGTAGATGATGATTGAAGCTCCGTGAAGACTTCAAGCTCATACGATGGATAGAAGACAGAATTCGTCAATGTAACTTTCTTTATTTCTCTTCTAGTATGTAGCTTAGAAGTAGAACATTAATGGAGCACTCACACACATCTACATTCAGTCATAGGACATCATTAGACCATTCGTCCTTAGACTCCAATTCATTTCTCTTTTGGTTGTGCAAGGATTGTTTATAACAGTCGACTACTGAATGTTTTACAGTCGCTTGTCTCAAAAACAGTCGACTGTGTTTTGTTCGACAGTCGCCTGTTATGCACAGACTTTTACAATATAGTTTTGGGCCTTCTCTGATTATTTCGCATAGGCTACTGATGAACGATTTACAGGCGCATGTCCAAGTGATAGTCGACTGTGGTTTGTAAATCAGTCGCCTGTCTATCCTTTGCCCAAACTTTGTTTGATCTGACTTTTACGGCCAGTCGACTACTGTTGAATATTCAGTCGACTGTCCCTTGGATCAGTCGACTGTGTATGCTGCTAAAGTCGTCTATCTGTGAGCCAATTTATTGACTCTGCTCTCTGGAATTTCTCAGAGTATTTGACAGTCGTCTGTATAAGGATTTACAGTCGCCTGTTCTGATTAACAGTCGACTGTGTTCCTTACTTCAGTCGTCTATCTTGTTACTTGTGAGATTTCCAGTATCATTCAAACTTACTCATCTTTCGGCCAGTCGCCTGTAGAAGAAATTACAGTCGCATGTTGGTTTAATAGTCGACTGTCTTTGCTTCATCAGTCGACTGTTCACGTGGTAAGTTACTGTTATGAATTCTCACCTACCCTTGTTGACTGTGCAACAATCGACTGAGGATTGTTCTACAGTCGACTGTCGCGAGTTCAGATTCTATCCGTTGAGACTTTTCTCACGGATTTTAATTGGGGTTTTTTTGCCTAAACTGTTTTGTGGATTTGAGAAACATATAAATAGGGCTTCTACTGTTCCATTGAGATGTTACCTAAGCTATTGCAAAATCTCTCAAGCTTTCATTTCCTAAGATCAAAGCTCTCAAATCCAAAGCCCTAAGTATTTCCAAATCTTGTTCTCTTGCTCTCTAACCTAGAACCAAAGAGTGATCATCTAGGCAATTGGTGCAGTCAAGAGAAAGGGCTTCTCCTCTCTTCCAAGAGAGTTCTTCAACACACATCACACTCCTCCTTCAAGTTCTACTTCAAGGCATATGTGATTGTAAGTGTTGTTTTCATTATTTCATAACTTTCGTTATTTGAGATTTGCTCTCGGTTGTGAGAGTGGTTTTGCTTGCTCACACGTTGTGGGAGTCAAGGACATCGATTGTATTCGATTTCACTTGTAGGGTTGTTACAAGTGGGTTTTAAGGAAACCTCAAGTCAGGGTTCACTTGAGCATCCGGAGGTATCCGGATGGAAGGGACGTAGGATTACCGGGAACAAGTCGGGAGTCGACTTGGGTAATCCGAACCCTTGAAACATCTCTGCGTTTGCGTGTGTTTCATTTTGGGTTGTTTTTCTATTCCGCACTATTTGTTGGATTGCATTTTATTTGGCGTAAATTCCTTTTAAATTTGCATAAACACTATTCAACCCCCTTCTAGTGTTTTCCCCATAGACAGGGTCCTTACACATTTTCCCAAAGCTCGGCCTAGTTCCCAGAGCTCACCCTCAAGCGTGACTCCGCAACGAAGGTCAGCACGCCTCCTCAAGCTCTGCATAACCACCGCCAATCTGGCTCTCCCAACCAAGACCGTTGGATCGACTCCCTCCAGCCCGGACGAGGTCTGCGCCTTCGCTGCCTAGTCCCGCATCACCATCCTCCTCCACCTGATTGGAAGTAACGACATCTCAACGAAGCGACGATGGGGGTTCAGACGGTTCGGCATGAAGCTAAGGCCGATTGCACTTGAGATGTTTCCGACTTCACTAGCGAACAAGCACAGCCCATTCTTTCTTAGTGATGCCCAACCACTCTTCGGAGTCCATCCCATCGCTGATTTTTCGGCGCTCCGCATCATGGCAGCTTCATGTGGCTTCAGGAGTTCGTTTGCAAGATCGCCCTGGACCGCGTGGAACACGTCGTCGTACTTGATAGTCTCGGGCTGGGATCGGGCTTGCTCGGTTCGTGGACTTCGTGACTGCTGCTAGCACAAGGTGGAGACCGATTGAGGATTCCGTGCCAACAATGAAACCACGCTCCCAAAGCTCGGACCGCCTCAAGAAGAGCTGCCGGGGCATGCACCTCTTCCCGGTGTGCTCGACCGGGGCGAGCAGAAAGCTTATGCGGGAGTTGATTCTTTAGAAGTTCAGTCGACTTTATTGGCTGAGCTCCGATTGACATTGAAGATGATTTCACTACAGATGAGGATGGTTCGGCTCTTCGACTAAATTGGCCCCACGGTCATGCGCAAAAGGAGTTGCATATGGAGGAGTCCAGGCACCCGTCCGTTCCAGCATAATCCGAGCTCAAAGCCGAGTTGCCAGCCATGCTGAGCTCTCTTCGTAAGCCGGGCCGAAGCACCACCGTCTGAGTTCGAGCAACCAAGCAGCTCCTCCGACCGTGGCCGAGCCAATCTGGCCAAAGCACCACCATTTGAGTTCGAGTAACCAAGCAGCTCCTCCGACCGTGGCCGATCCGATCTGGCCGAAGCACCACCGTCTGAGTTCAAGCA